>CM043117.1:48152079-48183180 GCA_023701765.1 Hylyphantes graminicola | reverse complement strand
CGGCTTCGACAAATATTTGGAGCACGTTTATTGTACCAATTTGAAGCCTGCATCTCTTCGTTTCAATAGTTTAGAACCCAAAAAGTGTTCTTATGGCAGAGCTTCCCTTGCGCATGTGCACATTTGAAGAAAAAACCCTTAAATAATAAAAGTCCCGACATGTACACGAAATTATGCACCAAATTTGAGGTCGTAACTCTTCAGTTTAAGCTGTAAAGTGGTTTCAATCCACAAGTACGGACGGACAGAACAGACAAAAACAAAATGTTCAAATATAACTTTTTTAGAATCAAACTTCACCAAAGCGTGTAGACAAATTCAAAATATACCCTTTTGGATTTAGAACCATCACGCAATACTTTTATTACTTAACGTTTTGTTCGTTTGTAAATAAAAAGCAAATCATCAAACATTTGCCAGACAAGAAAAATCTCTATCGATTTTTGATAATGTTGGATTTTAACACTCTTTTATGATTTACTCTTTGAAGAATTTGTCCAAAAGTGATAAAATAATTTTTAAAAAATCCGCAATTTTTATGTTAATTCTTTTGCTTAGTTGATTTTTGCAAGAAAATCAATAATCCATCAAACAAAACAGCAAAGCAGTTTATCAATGAAATATTAATAATGGTTAATAAAAACTTTCACCCTTACATACTTAATAATTCATTGCGTCAATCGATTTTTCTTTTCCCTTTGTTTTATATCCATAAATAAAACAATTATTCAATAACATAAGAAAAACTAAAATAATAAATATTTAAACAAATTGTGTGAACGCTGTCCCCTTCTCCCGTTATTAATTTATTTGATGTATTTTTTATAAAGCATTATATCGAGGATAAATAAAACTTCAAGCATATTGGTGTTAAAACAAAAATTCTTGCTAATTAATTGCAAACAATGAAAGCTGTGTAGTTCTAAGTTTGTTAATCCAATGACTGCATAACATCGTTAATGCAGTGTTAATTCTTTTCTTTAACGACGATTGGAATAAATAAAAACGGACCCTCCAGGCAAAACTTTCATTATTCAACATGACTATTTTCCGATCTACAAGACAAAAGGTCTACAAAAATAGGCCCACATCTTTCCCATTCCTGTCCCCTATATCTTAAGGTACATACGATATTGAGTAATTGCTGTTTAATTGATATCACTAATTAATTGATTCGATCGCTTTAATTGAATTAGGTTAAGCAAAACTGTATCAAAATACATTTTTACTTTAATTTTTTTTATCTGTTCATTTTTTTTATTAATAATAATAACTTTATTATCAATAAAGAAAAGTATATATAAAAATAACAAAAACATAATCATATTAGCTGCCTTAGGGGAACATTCCCGTTTCACTGCCAGATAGCAATTTAATTAAGTGAGTTTTAACTAAAAATCCATAATAAATAAAAAATTAATAAATTACAGCCATCAATTTATGAGCAAGAGGACTGTTTTTTTAAGAGTACTTATGCTCCATGTAAAATCTAAATTAAATATGTCTATGTCGTCAATAAGTATAATAAATTTAAACATTGAGGCGCTCAAATGTTGAGTATTTGTCAACATTTTTGAATAGAGATTGGTAAACTTTAAAGAATTCTAAGATCTTAAGATTCTAAAGAATTTATTTAGTAAATAACGTCGTGCGCATGAGGTGTGTAAAGTTAAATTCAGACTCTGCCAAAGTAATAACGTGCCCTGTATAGTGGTGGAATTGTTTGTTGTGTGTCTTAACAGGTTTCTGCCTCGGCATTTGACCTTTTGGTTCAAATTTATAAAACTCCGCTGCTAATCAAATCAAAACTCGTGTGGCTCTACCTCATTTTCATGAACAAAGTACATCAATTCCTGATTAATTACAAGTACACGTGCCAGGCGTTTTGGGAAAAATAAAATTTAAACAACCTCGATGGCTTTCCTTTCACAGTGACCATTGTATTTGCGACCATGCATTTCTCCAAATCATAAAAGAAAAGCACTCTATTTCGACACAACGAATCTTCGAAACCCCTGAAATAGGAAACTTAATTCCCTTTCTATAAAATTTAATCTCTCTTTTGAATAAAATTTTTAATCCTCTTTCCCCTTCCGCCCACTACCGTCCATTAGCGGGGGGTATTAGTGCTAAGCGGATATTCTCATTCGAATTTAAAAAACAAACAAAGGGTGCTGGGAAACCCAGTCGTGTTTAGGCATTCGTATTGCATGCGGAAGGTTCCAGGTTCGGGTCAGGGCATCGCCAAAATAATTGCTGAACTTATTAAACGGGCAGCCAAAATATTGTCGATTGAATAAAGACCCAGTGTAAGAGGAAAATGCAGCGTTAAATATGCTCCAAAAGTTCTGAAGCTAGGGGACCGACGCTGCTTACGATTGTCACAATTAACGGTTTGCGTTGGGGATGCCTATTTCAGATGTCGAACTAGGATCACCTGTTTGTGATTTTAAATTACGCTAAAAGCCCTCGTATAGCTTTGGGGGAGCCCAGTTGGGTTAGGCACTCGCCTAGCATGCGAAAAGGGTTCGGGTCCTCGGGCATCGCACAAAATAAACTGCCGACCTATATAACGGCCCGTGCAGCAAAATTGTTCCGAGACGAATAATACCCGTGTGTAAGGAAGTGCACGTTAAATTATCCTTCCAAAGTCCTAACGTCTGCGTACGGATGTCGCCTTTAACTGTAGCGTTTGGGTGCCAATTCTGGTTGTCGGCTCGGATCACTTGACATGTGGTTCTAAAATACGGTGCCTGTCGTGAATAGCCATAGTGTAGCTCTAGTGCGACGATAATTATAAATCAAACTTAAAACAAAACGCCACCGAAGGACTCGAAATCTCAAAAGATACCTGAAGAAAACCCATCCAGATATTGCGATATCGATCTTCAGGCGGATATCGCAATTGTCGCATGCCAACCACGACAAACACGTGTGCATATTACTTTGTGGGGGACGGGTCCCCTGCTTATTCCATGTTTATCCCCCACTGTTTCTCTTTGTAGCGAATCATAACTGATGATGAATCATAAGGTGTATAACTCTATTTCTACCTTCGCCGCTTCCAATTAGCTTGTATTTGCGGAACGAGGAGATGTGGGAGTAGTGACAGAGTCGTAACGATTTGTGATCGTTTTCGGGTATAGTTGGTCGTTGTTGCTGGTTATTTCCTTTTCTTTTCCTTTGTACGATGAATTGTTCATGTTGTGCGTAATGTATGGCAAGGAGATAAAGTGCCAAACTGACAAACGTCTTTATACATTAAAATTACTAACCTGATCGATCCTATTAAAAATTACTAAAATTCTTAAACTAATATTAAAACTACTAAAATTCTTGAACTAATATTCCGAAATAAAGGTGTTAATGGTATTCACAAAATCTCAGTTAATTTGTTAAGCTTCAATTTGTTTGTTCCTCGAAAATACTTCCGAGTCCAGTTTTCCTGAAATGATTTAATTAAACATTAGCCGTTTCAAACGTTACGTCGGCATTTCGAATCACTTTTTTTACTGCTGGCACCGTTACGTGCTGATTATTGTTTTTTCTCCTTAATTTATACGCATTTCCAAATTTTTAAGTTGCCCTCTGAACGTTAAAATTACTAAAATTCGTTATACTAATATTAAAATTATTTGGACTAATATATATCCAAATAAAATTACAAAAATTGCTAAACTTATATTAAAAAAAACTAATACTAAAATGATGATTAAAATTGTTTAAACTAATATTAAAATTACTAATCTAGTTTTTTTTCAAGAGCAACTAATAAATGAATATGCCTTAATAGGATCAGGGCTACATTTAAGCATACATGTCATTTATCTGATAATTAAATGCAATTGTAACTTAAAATTTCAGAAATCTAAAAGAGAATATTACTTTTCCGTACACCAGAATAAATGGACCTAATTAATTTAAGTTATGCAGTTTCAATAAATTATCAGTTCAATATATAGACCAAAAATAAAACCAGGCCTTTGAGGTAATTTTTATACCCAAATGAGACACCCACCATACCATAACGTTCAGACTTAAAAATTTGGAAATGCGGTATAATTAAGGAGGAAGGAAAAAACAATAAATCAGCACCGTACGGTGCCAGCAGTGAAAAAAAAGTGATTCGAAATGCGACTCGTACGTTTTGAAAAATCGGCTAATGTTTATTAAATCATTTCAGGAAAATGGACTCGATTGTATTTTCGTAGGAACAAACAAATTGAGCTTTAACAAATGAACTGAGCTTTTCATGAATAACATTAACACCCTTTATTTCGGAATAAAAAAAATTTTAGATTTTAAGTTTTTAAAATTCGTGCATCGTGAAACTTTATTTGTCCTACATGAATTGTTTGGGACTATTGTCTTTATTTGCCCTTGTATTTTTGCTTGTTCGGGATAAAATGAAGAGAAAAAAAAACTAATTTTGAAGGGGCGAATTTTCTAGCCAATCGTCGTTAATAAATAGTTTTTAAAAAAAAAAAAAACATTTTAGATTTTAAAAAGAATTTTTTTTTTTATCAAACTTAAACACTTAATAATCTATCATACCTTAATAAATTGCGTTTATAATTATACCTTATACGCTAACACGAAATTATACCAAGCTCGTACTCGAAAGAGAATTAAAACGAAATAAAATAAATCTTAATTTTCTTCTATCCGTTTTCCCGATGCGGTTCTTTATGGAAAAGCATGCAAATTCAATCGATACTCAGCTACAATTGGAGAAACGAATGCCACCAGCATTTAAGTAAGTAACATCAATAAATTCTCCCGACAAAAGCGAATGGCGAATCTCCGTTGCTAAGCGACCAACCATCTCTGGACTCCATTACAATAAATGTCAAAAGTGTCGATGATGGGATCTGGCAATGGGAAATATGGAAGGCAAAGAAAAGAGGAACGATTTCAATCTCTCGTGCAAAATGGTGGAATTTGAATAAATAAATGAATTGTCTTTCTCCAACTTCTGTGGGTCTTCATCCGCCTACCCTACATAGTGCAATAAAACGAAATTGAAATCTGTTTTGAAAGAAAAGAATGGATATTTGAATTTATAGATTCTGCTTGGGAGCTTATGGTTTTTTTCCTACACCATGCCGAATTTATCATGATGCATGGATAGTTTCCAATTTGATTATTCTTAATGATATAGAAAACTTTTGCTTTACACTGCTTGGATTACTCTCCGTGCAAACCTAACTTGGATAAAAGCAAAGAGTAAAAAGACAGGGAAAAGCGTGATTGGTCCGTTAGCTGGAAACTTTGTAAGGTAACATTTACATACAAAATGATCTGAATACAATTTAATAAAAATACCCTTTTCATTCCGATAAAACTGCCAAATTTTCTCAAAAATATTCAAATCTGTTAGACCTTAAACGAAATTAATGTTTTAAACATGTTTTCTGTATGGATTCACAAATAATTTATGGAACTCTTTACATGCGAGGAAGGATCTTCTCCATAGCATATTTCTATTTACCCAAATTAGGTTGGCAAAGCAGTGTAAAATGAAGGCATATAAAGCATTTGCTTTTTGAGCACTTTTCTCACATCAGAGAGGCAGTTATAGTCAAATGAAACTTTACTCTCTTTGAAGAGGATTTAAACATTCTACCTTCAACTTCTAGAAAAAATAGAACACACACTGCAAAAAGTTTCTGTAAATATACGTGCAGTGTTGTGCATTGCTTTCATGCCATTACATCAGACGTCTTTGATGTAATCATTATATACAATATACCCTGGATGACTTTTCTGTTGTATTTAAGAGATATCAATTAAGAATGAACGCTTACTTCACCAAGAAAATAAATTATCTATAAATAATAAAAGAAAGAGTCTGCTTGGTTGTGGTTCTAAAATACGCACCCCCCGTCGCCAATAGCCCTCGTGTAGCTCTAGTGCGACGATAATTCAATACCTAACCTAACTTTAAAATCGCACGCATACAGTTGAGTAAATAACAATCGCACTAACTCTGACCGAATTAACAAGGACTGCATTTTTTATTTCCGCAAATGTACTGAACCCAAGTAATTAATATGCAATATCGAATAATATGCATTCCAATGTGCGCGATGCTCGTCTAAAAAGACCACGGTTCGAAGGAACCTTTCACAATCCCCCCCCCCCCCCCCCCCCCCCCCCCCCCCCCCCCCCCCCCCCCCCCCCCCCCCCCCCCCCCCCCAAAAAAAAAGACTTGCATATCGTCCCAACCAAAACTTAACTCGTTATATTTAACCATATGATGTTGAAATGTCCATTAAACTATATTCGATTAAACACAGGCATTTTAATCTATAGTTTCAACTTCTATAAAGTACATAGCTATAAATGGCACTGTGAGTAATTTAATAATACAACAACGATTATAAATTAGGAGGTACTTAGATGAGATAGGTGCATAGCTAAATTTTATATCTAATGCTTTTATTTATGGTCGGTAGTAAAAATGCACTTCGCTTTACTAGCGAACGTCATTTATTGAGTGCATAAATCAGAAAACTTGTATCTAAACTTGTAATCTCTTGTATTTGTTTTCTTGTTGATTGGACATATAGTTGATAAGCTAATTAAGAGAAATTTTAATCTTGCATGGAAAGGATATTTCTGGTTGCAGAATATTCCTTGTTTTGATTTTCGTTTCTCTAGGGCAGTTGCTAAGAGGGGTTTAGCCACTCCAAATTGAAATAGGTAAATTAATACACGATGGACCTAATGACAATGAATACGTATGGATAATGGTCTAATTGTTCTAATTCTTCAGTCTAATTGTTTATACACAGATCTTATGCCGCTCCCGAACTTCTTTCCCGATCTGCCACTGTTTTTAAACCTTACAGTTGGTTGACGGTCAACTTTGGTAAAGGCTTCATACCTAAAAAAAAATCTACCTTAAAAAAGGCTATGACCAAAAAAAAAATAGAGGAAGCTCCTATTTTTCATGTAAGAATAGGTATATATTTGCCATCAAACATGTGTGCTTGAACTTAAAAAAAACCTTTAACTAATAGATCTTTTTAATCTTTATGGAACTTTAATAGATTTTTTTTTTACTTGCTGGGCTGAAAAATGATTCGTCAAACTACAAACTCATATTCGACAAAAATAGACGCTGATAATTGTTATGAATAATCTTTCATATTTATTCGTAAACTAGATAAAATGAAGAACTCCGCAACATTTTTTTCCAACATCAATATTTAGAGAAATGTCTTTCGAATTCGATAACAATTCTGATGAAAATAGAATGCCGACAGCAATTTCCGAAATACGATATCGATCTCGATCGTTCGGCAGAAGATATGTTCGAAATGAAAATCGAAAAAAATTTGTTTTATTTGACGCTTCGTTACGCCAGGAGTGATTTAATAATAACTTTGATATTCGAATAACGCTCATGTAAAATGGATCGATTTACAAAATTTCTTTTGATAAAAAGAGCGACATGGGGTATAATGGCATAAGAAAAATAGTTTCACATTTTCGTCTTCCACATTATGTTTACAGCGTAAAAAGGGAAAGTATAGTCTGGCTGCCACAAGTTGGCAATCAAAATATTTTGGTTGTGGAATATTCCACTTTGAATAAAGGTTTTAAGCCGAAGGAAAAAGGGTTGCCAGCTAAAAGGCGTTAGGCGAGAAGAGGTGATTGTTGGTCTAGTTCGATTGTAAACAATGTATCACACTAGAACTACACATCAGTTATCGGCGATGGAGGATTGTTGTTATCGATGTATCCTGCAATTGATAACATTTCTAAAACCTTAAAGAAATTTGTGCCCATAAAAGAAATGAATCGCCAAACATAGTGACTCTTGCCAAAACCGAAACCTTCCTTACCTTTTTTCGAAGTGGACTGTTTCACAATCAAAATATTTTGATTGCCAACTTGTGGCAGCCAGACTATATTTATATAGACGCCTCTATGTTTATTTACGAATCTTATAAATTTTCGTCGCTTATAAATTTTTAAAAAAATATTCGATGCATTATTAAATTTTAGTCTTTTAACTCTGGTGGGAAACACTTGAATTTGATAAGGTCTGCGGCTGTCAATTTCCACTATAAATTAATTGATGTAAATATTAAGTCATAGAAACATGATCAATAAAAAATTGAGAAATTTAAACAATCTTTTTCGTACTTAACTTAATTTTTATTGTTTTTACAATTTTAAGTTTTTTGAATTTATCGTCGCTCTAGAGCTACACGAGGGCTATTGGCGACGGGAGTCGTATTTTAGAACCACAGTCAAGTGACGAGCCGACACCTGAATAAGCACCCAATGCAACCGTTAAGGGCGACATCGTACGCAGCGTTAGGACTCTGAAGGATATTTAACGTGCACTCCCTTACACGGGGTATTATTCGTCAGACATTTTTTGCTGCACGGGCCGTTTATAGGTCGGCAGCTATTTTGGCGCTGCCCGGACCCGAACCTGGGATCTTCCGCATGCTAAGCGAGTGCTTAACCGACTGGGCTCCCCAGCCCTCCCAATAAAAATAATTAATGGTATTTTTTCCCCCCCCCATTCAGAAACATTTTTGAGGATTACACTCCTTGCCAACCTAAGTTGGGAAAATATAAATATGCTATGGAGAAGATCCTTCAGCGCATGTAAAGAGTTCTATAAATAATTTGTAAATCCATCCAGAAAACATGTTGAAAACATTAATTTCGTGTTTAAGATCTTAACATATTTGAAATTATTTGAGAAAATTTGGCAGTTTTATCAGAATGAAAAGTGTATTTTGGTTAAATTGTATTCAGATAATTTTGTATGTAAATATTACCTTACAAGAGTGCCAACTAATGGAAAAACCGCGCTTTTCCGTCTGCCTTTTTACTCTTTGTTTTTACCCAAGTTCAGTTGGAACGGATTGTAGTCTCTTTTACTTCCTGCAAAGTACCCTAAGCAGCGAACCCTATTCATCTTCTTGATACCTGATACCTGACACCGGTAACGTTTCATGGCCATTTACTGATTTTTCTCTCTTATGCACATAGTATGAAGATAAGTGTTGCCTGTTGCGAAAGTGAGGTCGAGGACAATGCTTTTTCACAGGAAGTGAGGTTTCTGCCCCTCCCACATTTACACTCCCTTCCAACCTAAGTTGGGTAAATAAAAATATGCTATGGAGAAGATCCTTCCACGGCTGTAAAGAGTTCCATAAATTATTTGTGAATCCATCCAGAAAACATGTTGAAAACATTAATTTCATTTAAGGTCTAACATATTTGAATATTATTTGAAAATATTCGGCAATTTTATCAAAATGAAGAGTGTATTTTGGTTAAATTGTATTAAGATAATTTTGTACGTAAATATTACTTTACGAGAGTTTCCAAGTAACAAACCAATCACGCTTTTTCCCCTTGTCTTTTAACTATTTGTTTTTACCCAAGTTAGGTTAGTATGGAGTGTAGAACAGCACTTTTCTCTAAACAATAATACTTCCTGGTTGTTTTTGATAATTTCTTTTTATTTCTACTATTATTCTAGCAATTATAATTTTTTTTTGTTTTTGAATAGATATTTAATTCGCGATTTCATAGATAAATTCCTTTTATTCAGAATATATAAAGTTTGAATTCGTTTCATTTCATAACTCATTTGAATTCCCTTAATTCGTTTTAGAGAGGCATAATTTTAATTTAATTTCGTATACAAGCTGCATTTTGAACTATCAACAGCTGCTTGTAATTATTGAAAAGAAAGTTATCTCACGGGAAATTACTTGGGTAATTTTTATCTCCCAGGTAAATTTGACTCTTCAGGTGCTATCTCCTTTATAATTATTTCTTTAGAGGATGTACCCTTGAGGAAGTTGGGTCAATTGGCGAAATTGTTTTCATTAACTTTAAAAAAAAAACTTAAGAGATGACCTTATTTAGATTGTGAAATTATTTAGATTTGATGAACTTATTAATTTAAAAATTTTAAAAGTTTTAATGCAAAAACAACGCATAAAGCTTGATATAACTTTGAATTTAAAATGTGTTCCGCGTTGTTCTTTTAATGAGATTTGTGACATTTTCTTTATGGTCATTAATCCAACACTGTAAAACTGTTATGTGCGATGTTACTCTAAAAAAACTGAGCGATGAAAAATGGTATCATGGAAAAAAGTTACACAAAATTTATTGAGTTTTGTGACATAATACAAGATGTTTACTCCTACTTTACATTATAACCCTATTCCACAAATTTACTCTGTAAAACTGTATAGAGTTACTCCTTAAAACTGTTAACATTATATTTGTAAAATTATTCCATAAATTTAGTGTAGCTTTACATCATGAAGCTGAAGTGACTCATAAAATATAATTTACACCTTATGACGTAGTGTTACACTACATATTTTGAGAGTGAACTGACTCTATACCTCATTCGAAAGCTGAAAACTTAAAGCTAAAATTTTAGAATTCATATTTCACATCAAGATCTGATCATCCTTTATTTTCTCCTTCGCTTTTCAAAATACACTCCGCGCTAACGTCTAACTTAGGTAAAAACTAAGAGTAAAAAGGCAGAGCGAAAAGCGCGGTTAGTCCGTTAGTTGGAAACTCTTGTAAGGTAATATTTACATACAAAATGATCAGAATAGAATTTAACCAAAATACACTTTTCATTCCGATACAATTACCAAATTTTCTCAAATAAAATTCTAATCTGCCAGATTTTCAACGAAGTTAATGTTTTAAACATGTTTTCTGGATGGATTCACAAATAGTTTATGGAACCCTTTACATCAGCGGAAGCATCTTCTCCATAGCATATTTCTATTTACCCAACTTGGCAAGGAGTGTAGTTCGTTTGTTTTTCCTAGTAAAAAAATAGGGTCGGTAAATAATATCTTGTTGCTTTCTCCTGAATTTTTTCGCATCACTACAAATTCTGTTTTCTAGGACAAGAAAGTGGGAGAATAGTAGGGAGATTTGGAGAATCACGAAAAAAATTTTGTAGTATACTTTCGGCTAAATTGATCTCTATAAAAAGCAGAAGAAACGTTTACAGCGAACAGAAAGAAAGGGAGAAATTGCTGAACTTTGCCAAGACACTAAATTTAGTTTGTTTATAAAACCCTTTTGTGGTTGAAGATTTCCATTCAGTTAAATTCACTACAGTTTCGTGTTTTCGTCCTTTAAAAAAATTTTATTATAGTCATATTTGAATGACTTTTATAAAATCGCATTTGAAAATTTAAAATCATTGAAAATCTAGTAGCATTTGTGTGTTGGTAACTTGAAATTTTCAACGAACACATCAAAGTATGAAACAAATGAAGATAAGAGAGTGAGATAAAATAATTGTTCAAAGTCATGGCATTTTTAACACCGTCTGCTTTGTAAATATTAAGCAAAATTCACTTATGGTGTTTAGTCCTCTCAAATGCACGCGTAATATCGATAGTTAAAATCCCCCCATAAACACTTTCTTTGCGAAAAGAAAAGGATAATTACAGATAAAATAATAAAAAATTAGTGCAATTATATAATTTAAATGACCTATTTTTGTACTTTAAATATACCGGCAATGAAAATTTTTAGGAAAACAGCTAAACAATTTAAATGGACCCTCATAGTGCGTTTATCGACTCAAACCGAAGTGGAGTTTCTAAGCTTTGAGGTGTTATCTGCGAAATAACCTGCATTTCACTTGACGCAACAAGTCTTCGTCACCATATGACCTGCAAGCCTACTTTCACTCAATGTGACCTCGAAGTCCTTACGTCACATCACGAGAAGAGTCTTTTCTGCGCTTTTGTGGAAGGAGAAGGTTTGCATACATTTCGCTAGCGTGCGGACATAGCAGATTTATTATAGTACGAGAAGTGTAGCTGCAAAACTGAAATTGTACAAAGTACACTGCTCAAAACAATTAGGGGAGAGCATGGTTTCAGTACTTTCACCCCCAATGATTCCATTTGGAGTCATTAGCTTGCGATTTTTTTCTGACTAAGTTAAGCTTGCACTTACGTCTCAAGAATCGTGTCTTTTGAAGAATAATATAAAGTTTGTTTTAATTAAATGAAAACATAAAAAACAAGGTGAAATAAAATTCCCTCTTCAACAATTTTAGAAATTAAATCGATCTTAAATTCTTCATGCTTGCATGTTTCATATTTTTAAAAATTAATTTTAACTATTTTTTAACAAATAAAGTTTTGAAAACATGTTTGATATAATTTATTCAAAAGTCATGTTTCCAATTTTTTCCCCTCTAAATTAAGTTTTAAAAATATTAAGTTTTTTCCACGGTTTTTTACTATTTCATTCTGGATGCATAATGAATCTATTTCACAAATTATGTCGATTTTTAGAACAAAAATTAAAAAGTTGGGACTGAAATTGTAACTAAGTGCGCAAAGTGCTCCCCTAATTTTTTAGCAATGTATTACTACGGTATGGGGTCCGACCCGTTTATTGGCGAATTTTAGTAATAAATTCAATTGGACAAAATCGTTAAATGACGGAGCTGGGCTGTATATCTTAGTTATACATAGAAGAAAGTGAGTTTTGTAATGGAGTCGATATAGTGAGTTTGCATTCATTGTCGACTTTTGATCGGGATTAATTGAATTGAATGAAATCGTTTATAAAATAGGGCCGGACCCTAATTTCTTAGTTATACTTTAAAGAATACGAGTTTTGCAAATAGATCTTTAAGAGAAATGTCAGTCCCATAGAGCTCATGCATTATTTTTAAAATCACAACTTCTTAAAAGTATTGGTTTGCCATTTTATCCCATTTTCACCAAGTATGGGAATCATCATAACATTAATTTAAAATAAAATAACATCCGGTTATTTAATTATTAATAAATAAAGTTTTAAAATAGTGTCACCATCTACTGTATATTTTTGTCATTTTAAAACTTCCAAAATATATAATTAAATAACTAGAAAACATTTTCGTTTCAAATTTGTTTCATTTCGATGTTGATTCCCATATACCTGGTGAAAAAGGACTAACATGGCAAAATAATACTTCTGCCCAAGTTGTGATTCCAAAACTAATGTATTATCTCTTTGGGACTGACAATCCTTCTTAACATAATGATTAAAAAGATTTTTGCGCGTGCGGGTTTGGTTTAGTTGGATTAACGTTCACATAGAGATACTAGTTCCACCATTGCTAATAATAAAGTGTAATTTTGAGCGGCGGTCAAGTGAGAAGGCCAACACCTAAACATATTTATTATTCGAGTAAACCAACAATGAATATTTTTGATTTTTTGTTTTTTCTCAAAGAACTTAAATGTGGTTCCATAGGGTTAGAGACATTTTTAGTAATTGTAGGTTCCAGGAAACAAGAAAAATTTAGAAAATTTTGCTGATGTGCTCATAAACTGGTTTATCGCTCTCCAACCTTCGAGTCTCAACTCTTTTCATAACAGCAGATCTTCCATGTGTCATTCATTCTTCAAGGTCATCGGAAAAAGGAAAGAAAACTAAGAGAAAATATTTTCAAACTTAAAAAGTCGGAGAAAAGACCGTGACCGGAGCAGAGAAAATATGCTTATTATGTCTGCGTTTTTATGTTTATAGAGTAAATAATAGAAGATCGTAATTAGGGATGCACCGAATATTCGGTTACTATTCGGTATTCGGCCACTTTAGCCGAATATTCGGTTTGGCCGAATAGCTTTACTATTCGGCCGAATAGTGAAATTAAAAAAAATTTCAAATTTCTTCATGTTATCTTCTAAAACATTGAAAAATTCCCAAACAGGACTTGTTTCCTTTTTTGGTTGACTCAAATTCTTAAGTTTTGTTATTTATAATGGTAAATCAAGCTTTACTCATGTTTCATTAAATAAACATGTCTCTTTAAAGCTTTAAAAGAACCAATAATTACTATATTATAGATCAGAATTGTAATTTTTTCAATAAAAGATTTTAAAAAATTAATTTTTTAATTGTATAACAATATTGTAAGCCATGGCTTTATTTTTTTTCTAATTTTCATTCTACATCGGATCTAAATTTTTCGGTTTTATTTTTCATACTTTCATTTTCGTGTTGTGATTTTACCAAGTTTCAAACACTTTCTAATAAAAGGCTTGTAACAAACGAGTACATACTACTTTATTGTGTTTCTTTAATTAAAAATTTAATAGCTCTATTGTATTAAAATTATTGTGCGCTTGTGTACTTACATGTTTATGTTGAATAAAAATTAATGAATAAAAAATACAACTTACTTAGATCTGACAATAATAATAATAATTGGTTTAATGCAGGCCGAATATTCGGTATTCGGCCGAATATTCGGCTAAGACTTAGGCCGGTTATTCGGTATTCGGCCAAATTTGATATTCGGTGCATCCCTAATCGTAATTAAAATTCACAGTACCATAATTTTTAAAATAAATGAACTATATTTTATAAAGAAAAGAAATAAGTTTTTTGTGGGTTTTAGGAGAGTAATTAGGTGATTTCTCTCGATTGAATTTTTCTGTTTCATGAACATCTTCGGTTTAGTTTGGAGGTTTCATCTATAGATTTGGAAACTATGACTGACTATAATTGAAACGAAATTAAATTTTGTTGAATTTTTCCCACTTATAAGTAATATTTAATCCTTAAAACATTATCTTTTGTTAAAATAGTGGGTGAGAAAACACTTCTTGCAAAAACACCATTGTTTAAATTGGACATTACGTTTCAATCAAAACATAATTTGTCTTGTATAAAGAATAATTAGTTTGTTTATAATGAAGATAGAATGAAGATTAAATTTTCATACTTGAAATGCCTTCCTTGTTTGAAATGGATTACATCATAATACCAGTATAACTAACAAAAAAAAATTCGATTTTATATTACAGAAATCCATCATACAAGTTGCAAATAATACAATATTAATATTAAAACTCCATTATATTGCCACAAGTTTTTATTTCTTTACTTTCATATTTAACCTAATTTTAAATAAAAGGTGCAATCGGTAAACCTTAAATGTTAAAGATAAATGGAAAATATTCTAGGTAACAATATATGGTATTTACTTTTTTTTAATAAGTAGGGTAAAAATTTACCAGATTAAAACTGCTTTTAGTCATATTCATGGAAGTTATTTTGGAAATATTATAACTGTATTCAGAAAAAAAGTATATAAAGTTTGTTTTCAAAAACTAATTTAATTGCTTTTGAACTTTTATAATAAATTGAATTTTATAAAAATACTAATTTATAGTTCACAGTACATTTTAATTAATTTATGTGAAAATTTAAAAAAAAAAGTCGTGTAGTTTTACAAACCCCTTGTTTTATTTGAGTTTATTTGTGTATTTTTCTTAGCATTCAGGTTATTTCTATTTTATTTTTCTTTTGCATTAAGATCTTTGATTTGGTTTAATAGTTTTATCTGTAGTTGTAAACAGCTATTTATGTAAGATACTTGAGAATTATTTTGTGAATACAACCGCATTCCTTAAAAATAAATTAATGTATTAATTGAAATTAATTTTTTTAAAACCTAATTTATTTGCCTTTAAACTTTTATAAAATTGAATTTGCAAAAATTCATATTTTTTTTTTTTTATCAAATAACATAAGTTACTACTAACACTTTAGTATTAAAAAAATCCTAAATTGAAGCGATATAATTTTTTATTATTTTTTTAAGATTTCACCACAAGGTTAAGAAGTTTGCTTGTAGTTGGATAAGAGAAAAGGTTAACGTAATGTAGGAGGAATGTTCCTTTCCTGAGTAAAAGCGAGAATAGAATTCGCAAAGAAAACAAACTGCTAGACAAAATAAATCGATGGTGCTTTTCCGGAGAAAAACCAGAGTTGAAACAAGAAAAACGAAACGAAGAAGTGTTTGTTATAGGATTTCCTTGCGGGTAAAAAAACGTCTCTACGTGAAAGACACTTTTGTAATTACCAGTACATGTCGCAAAAGCTAGGTTTTAGACAAGCATTGTTTTCAAAAACGAAATATCAACACGGTTTTCTCCTACGGAAACCCCAGGAAATTCCTACATAAATTTTCTTAATTTAAAAATGTTTTTTAAACAAATATTTGCTTAAAAGCATGTTTTGCACGAGATTTTTTTTTTTCAAAAAACTTTTTTTTTATTTTTGCTGAGAGGCACATCAATTGTTATGGAAGTTGAAGTCTCAATCCCTAAAAATACGCATTTTTGGTGTTACGTATGCATAAACAAGCTTTGCCAATTTTTTGTAATTAACCTTTCACTCCCAGTGATGCTGTTTGGAATCATCATATTTATGATCATAATTTTTAAAAAATAATAAGGCTGACATCTATTGGGATTAATAAAAAATATTTCCTAATAGAAAAAGTTTGAAGAATCAAATGATATGCTTTTTGATATCATAAATGGCTATAGACGATCAGAAAAAAAATTCTAAAATGGTGAGGCCAAATCGTCATTGGGACTGAAAGGGTTAAGAATCCATTGTAGATTTTTTTTTATTCAAAGTGCATACAAAACTTGTAACCTAATTTTTTTTGCATGATCTCCGAAACAGCGTTTGACCTACGTTGCTACGTCATTTTCTATACAAATGAAAGTATAATACCCGCAATTAAAGTCTGAAAAGTGATTTTGAGATATACTATTTTCTATCTCGAACAATTTCAACCTAGCTAAAAATTTCTACAGAATCGCTTCAAAATATAAAAATAATAATAAATAAACTTAAAGGATACCACTTTTTAATTGTCTTTGAAGTTTTTAGAAATTAAATTTCATTCCGTAAAATTTCCTAGAAATTATATATCTTAAGTTTACCTACTGCAACAGAAAAGTAATATTTTACAAATTTACATTTTATTTTTATACTGATGATCGGAATAAAAATAAAATGCAAATTTGTGGAAGAAATTACATACAGCTTTTTTTATGTTTATTTAGATAGCGCTTAAAAGTACCAAATATGCTATTAGAAAACAGGAAAACATTTCCTCGTTAGTTTAAAATATAGCCAAGTTACATGGAGTTACCAAGTTGTATGCTACTTATATACACGGACTAATTCAGTGGCAGTTAAGCAAGTATGGCTAGTGGACCACAGCTTACCCGCATTTGACAAGATTAAAACAAAGAGATGCTATTTTTAATATTTCTTAAGTAAAAAATTGGATTAATGACGAAAATTATGCTGCAATAATAATGGGTGAACTAAGCAATGTACTATTTACAACAAATTAATAATATCAGGCATGCACCACAACAAAGGAAGAGTACACATTTATAAATTCTAAAATGTCGGGCCTATAAACGAAAAAAACTTAAAACAGCTTTTCTCCCAGTCTGATAAATTCCTTTTATTACATTGCAGAGAATTATTCTCTAACTTGACTAAAGAAATGAGATAACAGGAGCTAATTATCCGAGATAGAAAAATATACAAAGTTTAAACAGCTCCAAATGCTGAAATGTAGTGTTAAAAATGCTAAAATGTTTCCATTTACCGCCTCAAGAAAAACATCAAAATTGAAACACATACTATAATTATACTCGAACCATAATTCTTTTATCAGTTAATAATAATAGAAAATAACTGTTAAAAAGAGCAACATATAGAAAATATTTCATTTTTCGCTGTAAAAGTTGCTTTCCTGTGAATGTTCTTTTATGGAAGAAAAAGGAACTTTCGGCTTCTTTCGCGAATCGAAATAGGGGCTGACGGCATTTTTATTATATTAATTCTATTCATTTTCGTCGCACGTGGGTCAGAATTTAGAAAAGAATATTTCGTACATTCACGATTTTTCGAATTTGAAATTCTAGAAAATCTTAAGAGTATTTCGGAATAAATGGAAATTTCGTGGATGTTTTATTATAGAATTCAAAGGCATTTTGTAGACTAAAGACTAAACATTTTAATGTCTCTGTTTAAGAAAACTTTTCTTCCGTTTCTTAAATACGGTTTTAATGAAAAAGGACTTTAAAGTAAAAGTAAAGCGAACTAAATATTCTACGGAACACAGAGTCACAGAAATTTCAAAAATAACAATTAACCATTTCACACTCTTAAAAATGAATGCTCAAAAACGACGAAATTTTCCTTAATTTTGACAATTCCATTACTGGCAAATGCTCCGAGTTTTCGTTTCCTCAAAGTGAGGAAATTTGAATCGTCATTTTTATGAGGATTTGAATGTCGTCTAATCTAAAGAAATATTTCGTCATTTTTGAGCATGTGAGTACAACAATGAGATTATGTTTCCTCATAAAATCAAGATACAGAATCGTCAAACCACGATCGTAAAAGTGAGGATCGCGTTTACTCAAAAGTCACGCGATAGTTTAACGAAACAATGCTCAAATTAACGAAATGAGGCTTGAGGATTCATAAATAGTCAAAAATGAAAGTGTTATTTCTGAGAGTGCACTTGCCAACCTTCCCAAACGGATCATTGAAAAAGTGGTTAGACGGACAAATTCGTATTACGTCCTCATTTGCTTAATAGAGAGGGAGTGAAAGGGACACCAAAACCAGTAACCACGTGGTTTCTCACATGGAACAATAGAAGCCATACTTTTTGTTCCACTTCATGTTTCATCATCCGTAGTAAAAAGGTCAGTTAGAATTAGAAGAGAAGGGAAGAAAGGAGAGGTAAAAAAAAGCAAATTATGCACGAAATGTACTTAAGATAGCAAGTGCTATTGCAATTATTTGACCCTCTAATGCATACTGTTGCCATATGGCAACAAGTAACATATAATCCACTTTATTCTATTAAAGTAGAGACAAATCTGTGGTTTTTTTTTCATCTATTAAATCTCATTGTTAAGTTTTAGTTACTAATAATCCTCACCTCATAGATAACAGTAGTAAAAGTGTATTTAAAATTAAAGAGTGAAGCTATTAACTGTTGTGAAATTACGTCTTTGGCAGTATTCAAAGTATAATAATATTAGTACTAAATACAAATAAATTGTTTTGAAAAAATAATTATAGTTCACACAAAGAGGGTTATTTTAAAACATATTTAGTAGTTTTCTAATCATTCTTATCAAAATTGGAATTTTGTAGTTGGTTTTTACCATTTGGCAAAAATTTTAAAAATTGATATTATTTAAATTCCAATACAGTTAATTTGAGGTTTTTTTTTTTTTTTTTTTTTTTTTTTGCCTTTTCTGGTGGCATGTACTGCTGTGAAATATCAGATGGTCCTCCGTCCTCTGATACTGCCGAAGCTGAAAAAGGGATGAAACCTAATTAAACAATGGAAAATATGCTAATAAAAAATCTGGTTACTCTTAATCATGTTATCAATCTTTTAAGCAAAAATAAAGAATTCTGCCGATAATTTTTGTTGTCAGTAGATTCACAATCACGCCTGCAAATTGCAAATTTTATTATTGTGCAATTCATATTAAAATTGGTGTACATGATCTTGTACTCTGTGACTCCATATAAAGTTAAAAAGACCATCCAGACCAAAAGACCATTCCTTGCTTATATCCGCATTCGCCTAATTGCGAGACTAATAAACAAACATAAAAACCACGTGGCTTTTCACACGGAACACAAGCGGTCTATCTAGTTGTTCTACTCCTTGATTATACACTTGGAGTGTGTCTTGCTTTTAAAAATTCAGTTTTTTCTCCTTACTTTAATTTTGCAGAGAAAATGTCTTTTATTTCGCTTCGACGAATGTATACGTTGAAAATCTTTTTGTCTGGTTTTACTTAAAAGGACTTTTCACGTTCAACTAGTATGTTAATCACGCTTTCATATAGGGGAAAAAAACTTTCTCGCAAGAAAAATAATTGTTGATACTTTTTATTGTCTATCTGTTGAAAATGTACAATAATCATAGAAATTTAATTGATTAGTTAGTTTATTTTTTATAAATTATTTCTTTATATTTTTTTTATCAAAAAAGGCTCATATTTTTTTGTTGGCCTCTTTATAGTACTAATACGCCTTCAAAATGCAAATTAAAAGACTGATAGAATGTATAGGTATAATCGTGTACACAGGGAGTCATAGGTTTAACCTCTTAAAATCCTACACGTATATTCTTAATCTAAACATACTTTTCATACAAATATATGCTAAAAGTATGTTTTGTAAAGTAATTTTTAAAAAAATGTTTAATAGTTACTGAGAGAAACGCCTGACGTGCTAAAATTACAATTTTTTTGTGCTATAAATGCAAAACAAAAGGTCATATCACTAATTAATAGTTAACAATTTATTTTAACATTGTTTTTAATGCAAAATGTTTTTACTTTAATAAATTAAATACTAAAACAACTTTTTAAAAAGGATTTTAAAAAAATTAAAATAATTTTTTAGGAACTTTAATATCGCATTGACGACTGATACCTGTAAATCAAAGGCTGAAAACTAATGTTTGAATCTTCTTCTATTAGACTAGGTCGATTTCTGAACTAATAAACTTGTTAATTGTTTGTGGGGAGTTTTTAAAAAATGATTTCAAATGGGGACGTCAGGTCTCAAGAGGTTAAGTAAAGCCTCGAAATGAGTGGGAGTAAATTTGAACCACTATTAAACCTTTCCCCGTTGAGAAAAAACGCGTAAGGTAAAATTTGTTTTCTTTGACAAGAACACCACAGTTTTACACAACATTAAAAAAAGAAATTATTTCAGTGCTTTTCCATTTCGTAGACGCAAGTTATAAAGTGGCCAAAAATGTACAATCGCTTGAAACCGGAACGAACATAGATATTTATCAATATTGCGGTTATCCATTATCATTTTAACGAGTGAGTATTCGCATAACCCAATTAAACAACAATAACAATACTTTATTATGGAGAATACAGTTTATATTTGAAAACTGTGGGTGCAATGAGTACAAAGATTAAAACTATTATTGTTTACTGTATTCGAGTCTAAATTTAACATAATTGCCAGTTGCTGAAAAGAATTAATATCACATCATGACAAAAAACCCGCATTCGATATGATGCGGGATAATAAAAAAAATTGTCTGTAGTCCTCAAGAACATAGTTGATTTTTTCTGTTTGCTTTATTTCTTCACAAATTTAAAATAGATGTTCGAATAAACGAACAGAATGTCCATATAAATATTAAAAAAAGTAAGCCATATATACTATAATTTATAAAAGTCATGTTGGACGAAAGAAAACAAATGTTTTTTCTCAGTTCTTAAAAGGTGCAAATAAATTAAATAGCAGTCACTATCATGTTTCGCCTTATCGGAAATCAAAAAGCAATACTATTATCACCGGAAAAACGTTCCTTTAAAAGGGTCGATAAGAAAATAAAAAACGCGCGAACCCTCTGGTGGCGATGTAGGCGTTTTGCCGGGAAAGTGACGTCATGAATGACGTTTCATCTGTAGGGCTGTTTCGAAGCCGCCAAGCATATTAAGTGTGCCAAAGTTCCGAAATATTTATTTAAACTAAGATTAATTTAGCCTAATTTAGCTGGTAAAAATGTCTTCAATGTAATTCGTGTAAAGAACTGTTGTAAATTTTCATTTTATGTTTGGAAATTACTAAATTAGGGGTGATGATTTTACAGAAAATTATTAAAAGCAAAAAATTATCGAATACGCGCCATTTCTGGCGATGCCGCCGATACTTGCCGCTTCACGTTCCTCTACGCCAAATTTTCACCTCTAGATTCAGTCGAAGTGACTGTGTGGACCTTACGAAGGTTTTTCCGCTGCGCAATTCTACCTATAAATGTAACGGGATATTTTTATTTAGTTTTTTATTTCTTTTGTTTATTTTTTGTTGAGAGGTTAGTGTTTTGAAAGCACCTCAAAATCTCTTTCTAAAGAAAAAGTTTTTTGTTTTTCGCCAGTGACATTTGCAACAGACTCCATTTTGTGTGCCATCGCAGTATTATTATTGTTGGAAATTTTTTGAAGAAATATATATTTTGCACTGGATTTTTTTTGATACACTGCCACCGAACAGTGTATTGAATTCAATACTGTGAATGTGATTCATTAATTGGATGTTTCGACCATTGTGAAATAGGTTTGAATAGAGAGAAAGTGTGGAAATATTTCTAATTTAATAAGAAAACAGCGACAAACTGAGAATTTTTCAATTACTTGGATTTTGCACAGAATTTCTTCAAACCAGGCCAACTGATTTATTGTTCTGTTGTCTGATCAACAAGACAGCAAAACGGAAGAAAAAAGGTAAGTGACTTTTTTTATAAAAAATTTAAAGTATCTTATTTTTTATCTCAAAATTGAACTTTTCTTTCAATATCTTTTTATACTTTCTTGCAAAAAAAAGTCTTTCAGTGGGAAGATAAACCAAGGTCGAAGACCAAGCTAGCTTGGGAACTAAACAATGAAGGTTTTCACGTCAGTTTTAATAACTGACCCGAACATCTGTCACACTCGCGCCACAAAGTTTTGTTTAGTAAATAAGACTATTAGTTTGAAAACTGACGGACAAATTGTGTTCTTACAGGCACGACTGTAATTTGTAAAAAAAAATTGTAAAAGTTTTTTTTTTGTTCATTCGCACTAATTAATACCTTAGGATGTGATTTCGGAAATTAAATAGCGCCGTGTATATGGCAGTGTTGCACGTTAAGTTTGTCGTGTTCCGAATTCCTGACGCCGTCGTGTACAATGTCAATGCTCAAGGTTTTGCGTTGGATGCCAGCTCTTGTGTCGCTCTCTCAACGTGACCGCGATAAAGCTCGAGGTCAGTCAACGTTTGTTTAGTATTCAGGACTAGAACAGTAAAAGTTAGAAATAATCAATCGTTTATGCAAAAACCCAATAATTTACCAAATAGAAAAACATGTATTAAAGCTGTTTTTGAATTATTGAAGAACAGCTTTAATTTGTCTATTATTATTAAGTTCTTTTTTTATATTAACGAATGATTATTTAAAACATTTACTGCTAACATTCCTGTTCTTGCAGACATTATTTCGCAAGAATTATTTTTGTCCTACATTTTATTCTTTGTACCAAAAAAAAAAAAATTAACCTCAGAATCACAAATTTCAGAATTTAAACGAATTAAAGGTCTGATTATAAACTAAGAACTGACTCTAAACGTAAAGTTCTATTAATAAGGCCAAAACAAAAAAAAACATGTTAAATAAACTTTAATTAAAAATCTACTAATTTAAATGGGTGTGGTTTGTAAACCAAACTAAGGTATTTTTCCCTTGTGCATTTTGTTTATTGTAAAAACGACTTGTTACAATATCTTTCTAAATGGTAATTCTAAAAATAAATGTAATCACCTAATACTAAAAACAAACTTCGAAGATCAAATGACATATAAAACGTAAACAAGAGTGTGACGATATACGCGTGTATTCCGAAGTAATCTAAATTTATTGCGAGATGTTTGTATTTTACATATTTACTTAATATTCCACATTTAAAAATAGTTTATTGTCCAATTGGTTTTGAGTCAACGAACAATTTTTATTGATCTTAGTTGAAATCAATTGGTACTTTAAAAGCCTAAATTGTTTACTTATGTATTTTATGTTATCATTTCAAGTACATCTTTGTTTCCAAACCTTTTTTTTTTTTTAAATAATAATCCTTAGTTTGTTAAAGTTATTAAAAAAATTTTACGTGGTCAGTACATTTGACAAATTTAAATCTCGAAGCAACGAACATCGATTGATTTTTATCAAGAATTGACCTTTGAGGAGATATTCCTGAGTCCTGACCCAAATTATTTTTTTTATGTGTAAGATTTGGTTTTTCTTCTGGATGTTTGATTACCGAAAGGTTTAATTTTGTCCTTTAAACATATTAATCGATGCTAATATTTTGTTATGATGTATTGTTTCGAATTTTGTTTCTTTAAGATTTATTACAAAATTAAAACTTCTGATTCAATCTTATGGCAAACTTTTTTTGCTTCTGATGAATTCGTGAAATTCTTCTGAGAGATTCTGATGAATTCGTTATCAATGATTCTTTTTTATGGGTAGTCAATATATTTAAACTTATAAGACGACCGACGCTTATACTAAATATTGTAATTTTTTCATAAGTTATTAAAAATTTTTCCCTTCCGTTGTTTGATATATATCATGTGAACCTACTACCCCTTCCTACCCATGAATCATGGCATTTTCTTTGTATAACTGATGTCATAGAAATAATAACCGTATTATTTATTACGGAATTATCAGAATAACATCGTGCATAACTTTTTGTGGAATTCATTTCGACACGTTCAATACACTTGTAAAAAATTATCTTTCAAACATGTTTTTTCCCCTGATTTTTGACATTCTTAAAAAAAACTTTGCTTGAAGCATGTAATTTGCTTTTGAATACTTATAACCTCAACAACGCATATGTCTTAATTGCAATTAGGCATAATGGGACCAAAGAAAAACACGTTTTGGACCAGCCTGATCTAGAATTTTGATAAAAAGATTATTCCTTTTCAAGAAGTAATTTATCTAAATGTTAGCAAAGTTTGTGTAAAAGAACTAACATTTATCTAAAATATTGTAGGACAGATAAATATTAAAAATCATTATACAATTTTGTGGTTAAGTTATTGATAATAATTGCTCTTTTTCACAACACGTGCAAGACATTTCTAAATTTTTTTAAATAGATAGATAAGGATTTTAAGAGCATATTAACCACAACAACGGATTGTTGTGTTTTTAAATATTTATATCCCTTAAATATACATATTTGGAAAATGTTTGTTTATAGAAACTTTACTAATATTTTGAAAAATACTTCCTTAAAAGAAAATATGTCTTGTAGTGATTCTTACAAGTTGTCATCAGCAAATATTTCAAAGTAGTGTTTAAGAAAAGTCGAAAATTCGGAAAAAGTCCAAGCCAAGATAATTTTGGACATGAGTGTACGCACGACATCACATTGCCCTGCTAAATTTAACCAAGCGATAATTTCAATTCTTGACCAAAAAACAAAAGAAAAGTAATGAATTTAATTGTTCTCTGAAGTTCTACTTGGGCAGAATAAAAGCAGAAGTTTTCATTTCACTTTATATTGAAAAAAAATCGGGAAAGATGTATTTATGTCGATTTTTTCTATTGTGATTAAAAAATTTCTTTCGTTTTGTGCATTAATTAGTTTCACAGAGTTGATACAAATTTTCTCAAATATGATTCCTGGTTATTGAAATTTTGAATTGAAATAAAACACAGTTGAGAGTTTTCTTCGTATAACCAGATTAAAAAAATCACTTTTTTATTGCATATGTTTTTGATCATTCGGTTATTAACTTTTAAAGCAAGTAGCTTGTAGCATGATATTAATTTGCCTCGGAACTCCTTTTTAACAAATCTAAGGTAAAGAAACAAATACCTTAAATTTTGAACTATTCTCTAACCATAAAAAAAAACTATTCGTGGGTCAGCCTTCATTGACCGAGAGTAGAACCGGCTATTGAGGACAAACTTTTAAAAAAGAATATTATACCATGTGGACCAGTTTCGCTTGTGAAGGAAAATGCCATATGCTTGACTGAACAAGCGATGCCTTTTTTCGTATTGATTACTTGAAGAAACATGAAGGGAAGCTCTCTTGTTTTTCCGAAAGATAACCATAAAAAATGGAATGATTGTTTTCTATTTCTCGTAATTCTTCGCATATAAATCCTATGTGGTTTGGGTTGGTTGAACGTTGATGAAAAATAAATCCAATTTCTCGTTTTACACGCGGTGATGTTAACCGTAGTTACGGTGCCGGATGTCCACAGTGATGATAATGTTAAGTTAATTGTATCTTTCACACGGGACGGAAGTGAAACCGTACAAACAGTTTTATCTTTTGTTTTAAATCAAATAGTGTCAATATTTAGGAAATTTAAAATTCGGAAAAATTCGTTGTTTTTTGGACATTGCAGCAGCAGCGTTTAAGATCGCATGTGAAACCATTGGTACGATATTTGGTTCCGGAAGCTTACATTTGAAACAGGCCTATATGGTTTGGGTTGAAAATTAGGTCATTGCTTTCTTGTTTTGGGTGTTTTTTATGTCTTCTTTATAATGTGTTCTTGAAAAGTATGGCTTTTAATTTTATCAGCTTTTGTATTTATAAATTATATAATTTATATTTCCACCCTATTATCTCAAATCATTTGATACTCTGGTGTTTTGTTGGACCTGTGTTAACGGAAAAAGATCTACAATTTCTTACAATTTATCTATCCCAAAATATCAAACTTAATACATTACAAGACCTTTTGTTTTTCGATTCTTCAGTATTTTAATCCGAATCCGCTGTATTCTAAAAAAGTATTTTCAATTTTAAACTTGATTTATTTTTATGCAGATATTTTAAACAATCAGAAGCATCCGAAAATTTTCTTTTCCAGTTAAAAAGTGTTATATTGCGATATTTAAAAAAATATTTTCATAGTTCACTAGTTTTCTGGAGAAGTATCGTCTTGCATTTCTAAGAAAAGAAGACCTTAGCCACATTTGAGACATAAAAACTTCAAAAAGTAATGGTCCTAAATAAATAAGAACGAATACATCTTATTTTACCTTAAATATTTTGGTATGTGTCGATAAATTATTTAATTTCTATTTCTACTTATTTCCAGTTACGTATATGCTTAAACAGTATCATTATCATAAAGAGAACATTTATTTGCTCATGTGGACAGGGCCGTGTGGTGTGTTTTTTACATATGATGCAAATCGTTAAAATGCCGCTCTTGATTTTAAAGTTTCATCTATAATAATAAAAGAAAGAGTCTGTCTGTCGGTCTGTCTGTGTGTATGTCTGTGGATCGCAAAAGACCTACTTAGACAGCTCTAAAAAATTCGAAATTTTTAATATAGATTCCTTTTAATACCTACGTGTGCACCTGAGGCTTAGTTTTTTCATATTTGATTGTGATTTTTAATTAATATAATTAGTTTCAAAAAAACGTCATCCACGTGGGATTGCGGGACCATAACAGGGCTTGAAAATACATTGACCGGGCCGAAACGGGGGCTTGACGCCATCCTCTATTAGTTTGATTGGTTGAGATATATGCACTCGCCCTAAGGCTGCTTAATCCTCTATTAGTTTTTGCTTTTTTTAAGTGCGCATGGGCCAACACGAATTTAATTTTGTTTTGGTTTTGAGTGTATTTTCACAAGTAAGCATGCCTCTAAAAGGAAGCTATACGAAGTTAACGGGTTCCCAGTAAGGCGGGACCATACTGCTAGTACTAAATATATTTTAACTAAAAAAAACTGAAAATTTTTCTATCCATCACCCATATGAAAAAAAAAAAAATACCGGCTCAGTCTTCGATTAATTGGAATTTGAAAAAATATGACCCTAGTTACACATCATATCATCCTAATATATATTTCAAAGCCTGCAATTGACAAGGAATACTTTAAATTTTATAAAGGAATAAAATGAAATATTCATATGGTAACAAATTATTTGTGGAATAATATCTTAAATAAAATGCTTGCGTTTAATTTTTATAGAATTAAAATATTTCAATGAAATAGGATATTTTAGTGTCGTACGGGAAACACTAAATCAGTATATTAAAGGAACTACACAACAAGGCAATATTTTTATAGGAACTACAATTAACAACTAAAAAATATATATATATAATTATATTAATACTTCTTCAAGCTGTATTAATACATCATATTTGTTACTCCAACTTTTTAATATTTCATCAATAATTTGGGGTAAATAAATATTTCACACATCTGCCACTTTTTAATCCTCAAGAGTTAATACTACTTTTAAGCACCAAAATTGGAGATAAATACATTAATAAAACAAATATATAAAAATCATAAAGACGTACCTATACACAGAAATACCCATCATACGATACGACGAAAGGCTAGATTTAAGTGAAAATAAGATTGGAGCAAAATTTTTGGGTGTTTACTTCGAAAGTAAATGTTATACAATGACATATCAATAAAAATCTACTAACCACCTATCCTCAATTGACCATTTCCATGTTCCCAAGCTTTTCGAGTGACTTTTAACGATGTTTTCCCACAGCGCAAGCTACAGATTGTTGCTGTGACCCCCCTTCCGCATTTCGTAGAAAATCCCATTTGCTTTTGTACTCAGCCAATTAAAAAAGCAAGGCAAGACGGCAATAAAATACGAAGTTTTTTTTTACTACAATAGGCTCACTTTCCGTTTCTGAAAAAGCATCGTCCCTTTTGCCCCCAGCTTCTTGATCTAAGTTTGGGAGGGCGACTCGTGTCTTATCTTTTAAAGCAATAAATTTCCCACTATCAGGACAAATGTCCGAGGCCGGTCACATGAACGAACCCAGACTGAAGGAAAGGGGGGGGGGGGGATTGTGGGGGAGCGCACAAGGCAAGGAGGAGAACCCCCGTGGTAACTCGAAACGTTTAGTTTAAGTCCCACAGGGTTGAAACGATTGCGCGATACTTGTTAAACAACAATTGGCTACAACTTGCCCATTTTTTTAATTCAAATGTTTTTTTTTTTTTTTTTTTTTTTTTGCAATATACAATTTATGATAAGTAGGACGAGAGTTTTAAGAAATTACGTACTTCATTAATGTCGCCCAGTGATTTGATTTTCATATTACAAGGCAACATTTTTCTTTCACTGGGCGACATTAGTGTCGCCCAGTCAATGTTAAAAAAAATTCACTGAGTTAGCAAAATCTAGTTAAAAGTATCTAATTTTGCAGTGCAGCTCTAGGTTGATATTGCAATACATGGTTTAATTACAAGACTTAGTGGTAAAACTATGACGTTAGGAATAAATCAGTTTTAATTAAAAATTAGATTTTTAAAGTACTTCATTTTCTTATTACACATTACTCATTCGTAAGATGGCTAAATCTTAATTTAAAAATATTCTTTAAGAAAAATACATTCATATATATCTGATACAAAATTACTGAATTTAATTAAATAGAAGTAAAATAATCAAACCCTACTTTTTAAACAGCTGTTATATCAAACATTTAACTGATTGTTTTATATAATATAAATGCTTTAGATCTTTTGCAACTGCTTTAAGAATATATTTGTAACACAAGTCAAACTTGTTACTTGGGACCAGGTTTAAACTCAATTACTATTTTTTTTAAAAGTAAAATGTCATAACACTTATTTTTACAGAAGATATCAAAGTACATATCGAATTCTTGTAAGTTTTGTTATATCTTAATGTACATAAACTCTCCCTATTACCCTTAAAAACCAACTGCTATGTAGTTCTCCGAATAGTAAAATAACTGAAAGACTGAAGGTCGAATATAAATGAAAGACAGTAGACCGGAAACACTTCCAATGTTTTGGTGTTGTGTTACAAGTTGTGTACAAGTGCGATGCTATACTTTCATCTTCGGCTATAAATTTCGTCGTCCTTCCACATTCCCAAAAAAGGGATGGGGGGGGGGGGGGGTCTCTAGAAGTGCCTTTTTTGTAGACCGCCCTCTCTCTGTTGAAGATAAGAAACCGATAGAAAGAGCGCATGGGGATTAATACCCCAATTGCCGCTCAACCCGGCCTTTCCCCCGGCCCAGATCGGGAATGGCTTAGATCTATTTTGCCTCTCACTATTTCAGATATTCATTAGAATTGCCGCTCTTTTTCTTCCTATATTTGAAGATTTATTTATTTTACACACATTTAGTAAGTACTAAGTAAATTTTTTGAAGAAGTATTTAAAAAAAATTAAGGTTAGAATCTAGAATTTTGCCGCCCCCTACTAAATTGCCGCCTGATGCGGCCGCCTCTCTGCATCATAGCACCACACGGCCCTGCATGTGGATGTTACAATCAATAGAGATGGCGCGATGTTCTCCAAACTTTATCACGTGAGGGTCGGATCGAATCATTCCGAAATTCCCGCGGGCAAATAAGAATGACTTTTATTTATTAACTTTTGGTTATGAACTACTAATGTATATTTAATGTAACAATTTTAAAATGATGCAAACAAAAAAATTCAAGGTTCTTCCCTTTTATTTTGTTGGTTAGTTGAATTATGGAATAGTTTATTTATTTTAAATGCAGTTGGGGAAAATGTGTAAAGATAGCTTAAACTTAATCCTCTGTAGTCCTGGAGGTGGTGCGTTTGTTTAAAACATGCGAAAAAATTCATTTACATATTCTGTCCTTGCTACAGCCATCCTATCGACAAATCGTATTGGTCGAAATTATCCCGCCAATAAAAACCGACTTGTGAGGTACTGGTGCATGTTAAATCTACAATAGTCCCAAGTCTTGAGCCGCTTACGATATCGCTGTAAGATTGCGTTAGATGCTAGCTCAAGTGTCGATCGGCCTTGGCACTTGTTCGCATTATTAATTAGAATAGTCTCCAATAGCCCTCTCTACCTCTTGTCGGTCTTAAGGTAGGCGAGTACCCGAGGGATTGCGAGAATGCCGAGTCAGTCTGGAGGTAGTACCCGATAAAAAATTCCTCAAATTTATTTACTATTACTTTTTAATCTTTTCCAATTTTAGCCATAGTGATTTCGCAAATTATAATGAACAATGGCTTTATTAGGGCAGTTTTTTTGGAGGGGAGTGGTGGATTCTGGCCTCTAACTTCTTGATCTGAGCGTACAATATAGTAGTTTTTTTTTTTAAAATGTCCAAGTGTAAGTTTAATCGAAAGAATAGTAAAAATCCTTTTTTTAGTTAATTTATAATCCTGTTTTTTTTTCTGTAACAACTTGTCTTTACTTGTAATTTGTATGTAACTCTAGAGGGTTCATTGCATGCATCAGTTCAAAACGATGAATTTAACACGTTATATTAACGTTTTTTTGGGAGGAAAATTGTAATGTGGCTTAGACACTTGTTAGCGTAAAACGTAAAACCTATTTTTTTAGCTGAAAAACACCGTTTAAAAATAAATTAATATTTAAATTTCCAAAAAAATCCTAAATAGCATTGTTCATTTATATTTCCTGAAATCACTATGCAAAATTTGGAAATATTAAAGTAATAGTAAAAATTTGGTAGATTTGGGCAATTTTGGGCAAACTTGGCGGTATTCGCCTATACCTTAACCGAACACACTACCATCCTTCAGTCCTTGTCTCCTTTTCTGTGGTCTAAGGGGCCATCGGGCCTGTTTTGGAGCGTTTCTCTGAATCCCTGGTCCCTGGGTATAGTCTAGTCTA
>CM043117.1:47752079-48139579 GCA_023701765.1 Hylyphantes graminicola | reverse complement strand
ATGTCTGAGAGTTTGGTTTTGGAGTGTGTTAAAATCACGCATGCGTGATTTGCATGCGCCACCCCATACAGGGCAGGCATATGTAATGATGGGTCTAAGAAGGCATTTGTAGATGAGGAGTTTATTTTTGAGGTTTAGCGGGGAATTACGTCGCAGAAGATAGCCAAGTCTGAATACAGCTTTTCTATACTTGTCTTTAATGTATATAAGGTGTTTAGTCCAATTAAGTTTGCGGTCCAGGATGACCCCGAGGTAACGTGTGGAATCTTGCCATGGTATTGGAGTGTTGTACATTTTAAGCTGTTTTTGTCTGTCTATAGTGGAGGTGATAATTAAGTTGTTGAAAAGGATTGCGGCGTTTTTTGTCAATGTTTATTTTGATCTTCCAGTCTTGTAGCCAGGTTTCAAGTTGGTGATGTTTAATGTGGTGTTGGACTTGTAAGATGGCGTAGCGTATGTTTTTGTCTTTAGAATAAATGGCTGTGTCGTCGGCGAAGAGGGCAATTTCAGTTTTGTGGTGTTTGGGTATGTCGTTGATGTATAAGTTAAAAAGGACTGGACCTAAGACAGAGCCTTGGACAGTACCCGCCATCAATGGTCTCGATGAGGAAAAGGTGGTTCCATTGCGAACCTATAAAGGATCGACCAGTAAGGTATGAATGGAATAAGTTTGACAATATAGTCGGGGTTGGGGATTTAATGTTAATTAATTTGTAGATGAGACCATTGATCCAGACGCGGTCACAGGCTTTGGCTATGTCAATAAAAATAGCTGCAGTTGTGTTCTTGTTTTTGAAGCCTTCCATGATATATTCAGTGACTCTGGGAGTTGTTGTGTAGTGGAAAAAAAAAGTGTATAGGTTTTTTTTTAAAAAAAAAAAAAAAAATTAAAAGGTTTTTAAAAAAAAAAAAAAAAAATAAAGCCGAAAAAAAAATAGTTTATTTGCTCAGGGATAAGTGTGTCATTAATGATTAGTGTGTGTTCCAGTCTGTTCTTGATAATAACTTCCGCAAAATTTTTTATTTTTTTTTTTTGTTTTTTGGCGAGAAAAGAATTGGAAGAAGGGAGATCGGTCTGTAAGAAACTGGATCAGTCGGGTCCTTCTCAGGTTTAAGGATAGGGATAACGACTGCAATTTTCCAGTTTTGAGGGAAGTAGGAAAGCCTGAGCATAACATTGAATGCATCAACAAGATGAAGGATGATGTTGTGTGGGAGGTTTTTTATAAGTTTATTGGTTAGCCCGTCGATGCCAGGGGCTTTTTTAATCTTCAGACGTTTGATGTAATCAGTGATTTCGTGAATTTTTTTTGGACTGGTTCTGGTTGTGTAGTGCTTGGTTGTCTCAGGCTTTCTAAAACAGACTGGTTGACGGAGTCGTAGAATGTGGTGTTGATTGTAGGGTTTTCAGTGAATTGGGTTTGGTAAGAGTTAGCAAGGGCTTCAGCTTTGTCAATGTCAGTGAGAGCAGTTTTATTGTTAAATTTAAGTGTGGGGATTTCGTGTTTGTTACGTTTACATTTACGTGTAGCATGAAAAGGGAGTTGTCTTCAGGGTTAAGAGAGGTGAGATAGTTGGTCCAGTCTGTTGTGTAAGGTTATGTATTTTGCGTTGATGATGGCTTGGAGTCTATTCATATTTGTTTTATCTCTAGGGTCCCTGGACCGCTGAAAGTCTCTTTTGGCTTTGTTTTTGAGCTTAATGAGGCTCTTTGATGTCTGGGGGTGTGTAGATTACTCTTGGCTATTGTTTTTTGATTGTAGAAGATTGAATGTGGGCATTGGAAATAAGGTCTCGTGAACTCAGAGACTGCTCTGTCAAAATTTGGGAGCACTAGTAGAGTTAACGTTAATAAAATAGGGTTATTTGCATTCGTTTAAAATTTGTTTGGATATTTTCCCCCAGTTAGCGTGAAGATAATTACCAAGTTCTATTGAAGGAGAAATGGGATTATAAATTTCAAGGACGACAGGATTGTGGTCGAACTGAGGTCAGGAATATGAGTCAATACTGTGGTTAAGATTTTAAGTTTTTAGTAGTTTTTTTCTAGTGCCAAGGTCACATGAATAGTTGATAGGCACAGTGTGCCAATAGATGTGTGGAGGTGTGTGGTGTTAAAGGAATTGTTGTAGTTAAGGTGTTGAGCATAAGCCAAAGATTTTGGTACCAGTGGGGTTGTTAAACCTGACCCCAGGAGGGAATGCTTAGCATTAAAGTCGCCCGCCAGATAATGTGAGTGTGTTCCGAGATGTCATGTATGAGTTCGATTTCATCAGTGAAGGTGGGGTCAGGTGTGATTTTTGATGTAAATGGAAGCCAATGGAGATGTGTGGGAAGGAAATTGGTTTGATTTTAATAATGGTGTTGCTTCAATGTTGACCATAGGGGGGTGTAGTAATTCTATTATGTGTTATGGTGTTTTTGACAAAGATGGCAGTGCCATGTTTAGTGAAAGGTACAGCTGGCGCCAGAATCCGTCGTCGCGATAACAAAAATAGTTGGGGATATTAAACGCTGTTATTTTTATGGAGTTTAGTTTCCTGAATACAAATGATGTCCAGGTTTTTGACGATCAGAGAATTCTCTGAGCTCACGGATTTTTCTGGACAGAACCGTTTGCATTCCAGAAACAGATTTTGAGGGAGTTTTATTGTAATATTGTTCATTTGTCGGTTAGTTTTTGGCTCAGTTGCAAAATCGTGCTGGACATTTCATCCATATCTGGAGTTGAGTTTGGGCTATTGTTTCAAGGAGATTGTTAAGGAGATCATTCTGTATTCCAGTATTTTGGAGATTATTGTTATTGGGGGTGGCATTAGTGGCCCAAGCGGGGGAGTTATGGGGTCTGTTTGGTAATCCTGGGAAGTTTTCATAGCGTTTTGGGAGGGTTAATTCTATTCAGTCATGCGTTCCTTTTATAGTTTATATCTCTTGGGATTGGTGTTAGGTTCGGAGGTTCTCTGGGTTTTATTGTTTTCCTTTGGTATTGAAGTTATGGTTAGCATTTGGGTTTCTGGAGTTTTGAGGTCGGTAAATAGGTTTAGGGATTTTTTTAAATCCACGCCAAGAAGCGGGATGAGGGGCCGTTGCAATTATACAACATACGGGTTTTTCCTCGTCTTTTTTTGGTGCATTGGGGGCTGTGAGATGCTCCCCAGCGCACTTGACGCATCGTGGGAGTCATCTGGCAAACGGAAAGATCCGTGGTTAAAGATTGGCAAACGATGAATTGAGTGACAGGCGGTTGGGCCTTTTCGTATTTTCAACAGAAGACATCAAGGAAAAAACATGACATTAATACTCATATATTGAGTCAACATTAGGGCCAGGCGTTTAGGTGAATAAGAAAGATAGGGAGCGGGGTACGATCCCTAAAGCTCCTGGAGTTGGGCAACTTTCTCAACCTCGAAACCCTTTGAGAGGAGTTCATTTTTCCAACCACTTCTCTGTGACATTGTGTTCTGGGTCTGTAATGCCTCTGATGACAACCTTTACTGGCCTGTGGCCAATCCGGATTTGTGATGTAATAACCGATTTATTTGCTTTCTCTCATTTTTTCAGTTGCAGTTCTATAGTCCTCAATGCTTTGAAAGCTAACTTTTTATGTTTTCATTCAACCTGACAGCTTTGAATGAGGGTCTATCTTTGGCGAAATTGGCGATGGTGTTGCAGGTGTTTTCAAAATTGTCAATGATCTGGAACAAGCAGTGGTGCGTTCGTTTATGACTTGCTTATAATAAAGGATATAATTGGAAAGATTAAAATAAGGTATTAATTTTACTGTTTTTGTTTATTACCTATAGGGATGAAATCAGGCAAATACAAAATATTTACCAAACTCGGCAAAATCCGATCCAGAAGTTAATTAAATGATTTCCTCTTTAATATAATGTTAATGTTTAAAATAATGAGTTATATATTTTGCATGCTCAATATGCGTACAGAAGCTATTTATAGCATGTCTGCTCACGATCACTCACGAGTACCACCTGAAATGTTCCCGCGTACCAATCAGTGGTACGCGTTACCACGGTTGGGAAACCCCTGTATTAATTCTATAACAGAAATACATATTTATATGTATAATTTATTAAACATTTGAAATTATATTTCTTGAAAAGATGTTTTTTTTTTCAATTCATTCAAAACTTAATTAAAAAAATTTAAAAATTAGTTTAACCCTTTTAGGACAATACACGGCTACAACGAAAAACTAACAATAGACTTGTTTTCTATTGTTCAGTTGTTGTGTCCGTTTCCGAGGATTCTTTAAATCTACAACTCCATATGCCGCAAACCCGGCCAAGCGGTACCCGAAGGTTAAAAAACATCCATGAGATAGTGTGTTTTGCTAAAATTCATTATATATGACTAATAATTTAGTTCACTCTTAAACACACCAGTTTTACACAAAATTAAATTTTAGTTTTCGGAAGCTTTCGTAGTGTTTACTGTACTTATCGAGGCATTTAATTTTTTTTTAAAGATAACTAAAACGTGGTTTATTTAACTTATTTCAATTCAAAATTTTCCGCCGTGCTTTTATTCTTTTTGAAACGCGCAGGTGAGTTCTGTTTACAACAGGTGAAAAGAGTTTTTCCACCACAACCGTGGTGACGAAATCGCTAGAGAAATCGGTTTCGCCGGGGAGAAAAACACTTTCGAAGTGTTAAATTTTTTTTCTGTGTTACTATATGTGTGCTAGAAATAATGTAGTCAACACAAACTGTACGAGAGTAAGTTTCATTGTAATTTACTCAACTTACGTAAAGGTTTTGGCATCCCTCAAACATTGCTCTCATCAACTTAGCTGCTAATTTATGTGTGTTTTTAATAATGATTAAAATTAAATTATTATAGGTGGGTCGGATATTTTCATATCACATTTCTGTTGACAAAAACTAAATAATCGCCACTTAAGTTCCCACGTGTTGCTATCTCATTGTTTGCAAAGTGGTGAGTAGCACTGGTAGGAACTTAAGTGACAGTAATAATATTTGCTTATTAAAACCACACGCGAAACAGTTTCTAGCTTAATATTAATTACGAAGGTGTTTTTATCGCTTTTTATCGTGCACAAAGAACTTTAACCCTTTCATGCATGCTGTCACAGCATAACATGAAATAAAATTTCTTATCTTGACTCGTCATTCAACTTGTTTATCGCGAAGAAGTTAAGTGCAGGTTGAGCAGGCATTCAAAAGGACTTTTTGAGGTTTCGTAACCGGTTTTGGTTACGTTTATTTTTATTGATATTAATGTTAAATTATATTATCTGTTTTGACAATTAGCGTCTAAAATGCTTTCTGAGAAAAAAAATGATGATCATTTCAAGTTTTTATACCAGATTTATATAGCATCCACAGTTTTTTTTATCGTGTAATTGGAGAGCATTTTATATAACAGATCGACGCAAACTATACGAAACTACGTTAATATCCGAAAAATCTCTCGTTACGCTGAAAGTTTTTTTTTAATTAGGAGAAAGTTTATATGTTAGTTCACAAAAGTTGATGTAAGCATGTAAGTACTATCTTTGGTTAGATATCAACATGAGAAAAAGTCAACGATTTGTAAAAGGTTTTAAATTCGTTTTTACTCCCCCTTATAATTACAATTTTATACATTGATATTGTCACATTTTATCTTCCACACTGAATTTCTAACATTAAAAAGTGAAAGCTTTTATAAAGGCCATGTTCGTCTGTCTGTTCGTTCTGTGAAAGTGGGTGACGAACAGAAAAAAATTTAATTTTTAATAAAATCGAAATTAGAAGCTTAGAAGAGTACTAATTTAAAACTTAACTCTTTCACTTCCAAAGATTCCATTTGGAATTATCAAACTTGCGAATATTTTCTCTCGCTAAGTTAGACTAGCGCTTATTTCATATAAATTTTGTGAAATAAAAATTTAATTTTAAAATTTAAAAAAAAATTTGCTTCAATTTTTAAAACTGGAACAAGGAACAGTTTACATCACTTTATTATTTTCCAAATATCAAACAAATTGGCAACACGATAACTATAAAGACTGTGGTTATTTTCATTTCAGTTGATGAAACTATCCTGTTTTCAATTTTTTTTGCTTTTTGCAATTTCCTGCGATTTCTTTGGTTGTTGCGATTTCACTTTTAAAAAAAGCGGTTTGTTTTAATCTACTGTTTTTCTATTTTTGAGTCCTTTACGCGTCTTGTTTTTACTCCTGCTATTTATTAAACGTTATCCGTTTCAATTTAATTAAATTTCAAGTATGCAAAACGTTACGAAAACGTCAATGTTGTTGAAAAACTTCTGTTTAGATGATAATACATATATCCGATGCGGAGAAAAGAAAATTTGATGTTAACGGACCAGCGAAAAGCTTTTGTTACTTATACTTAAGAAAGAAAAGTTTGAAACTAACATTCGTGTCTCAGTAAGTAGAGAAAATATTGTACATTATATTTTAAAAACAATTGTAATTTCAGGAGGAACAACTATGAAAATAATGCCGTTGGAACTGTTGTCACTCATGATGTGAAACATGCCCATTAACTGAATTTGTGATAGAAATTATTGATAATGGTTAAACTTGATCTTTAAAAGTTTAAATTAAAACTGTCTAAAAATATTTATTCCTTTCTTGAAGTGTAAAAATAGAGTGAGGAAGCTATTTTAAGTAACAGTTACTGTAACGCAAACCTACTTGTTTACGTTATAATCGTGGTGTGGAAGCTAAAAAGTTAAGTAATTAAACAAATTAAGGTGGTATTTTGAAATAGAACAAAATTTAAATTTTCGAAATCATATGCACTTTTCTAATTTTTATTCGTGACTCTATTTTTCTTTCTTCAGGAAATTAGATTAACACATTTTTGCGATTAGATAAACGAGCTTTAATTTTGAATTGGTAAGCTAAACAGATGAGTCGTTTAAACTTATGTGAGGATACGCGGAAAATGCTAAGTCATAATTATTATGATTTATGGTTTATCCCTTGCAATATATAACTACAGCTTTTTTTTCTCTAATGGGGAGCGCCTGCAACATTGGCGGTGGCAAGTCCCTTGCTGCAGACTCGGCACACTTCCCCATGAACTGAGGTCATTTTTGTGTGGTGGCACCATTAGGCGACTCTCGGTAAGGCGACTCTCCGTACCAATTTTGACGCCACACACATTACAATGAATCTGAGCTCTCTGTGGATGTTAAGTATAACGAGATTTATTTTTTCGACGACCGAGAGATACCCAGGCCAATTGGGGCCCTCCTCCAGGGATCTTTTACATGCCTCATAATCATAGACCTGTATGACTCGTGCCCTGAATTTTCCCATCCAGAACCCCCGATCCGATGACTCAGCCGGTGCTCGAACTCGCGATCTGGGCTTATGTGGCGGACACGTTTGACCTCTTCAGCACTGAGCACTGAGCCGCTTTAACTGGCTTTATAAACCCGGAGCCCGGCGCTGCAGGGTTTTTTGTACCTAATAACGGTGATTTGTTTTATTTATAAATTTTATTTTATGAAAAATGATACCGTCTCCACTGGTCAACACACCATCATGATACTAATCCCATTCTGAAATCAGCATTAATTAAAAAAAAAAAGTGGATGCCCCGATCCCGATTGTATCCCCTTTTCCTGGACCCTGGACTTTATTTTAACACTTTAAAGACGGGCGTCGACGGCGTCGAGGCGCCGTCGACTGACCCATGACCCACCATAGACTAAGACCACTCTAAGTTTGAAACTCTCGTTGGATAATTTCTACATTGAAATTGACATAGAAACTAGCGCGCCGTTGTGTCTAAGGGAACTAATGTAATGGTTTCTGGCTGCCTATTTGCAGCCACCTTTAGGAGCTTTAACAGAGCCAATTACACCTCGTAATTTAGAACCCTTATCAAGTGACGATAGGGATCTATTTTTGACGACAACTTTTTTCGACTTTATTTTTGAATATGTACAGCTACTCATTGACTTTTATATCCCTCGTAGGGCTCCATCCTCAAGATATTTGACATTGTGCTTCTTTTTCCTCCATTAATAAACCTAGAGACTGACTCTACACTCTACAACTGGCCTGTCATTTTAGACATGGTCCCCCAAAGGTCCACAAGTGAAGTGATACGAATTGAATAACTCGTCAAATATTCATTTCAAATGTAACAAAAACTTAGATTTAGGGGTTTTCGAGGGGTTTTCACATTTATAAGTAATTAAAATTGGGTGTTGCTATTGAAAATTTTAAAGTTCGTAACATTTTTAATACTAAGACGGACCCCTATGCAAATTTTGTGTCATGCAATTAACTCAGAATGTTATTTGTTCACATAGTCAAAAAAGGTCCGATGTAAAAGGATGACTAACGGTCGAAATAATCACTAGTGGGTAACTTTTTTTTCACTAGCCCCCTGAAAAAGAGCAAATTTCATAAACAAAGAAAAATCTGACCCGGTATATATTTAAGGATAAAAAAACAGTTGTACAGTTTATTTGAAAAATTAAATGTTTTAATTTAATGAAAATATGAAAAGCATAGTAGTACTATAAAATTCACTCCCAAATTTTTTTTATTAAATAATTTAAAACTTTATTTTTCAGGCTTGCATTTTTTGATGTTTGAAATTGATTTACCTTTTCTTACAAATAAAATTTTTAGAAAAAATTATGGTTATAATTTATTCGAAAGCTATGATTCCAATTTCCCCTCCTTAAATTTCAGTTTAAAAAATCAAGATTTTCCCCCCTGTTTTTCACCATTTCATTCAGGGTGCATAATGAAACTATTTGACAAATTTTAGATTTCCAGAATAAAAAAATAAAAAGCTGGAACTGAAAGAGGTAGCAAAAGTACACAAAGTGCTCCCCTGATTGTTTTGAGCAGATTATATTTTCCCGTTGTCAAAGTAAATCTATAACTATGGGTTGAGATTATTTTTTTAAAAATCTTCTTTCACAAAGCCACGTAAACTTTGTGCTAAAAAGTTTTTTTTTATGTTGTTGAATAGCGCATATTATCCGAACTATACAAAAACCGACCTTAAGTTTGCAGCAGAGAAATGAACTACGCGGAGGAAACTGCGTAAACAACGCTGCAGGCGCCGAAATTTTGCCTGTTCTGATTGGTTGCTTCTTTGACCCCGATATTCGTGCACCCTTTTACGTCAAAATCGAAGGGGAAAAAATTAAAATTACACTCTAACTGAAGCTAAGCTAATAAAAATAATAAATATATGTCTTGAAATCACAAATAAATTTGTTTATTGAATGTGAAATACCTTTTGTATTCGATTCTCGCCCTCGAAAATGAGAACTATTTACCATTTTTCTCGCAGAACATTTGTATACTGCAAACTTAATATCGGTTTTATTGTAGGAAATTTTTCATTTTGCGCTAAAATTTACTAAGAGGCAATTCCGCTGGAGGGGATAGATGGCTGAGGGGACGTACATAAATTACTTCACAGGGGGGAGGGGGGGGGGTATGCTCCAACGTGACGGACCGTGACGGACCGTGACATCAGAGGGGGGAGGGGGGGCGGTAGGGGGGAGGGGGGGGGTTGGAACGGACCGTGACGCCGACCGTGACATGGAGGGGGGGAGGGGTAATCGCTTGCGTGACGTAACGATACAAAAAATTTGACTTTTGCAACAAAAAATATGTTTACATAAAAAGAAACTTTTGAGAGAATTTTTTTAACATAAAAACACTGAATTTCAGAAAGAGGACTAAGAGGGTGGGAAGATTATTATTTGACATTGTATTAGTCTCCTATATTTTACAGCTCTTTTCGTAATGATACTTCCTTGTAACTCGCTAAATGGCGACACTATTTTAGTAGTTTGACCAATCAATGGACTAGCAACTATCTGGGGGAACTCCAAAAACCCAAAATTAAACAGATCCCATTACACACATGCCCCCTTTTTAGAAGACATTACCGAATGGCTAGTCAGTCTTTGGACAACAGAAATGTTAATACAATGTCGGTCTATTCCAATGAATACACTATTTAACAAAGATAAATTTGAAATTTTTTCTTTCATTTATTTAAATCGTTTAATTTTTTTAAAGAAATTATAAATATGCATCTTTTTTCAATTTTCATACACAAAGACAAATTTTAAAATTGACTTTTTCTTTAAAGGGGGGGGGGGGGGGGGGTTTGCAACAAACGTGACGTGACGTGTAATTTTAGGGGGAGGGGTTCGATCAACGTTAGACGCAGCACGCGTGACGCAGCGTGGACATAGGGGGGTGGAGGGAGGGGTTATAGGGGTGAGGGAGGGGTGTTAAAAAAGTCATAAATTTTGTTTACTACGTGACGTAAATTCTATGTACGTCCCCTGATTCGAAAATGATAAAAGTGGACTTGGCTTGTATTCTATACCTTCCGCCCTCCATAGTCCATATACCAGCTCTAGCCATGCCAAAACACGCAGCTGACTCGATAGTCCAGGCAACGAAGAGTTCTAGAGGGAAAGTTTTGGAACACAATTTTTGACTTCATAACTTTGTTTAGACTAGTTAGGAGGTAAACATATCAAAAAGTCCCGCCCCTAGCCCCTGTGCTAAAGGGGGGGAGGGGGGGGTTGAATGTCCCATTCTCGGTTTTTCGCTTTTATATCTCGAAAACTATGAGTTCTAGCTATATAATTGTAAATGACACAAAATGAAAGTTTCGATTAAAAATTTGCTACAAGCTGCACCCCTCAAGTGTTTTTAATATCCTTGTATAGTTTTCGAGATATCCGCTCTTGAAAGTCAGTAATTTTGGACGAAAAAGAAAGGAAAACACTTCTCCCCCACATTTTCCCTCTTTTTTGACCGGATAAATACTCTTCAATAATTGCACCGAAAAACACTAAATTTTGGCCCCTAGATTCGGTAGAGAATTTAATTCTTTTCAATAATATATCTTATTTTACTTATGTTATCTATTTTCCTTCAAATTTTAAAGCCGGTTTCAGTGTTGAGTGAAGATTGTACTGAAAGTTCCCCCATAGAGCTAATGCACTAAGGTTTTGAAATCGCAACTTTTGGAAAACAATTTATTTGCCATGTTATTCCATTTTCACAATGGTATTAGAATCATCATAACATCAATTTAACACAAAATTGAAAAGAATAATAACATCCGGTTATTTAATTATTAATTAATAAAGTTTTAAAATAGTGGCGCCATCTGCTGTAATATGTTTGGAAATTTTAAAACTTCAAAAATATATAAATAAATAACTAGATAATATTTTTGTTTCAAATTTGTTTCATTCGATGTTATGTTGTTCCCGTACCTGGATAAAAAGGGCTAACATGGCAAAGCAAATACATCTGTGGAAGTTGTTATTCCAAAACTAAATGCATTAGCTCTATCGGACTGACAACCCCTCTTATGTACACTTATTCTATTACTTCGAACGGTCTAATAACACTGGTACTCATTTTTGTAGGCACGTTGTTACTTTAATATTTTATTTCATTCCTCGAACTGCAGTGGGAAAACGGTCAGATGATCTCCCTCTGTTCTTCTTCATCTTCGAGAGTCAACTTGAGAGAGGAGACCTTTTGAGGATAGTCCCTTGGGAATTTTGGCATTCTGAGGAACATTTTGAGACTTGATTTTTTACAGCTACAGTTTGGGCTGGCACAGACTTTCATGTTTCTGCAGAAAATTATTTTCCATAATATTGTCAGGTGCGTGCTGCTAACTCATGTGCACTTTGACCATCTTGCAGTTATTTTCAATCTTCCTATCATACACAAGAGGAGGCAGGTTCATTTCCCAGCACAGCTCATCTTGGGTGTAAATATTCAGAGGAAATACTGTTTTACTGCTTCCTCGGTGGGAAGGAGACGAAAAAAATATATCAGACTTGATGGCGGCTCCTGATTTCAAGAGTGAATTTTACCTGTGGTATTGGGGAAGGCCTCTTTCGTTGGAGCCCATAACACTCAAGGTATTGTTCTGCTTTTGTACCTGATATGTGGTTACAGGAAGGGTATGGAAAAGACCGCTGCTGCTTTCTGGACCTCTGACGACTTCGTACACAACTTCACAAGATGCGATCCCGCTTTTTCGAAATGTGAAAGATGTAGTGTCGGCATCCAGCTATTGTGTTTGCAAAAATAGCACGTCCTAAACCCAGTTGCTGTACAACTCTTGGGATGAGAAATAAAAAAATCCTTTTGTCTTCCCACCGGTCCTGGCTTTATGAAACCGATGTCCTTATGCACATCAGCTGTAGCCATCAAGAGGACTGTAAGGTCGACACAAAATATTAAAGTATAACAACGTGCCTAGCAAAATATAGTATCTGTGTCATTTCCGACATTATCACAGCCGCGTATGCTGTATCCACTATCAGAACGTCCACATCCCTTTCTGCTCGAACGGTCCTTACATTCAAATTGTCCTCAAGCTACACCTTTTTAAGTATGTTGATGAGACCATTTTATGTTAAATTGTTCGACAGAAAATCATCTTGTTTAACGTTTATCTTGGTGTCTTCAGTGAGAAGGATATCAACCGACTGCGACTTCTTGAGTCGATAGCTCTTTTGCTGGTCCCAGTGCACAGTGAGTTAGCAGCAGCACCTGACGATGTTCTGAAAATTATGTTCGGATGATGTAAGAAAGACTGTGCCAGAAGTGTAGCAGCAAAAATAGCAAGCCTCAAAGGTCCTAGAGCATGCCAAACTTACCATTGGAACAGCATCAATGGGGTCCCTCAAATTGACTCCGAAGATGAAGAACAGGAATAGCATCTGACAGTTTTCCCACTGGTGTGTTGTTGACGAATGAAATAAAATAGATAAAATATTAAAGTAACAACGTGCCTACAAAATGAGTATCAGTGTTATTTAAACGTTCAGTTATAGAATAAGTGTACATAAGAGGGGTTGTCAGTCCGATAGAGCTAATTGTTGCATTAGTTTTGGAATAACAACTTCCACAGATATATTGCTTTGCCATGTTTAGCCTTTTTATCCAGGTACGGGAATCACCATAACATCGAAATGAAACAAATTTGAAACAAAAATATTATCTAGTTATTTAATTGTATATTTTTGAAGTTTTAAAATTTCAAACTATATACAGCAGATGGCGCCACATTTTTAAAACTTTATTAATTAATAATTAAATAACCGGATGTTATTTTCTTTTCAATTTTGTGTTAAATTGATGTTATGATGATTCTAATACCTTGTGAAAATGGAATAACATGGCAAATAAATTGTTTTCCAAAAGTTGCGATTTCAAAACTTATGCATTAGCTCTATGGGACTTTCAGTACAATCTTCACTCAACACTGAAACCGCTTTAAAATTTGAAGGAAAATAGATAAAATAGTAAAATAAGATATATTATTGAAAAGAATTAAATTCTCTACCAATCTAGGGCCAAAATTTAGTGTTTCGGTGCATTATTGAAGAGTTATCCGGTCAAAAAAGAGGGAAAATGTGGGGGGAGAAGTGTTTTCTCCAAAATTACTGACTTTCAAGAGCGGATATCTCGAAAACTATACAAGATATTAAAACACTTGAGGGGTGCAGCTTGTAGCAAATTTAATCAGCTTTCATTTTGTGTATTACAATTATATAGCTAGAGCTCATAGTTTTCGAGATATAAGCGAAAAACCGAAAAATGGGACATTCAACCCCCCCTCCCCCCTTTAGCACAGGGGCTAGGGGCGGGGACTTTTGATATGTTTACCTCCTAACTAGTCTAAACAAAGTTATGAAGTCAAAAATTGTGTTCCAAAACTTTCCCTCTAGACCCTTTTTTCAGCCTTCGTTGCCTGGACTATCGATCAATGGAAACACTAAACAGAACACTGACGGGAACAAATTATTTCCGACGTTTCATTCCCTTTTAGTTCGAAAAAACATTTATCTTTATTCTTTCTTCTCCCCGCAAACAAGTAGAAAAATGAAATAAAAAATAACGACGAACATGGACGGCAAAAAAGATAGCGTAATTCAATACACCGCCTATAGATGGCGCAGTTATACCAATCACAAACATCCAATTTCGGTTTTCGATTCTTTCCGTTTCTTATTTAGTTTTGTTTTTCTTTGGTCATCGCATCAGGAAACGAATATTTTTAAAATCGGAATTCTTCGTGTTTTTTTTTGTGTGTGTGTGTTTTTTTTTTTAGATGTTGATACATACCACCCCTTTATTAAACAATTCAATTTTCCAAACTTCTTTCTAGACTTATATTCATTTTTTGAAACAAAAATATAATTTAAAATCTGGTGAGATACGACAATTTTCTCACATTTTCAAGCTTTTAAGTCATTTGGATTTGAAACGTTTGATTTTTTTTGTCTGATGCGAATTAAAACCATTTTTTTTTTTTTTGAAAAACTACAACATAAATTCCAATGACCAAGGAGGAATTTGTTATCATCGTCCAATACTTCAAGTATAACGAAATTATAATATAAAAAAAACTCAAGTGTCGGCTCGTCACTTGATCGTGATTCTAAAATACGACGTCCATCGCCAATAGTCCTCGTGTAACTCTATTGCAACGATTATTCCGAAATGGTGGTTCCTTTGGTGAATCCGAAATAAACGAATTAATTGACCACGAATCATCGATCGTGATAAATTGAAAAAGTATCATAATCGTAATTTTCTTTGCCCAACCAATGTATGATAGCGATTTAATAGGGTATCCTAGTAATTGCTTTCATTCGTGCTGGCTTATATGAAAGTTCATTACACTCAGCTGTAACCATTTTGGACTTTTTTATATATTTTTTCAAACTTCTATTATATAAACAATAATTTAAAAACTTTTAATCATTAGTTCTTTTAAAATCTAACTTTATTGTCATTACTTGTTATTGTCTTCATGATGATGAATGGCTGTTTGATTTAAGTTGGTTAAAAAATGTTAATTATTGTTTAATTTGCAATTAAAAATTTACCTGCCATCCATACCATAGCCATATAATCACCAAAATCGAAACTACTATCTGTGGCGATATCTGATGTGTTTCTCTATCTCGATGGAATTCCCTAATGACGAATACTATTTCAACTGTTTGTCAACGGGCCAGCTGTTTTTGTTTCGACAGCACTCGAGGTGAAGATTCTACCTTTAATCCAGGCAAAGTTGGGCACAAAAAATAGGCCGAATTTTTTATAAAATGGTGTAAAGCTGGATTTTTCAATACCGGTTGTATTTGATTAGTTAAATAACATACAAAAATCGCCTTGTGCGCCTTTCTTTTAAGAGGGGTTTATATTTATAAGGGGTATCAGCTCTACTGGTTTTACATTTTAAGCACATGTTACGAAACTTAAAATTGGTAAATACATATTTCTTGATGTTGCACGTTTGATTTTTAAACCTCAATTTAACTTCTAACCAATGTTGAATGTTGCATTGATATTTTTTATATTAAAAAAATTTAGCACTTTTATTGAATGAGTCTTCAAGTTGTCTGCCTCTCGGCCGCTGTAATTAATAGTTACGGTTTTGAGGGGGAGAAAGACGGCTTATTTGGAGCCCTTGGAAACCAGCTATATATCACAAACACATATAAAATTATCATAAAAGGAAATTCCAGCACAGCCCCTGTTATTATTTTGCAATTTAAACTGAGACTCTCTGAACCACCGTACTTGAAGACCAGTCAGTTCTTGAGTTCTTTTTCTTGTTGGCTGTCGTTGTTACACTCCACAGCACACACAATTCTACGTATCTTTGATGTCTTCGCTCTGTTTTTTTTTTTTCTTATTATTATTCCCATATACATATTTATTTAATTAAATTTAAGTTTGAAGATTTGGGTGTTGCATATGCACATGTAAAAAGACAAAATATGTAGACTGGTAGTGGTTAAAGGTTAGGTTTTTTTTTTTTTTTTTTTTTTTTTTTTTGAAGGATTTTCCCAGCAAGTTGGCCAATTCCACGGGTCGTGGTGGAGCCCAAGTAATTTTCGAGGAATTTTGTTTTGTCTTTTGATGACATGGTTCGTAGCTTTGCGAATTTTTCAAAAAGCGGCGATTTAAAACAAATCTTCTTTCTCAATACAATAGTCGAAGATTAGTCGGGCCCATCAAGAAGTAAAGTATAAAAAAAAAATTGGTTACTATGGGAAATTCTTCCTGAAAACCTCAAAGGAGGGGGGCCTCGTTCTTAGCAATAATAATAAAGGGAGGGGGGCCGTAGCAGATAATATAATAATTTAATAATAATAATAATAATAATAAAAACAGCCGGATCTCATATAGAAGTGAGGAATATTCAAAAAATATTTTTGAATGCCTTACAGGATGGGAAAAAATGTTTAGGCTTTAACAGAATAGTTTTTTAAACACTATACTATTCACTTTTGCAGAATGCAATGATATGTCATTTTTATTTAGGGGGATAGGAAATTTCAAATTTCAATCTAATCATGAAAATTTTAAATTTCATTATCTTATATATAAGATGTAAGAAATTATAAGAATTTCGAAAGGATTCTTTCCATTGTGGGACGAATGAAAAATTAATTAATGAAACCTCTCACGTTATGCATTTGCCATTTTTATATTAGTTTAGCTTTTACTTAAAATTGGTCGGTAAGTTTGCTCAACACGTACTTTATTGTCTGTGATTAAAATGCGAATAAAGCAAAGGGTGTAACTTTTTAAAAGAGTTATCTTTTTCCTTTTTAAATTTCATTGATCAAACAAATAACTATATTCACAAAAGCAACGCGACAAAATATATTTACACGTGAGTAATGACTAAAGAGTGTTGGTACCGGGAAAAATTTCAATGCACTCTCAGAAATAACACTTTCATTTTTGACGATTCATGAATCCCCAAGCCTCATTTCGTTAATTTTGAGGATTGTTTCGTCAAACTATCATGTGAGTTTTGAGTAAACGCGAATCCTCACTTTTACGATCTTGATTTGACGATTCTGTATCTTTATTTTGAGGAAACTGAATCACATTGTTGTACTCACATGCTCAAAAATGACGAAATATTTCTTTAGATTAAACCACATTCAAATCCTTATAAAAATGACGATTCCAATTTCCTCACTTTGAGGAAACGAAAACTCGGAGCATTTGCCAGTAAACGGAATCGTCAAAATTAAGGAAAATTTCGTCGTTTTTGAGCATTCATTTTTGAGAGTGTGAAACTGGGTGGTCTGATGCATGGGAAAATCCAAATTTGAGGATCATTCCTGATCTCAGTTTGGGGAGAAAGGGGGAGGGGGTACAACTGTTTAATAAATAATAAAAAACTATGGTGGGTGGACGGCATATCGCGGGTCTGACGTGACTTGGTGACTTATTTATGGTCAACCAACCCCCGCGTGTGGTGGAGAAGCAAAAGGACCTTGGGCAAGTCTTTCTTCAAAGTGTTTTTTTCTTTTCTTTTCGAGCTAGTAGTGGAGTGAATTACTGGAATTCGTCAAATACAGCTGGCGAAAAAGTGAAAACGAAAAAAAAAGTTCTTGTAGAAGAACCATTGGCAAAGTTGCCATATTATTTGAAAAATAAATGGAAAGAGTATGAGTAACAATTGTTTTAAGCCCCTGTCAGACGTGCTGGTTAACCGCAGGTTTTCAATCTTCTTCCCTAAAGTAAACAAGAGAAATTTCGAAATTCGGAGAGAATCTGCATAGAGGGTACACTCTTAAAACAAACACTCCCAATTTACCTCAGTCTGAGTGGATTTCACTCCTCCAGACTGGAAAATGCACTTCTCCTTTTCGAGTGGATCCTTTGTGTGTTAAACCTCCGACAGGATCACTCCAAACGAGTGATTTTAACTCAGTCTGAGAAAATATGCATGCCTTTAGGGTGTCGAAAATGCACTTCTCCAACTGGAGTGGATTTCACTCTTTTGTTTTAAGAGTGTAGGGACCTGGCAGACGTGCCGGTGAACCGCAGGGTTTTTTTAAAAAGCCTTTTTGTAGAGTTTTTTTTGGAGTAGATGAGTAGAAATTTTCCTCGTAATATCTGTTACTATTTGTTATTTACATCAAAATTTGCCTTTTATAATAAATATTTTCAAAATTTCATTGCATAAGTCAAAGTGGTTTTCAGTTTTTCCCGAAACGGTCAATAACATTCTATTTAATAATTTAATTAAAAAAATATTATCATAATGTATTTTGAAATAAAAAGTTTTAGCAAAAAGAAGAAAATACACTAGTTTAAATTACAAATTGTTTTGTTCTTGTAAACTACACAATTGATTGCAGTTTCGCAAGGAAGCGATTATAATAAAAAGTTTTATGATTAATAAAATCAAATATAGAAACGTCTTGCATACTTATTATTAGCTGTCTGTTTAAAGAGCTTGCCAAGGAACTAACTTGTCTCATTATGAAACCTTATTTGGTAAAATTTTCAAAGGTGATTTTTTTCCTTTTATGTACGGTCGAATATTCACATTTGCAATTTTTTCAAATGAATCTTTAATAGAATTGTTAAAATAGGATATTTTTAATAACTTATTGGATCTATGAATGTTATTGTCAAATGGTTGAAATCGGCAGAAACATGTCTATACTCCTTGCCAGCCTAAGTTGGGTAAATAGAAATATGCTATGGAGAAGATCCTTCCACGCATGTAAGGAGTTCTATAAATTATTTGTGAATCACAAACCATCCACAAAACATGTTTAAAACATTAATTTCGTTTGAGGTCTAAAAGATTTGAATATTATTTGAGAAAATTTGGCAGTTTTATCAGAATGAAAAGTGTAGTTTGGTTTTATTGTATTCAGATCATTTTGTATGTAAATATTACCTTACAAGAGTTTCTAACTAACGGACCAATCGCGCTTTTCCGTCTGCATTTTTAATATTTGTTTTTACCCAAGTTCGGTTGGAACGGATTGTAGTCTCTTTTACTTCCTGCAAAATACCCTAAGCAGCGAGCCCTATTTATCTTCTGGATACCTACAAGAGTATATACCTTACAAGAGTTTTCAACTAACGGGCCAATCGCGCTTTCCCCTCTGCCTTTTTACTCTTTGTTTTTACCAAGTTAGGTTGTTGGCACGGAGCATAAAAAGACTGACCAATGATTTGCAGAAACTATTGCCGATGTTTTTCCACCACACCTCTTATTTTGAATAACTACTGCGATGAATCGAATGAGACATCCTTATAAACCGTGATCTCATTGTTTTGTCTACTGCCTCGCAGTGTATCCGTTCATACTCAAGACAAAAGCTGAGTTCATTAGTAAGTAAATGTAATGAAGATATAATTTTATTAAAATTGCTTGTTCTGTTTGCCAGAAGGAAACTTGCGTAATAATATGCTCGGCTGAAATCGTGTTATAATATTTTTAAAGACAAATAAGTATTTGAAATATGTAAAAAATGAAATTATTTCTTTTTGAATTCCCGGAGAATTTTTAGCCCCAACGTAGCCCAGGAAATTGTTTGAAACGAAAGAAATTTTCGATTTAAGATTAGCTATAGCGACTATAAGTTGAATTTAGATTCGTAAAATCTCGAAAATTTAAATTGTGAAGATATCTCATGGATATCATTGGTTAAAATATATGCGAACGTTACAAATTCATCGAGAAATGTTTCTTGAGATTTTAGACTTCTACTACACCTAAATCGACCTTAAGTTTGCAGTATACAAATGGTCTACGAGAAAAAGGGTAAATAGTTCTCATTTTTGAGTGCGATAATCGAATACAAAAAGGTATTTCACATTCAATAAACAAATTTATTTGTTATTTCAAGACATAAATTTATTATTTTTATTAGTTTAGCTTCAGTTAGAGTGTTATTTTAATTATTTTTTCCTTCGATTTTGACGTAACAGGGCGCACGAATATCAGGGTCGAAGGAGCAGCCAATAGGAGCACGCGAAATTTCGGCGCCAGCAGCGTTGTTTACGCAGATTCCTCCGCTTACCGCTTAGTATATTTCTCTGCTGCAAACTTAAGCTCGGTTTTGGTGTAGCTGCAAACTGCAAATATAGCTTTAAACTTTGTCAGATTCAAAGTCATAGTATTATTTATGGGAAATATTCGTCTGGTAAACGCCATCGCCCTTGATCGTCTATTTTCTTACGGATGTTATTTTTTAGGCATTTGTGCGTTTTAGACCAACAAAAATTTAGCTATAATATTACAGGTCCTAGTTTTAATAACAGTTTCGATAGAGGGGAAGATACAATGACCGAACTTTAACTTAATATATGAAAAGTTTCGTTTCTATATCACTGAACTTTGAAACTTTTTTTAATAAAAATAGTCAATGTAAATTTTATTGTCGTTTGTCGAGACAGGGACATTTGGTGGGTTCACAAAAATGTATCATAAAAATCACTAAATTTGATCTCCCATGCCCTCCGTTTCACTCGAACGTCTGTTATTTTGTAGTTTAACCAGCGAAGGTCTTTTCGGCTTCCCGTTACTGATGGAAACGGAAAGGGTGCCTATTAAAATGTCAACGAGAACGCATGGCCCCACAGTCCTCATTCCGTCATGGATCGACTAGTACTAGTAGCACGTGGTCGGCCAGATTGCCAGAATCTTGTTCTCATGAATTTCGTTGACAGCGGCACTTTTCACCAACTCGTTACGTTAGTTAACATAAACTTCCACCCAGACCAGCAGACTTTAAAAAAAATATAATGTTCTGGTTCTGTCCCTCTTCCCCATCTCCAAGATAAACCGTACCAATCCATCCGCACTCAAATAACTGCTTCCCCCTTTTCAAAACCAGAAAATTCTCCAAGGCATCGCGAGCACACCAAAAAAAGTGAGAGAAAAAAAAAGTGCCAAAACTTGATTTTCATTTGTCTTTCCTGGAATTATATCCTTCTTCTGTGACCTGTTGGTGCACCACGACCTTAACTCCTCCTCCTTCTGACCCTCCCCCTACAACTCCCTGAATACCCCCTGGAAACTTAAAATAAACGTTTCGTTAATTTTTACCTGTTTTTTTTTATCTGAATAACCGAATAGTGTTGTTGAGTTTTTTCCACTTTAGCATTCATTTATCAATTTTTTTTAAAAAGTACTATTTTATATTTTCAGTTTACTTTTAGATTTTGTAATTGATTTATATTTAGGTTGCTATACAATAATAATCACGCTGTATTGTGATTTTTTAAATAAAAAGTTTGATTTTTTTTTTAGCTATCATGGTTTTCAAATGGTGAAATAGTTATTTAATAACAATGTACGTGCGAAATCGGATTGCACAGAATATTCTTAGAAATCTGTTTATTTTAAGATATTATTTGAGTCACCTTTTAAGGGCTCATGGTTTTAATTCTAACTCTATGGTTTTAATTCATTCAATGTAAAGGGGATGTAGTCTCACTAAATTGACTCATTGTTTGACAAATAACTTTCTAATGATGAATAAGTTGCAAAATATCTACAATAATGGAAAAAGAAATGTCGAGAATTGAACAAAAATGATTTCACTTAAAAAAAAAAACCTTAGCAATCTTTTGTTCCTTTTTCGAATGATTGTCAATGTCAATTGTATTTGTGACTATTCATGTTATGGTTTACGGAATTTTATTTTTTTTAATTCACCAATATTTAATTCAATTCGACGAAGTTGTCCAATATCTTCGTAACACTTTCGAGAATGTAAGTTTTGTGCATTTACATCCTTATATTATTTTGTTTAAAAAAATAGTATAGACATTTATAATTTTGAAAAGTGCGAAAACGTTGTTTAGAAATCGGAAAAATTTCCTGACCTGCAAAACCAAAGTAAAAACAAAATACGGTTGTGGTTAAAACCGCTTGAGTTAGCTCGTATAATTAGTTTGTACTCATTCTTATTAGAAACTTGAAGTGTCTATTATAACTTTTTAAAAATTAAAAATAAATAGATATAGGTGGATTTAATTTAATACAATACGAAATAAATAATTTTATCACCACAAAGATGATTTCAGTAAGAAGAAACTAGCGTTTAAAATCTTACCATGAGAATCAGAATTTTATTGAAAATTAAAAAACTTTTTTTTTTCGTTAACCGGTCTGCATGCAGAAAATTGCTATTTCGAAAAAAAAAAAATGCCACTGTTAAAATCAGAAAGGACAACGCAAATGTAAAGATGCATACCTGTTAGGTTCTAGTGCGACGTTAAATTTAACAAAAAGCCGAACAAACTGGAATGTTTTAGCAGATGTCACTCTCTTGTTTTCATTTTTCTTACTCGATTTCATTGGTTGTTTCGATTTTGTTCTCAAAATGAACGTACTTTTCGCCTGCTTTTGAGTTCCTTATAACATGCAACTTGTTTTTATGTAAAATCTAAATGCGGAAATAGAATAAAAGAAACTTTTTTCTATGCATCTTTAAAACTTATTTGAACAACTAACAATAACATCAATAGCATTTTGAAAAATTAATAACTAAATTATTCTTAGGAAACTCACTTTCGAATTAATACCAAAACAAAAGTAGTTCCAGAAAAGCGACAACAAGACCGCTGAGCTGTTGCCACTCGCGACGTGAAACAACGGGAACTTTTATCAGCTGTTCTAAAAAAGAACGTAAAATTTCACCCAACTGTTAACAGATGGATGGGCGACGGACTACATTTTCATCAGTAGCCCCATATCGCGCCCAACACTCGTTGCCGATAGTTACTGGCACATGCTTCCCACTGATTCTTGAGAATCCTTTATGTGATTTGTAAAAAGAAAAGAATCATGGACGACGAAGAAGATTCATCTTGGTTGGATTACTTGTCCGAGTATCTTGATCCAGATACTCCGGTGGCTACGTTGTTTGATGACTAGTAAGTGTTTCTTTCGATTCCTTTGTTTGAACTCTTATCTTTGTTCATGAATTAACGGCAGAAGGCCAATTAAAATGAAGCAAAACAGCTGTTGCACGGCGGCCATTTTTGTTACCATGGCGACAGGATTTGTGCTGATTGATATTTTAGATTTTGTCTATAGATTTTTTCTGTGTCATTAACTCGTTACTTAAAGCAATCATAAGTCAGCTCGAATGTGTTCAAAAGATTTAACTCAATTTGTTGACTTTTTGAAATGAATCAAGTATCACCATACTGCTTTGTTCAATCTGGGTCATCGGCAGTATGTTCAAAAATGGTACAGCTCCCTCTCTCAGTTTTCGTTTTTTACGGCAGTTTCTTATCGGTTTTAGTTTGTAGTTATAATCATTCAGTCTTTGAAAAAAAATCTCAAGTCATTTTTGTAGATATTGCCGTTGACATGCACATAATAGTAAAGCCATCACAGAAGTTAAAAATAAACGAAACTAAAAATTAGTGCCCTCATGCGCAATTTCTTTATTATTCTTAACGGCTTGTCTTTGGTTTGTTGGCTAAATATATCTTAAACCAATAATAGTTATTTATGCAACAAGTGTGAAAAGTAATACTTTAAAACTAGTGGATTTTTTTTCACGAGCGAGTGAAATAATGACACGTGTTTTAAAAAGTTTACTTTTCACACGTGTTTCATAAACTATTTTTTATAATTACGTGAAAAAAATCAAATCCTATTGGTTAAAAATAATTCACGTGCAAATAAGACTAAAATGAATTTTGAGCTTCCAGAAGAGATGTCAAAGAAAACAACCAATGAACTCGCAGTTCGAAGAGCGTAACTTAAGAAATATTCCCATCGCGAAAAAAAAATCTCATTGATTCAAAAATAATTCACGCTCATAATATTTTTAAATAAAGCAGATCGATAAATCTCCGGATTTTAAGAGTATTATCAAATCGAAATTTTACTTGAAATGTTGGCATCTTATGAAAATAGTGAAAAAAAGTACTTTTTTTCACTGCTTTTGGGTGAAAAAAAGTAGTTTGTGTCAGTTTCAAAAAGTTTGACTTTTCGCACGCGTCTGATATTGAAATTATAATGTAAAAGTCGGATTTTTTTCACGCAATTATAAAATAGTTATTTATGCAACAAGTGTGAAAAGTAATACTTTTTAAAACTAGTGGATTTTATTTCACGAGCGAGTGAAATACTGACACGTGTTTTGAAAAGTTTACTTTTCACACGTGTTTCATACACTATTTTTTATAATTACGTGAAAAAAATCAAATCTTATTGGTTAAAAATAATTCACATGCTAATTAGACTAAAATGAATTTCAAACTTCCAGGAGAGATGTCAAAGAAAACAACCAATGAACTCGCAGTTCGGAGCGCGTGACGCTATAAAAAACCAATAAGCGTGTTTCAACATTTTGTCAAAGAAAGCAACCAATGAACTTGCAGTTCGAAGAGCGTGACTTAAGAAATATTCCCATCGCGAGAAAAAAATATCATTGATTCAAAAATAATTCACGCGCATAATATTTTTAAATAAAGCAGATCGATAAATCTTCGGATTTTATGAGTATTATCAAATCGAAATGTTACTGGAAAAGTTGGCATCTTATGAAAAGAGTGACAAAAAGTACTTTTTTCACTGCTTTTGGGTGAAAAAAAGTAGTTTGTGTCACTGTTTTAAAAAGTTTGACTTTTCGCACGCGTCTGATATTGAAATTATAATGTAAAAGTCGGATTTTTTCACGCAATTATAAAAAATATATTTTTTATAACTGCGTGAAAAAAATCCGACTTTTACATTATAATTTCAATATCAAACGCGTGCTAAAAGTTTAACTTTTTGAAACAGTGACACAAAGTACTTTTTTTCACCCAAAAGCAGTGAAAAAAGTACTTTTTGTCACTCTTTTCACAAGATGCCAACTTTTCCAGTAACATTTCGATTTGATAATTCTCAAAAAATCCAAAGATTTATCCATCGCTTTATTTAAAAATATTCTGCGCGTGAATTATTTTTGAATCAATGAAATTTTTTTTCACGCGATGAGAATATTTCTTAAGTCACACTCTTCGAACTACGAGTTCATTGGTTGTTTTCTTTGACAAAATGTTGAAACACGCTTATTGGTTTTTATAGCGTCACGCGCTTCGAATTGCGAGTTCATTGGTTGTTTTCTTTGACATCTCTTCTGGAAGCTCAAAATTCATTTTAGTCTTATTTGCACGTGAATTATTTTTAACCAATTGGATTTGATTTTTTTTTACGCAATTATAAAAAATAGTGTATGAAACACGTGCGAAAAGTAAACTTTTAAAACACGTGTCATTATATCACTCTCTCGTACCTCGCTCGTGAAATAAAATCCACTAGTTTTATATTTGTAACTTATTTTTATTTGCATTTTGTAATTGCCATAATATAAAAATCCGCTCCCCCACACTAATCTTACCAGTTCATAGAAAACAGCATAATTACTTTTTATTACAATGAAATTTTTTTGTTAAAAATTTCACTAAAATTTAACTCCAATTTCTTGCAATTTTAGTCTATTTTACCTTGATTTTTTGCGTGGGAAAATAACTTGAAAATTCAATTTTAGACTATACCTAAACCGACCTTAAGTTTGCAGTATACAAATGTTCTACGAGAAAAAGGGTAAATAGTTCTCATTTTTGAGTGCGAGAATCGAATACAAAAAGGTACTTCACATTCAATAAACAAATTTATTTGTTATTTCAAGACATAAATTTATTATTTTTATTAGTTTAGCTTCAGTTAGAGTGTTATTTTAATTATTTTTTTCCTTCGATTTTGACGTAACAGGGCGCACGAATATCAGGGTTGAAAGGAGCAGCCAATCAGAGTACGCGATTTTGCGGCGCCAGACGGGTTGTTTACCAAGATTCTTCCGCTCAGTACATTTCTCTGCTGCAAACTTAAGCTCGGTTTTGGTATAGACCCCATCCACGATTTGGTGTTATTTCGGCTGGTTCTCTCCCCCAAAAATATCACATGATTTATGGACGCCCCATTTCCGTGTATTTATTTTGCTGATGTTAATTATAATACTTCCAAAAATTGTATAATAATCTTCAATGCTTTACAACTTTTCTAATCATTTTTCGTTTAAATTATTAAAAAAATAACATTTTAGGATTATAGATACTTTTTAAGTATAAGATTATTATTTTTTTTTTTATATAATCTCACCTTCCTTGAAATTTGCTAAGCGAGCGGCCGTAGCTCAGCATATTTCTCAAACTAACATTTTTACCCCTTTGATTAAAAAAAAGGTCGCCGACCACTTGATTAACAGTCAATGCACCAAATACTAATAAAACGGTCTTTTATCCGTATAAATATTACACATAACGAAGACGACGCGGAATGTATCTTTCCTTGCTTTGTTTGAAATTGTCTTGTGCATGAAAAACAACTTTTTAAAGCAGGTTTTAAACAAAATAAACATTTTACCCCCAACCCTGCTTTTTTTTATAGTAACTGTTTTCAAGAAAAAATATCGTGGTGTTTCAACGTACGCGAAACCGAGGTGCAATCCGGGAGAGTCCTCTTTTTTCTAATTCATTTTTTCAAGGTTATCTCGTGTCTCTTCTCCCGACTCGTGACATTTCCAAGTTCCATTGTTTATCTTTGGGTTTTGGGTTTCCCGCCATTTCTTAGGAACGACAAAAATGAAATTACAGTAAACTCCCATAATCAAAAGACCAGTAGGGGCGGGTCCAAGGTGAATAGCTGATTTGGCGGGAAGTTAGCTATTTTTGGCTAACTATTGTCGATGACATTTCGTTTGTGTGAGCACTAAAAAAAAGTTAAAAGGTACTTTTGTTTTAATTTCTAATTCCGCTTCGTTCTTCGAGAGATAAGTTAATTTGTGAAAAAAAAATTGTTTTTAGTGACATTTCAAAATAGTTTAAAAGCAAATGCTCTGTATTTCATTTCGAATTTTTTTTTTATTCTTGGTCGATCCCAAATTAATGTTTAAAGAATACTTATTGTGTTACACTTAGAATCAAATGTAAAAACGATTAACGGAACAGCATTGAAATTTTGAAAAAAAAAAACCTTCTAAAAATAGTAGTATTTTCTTTAAATTTGTGGGAAAAAAGTGGTAACTTTATAACAAATAAAACAAAAATATTAATCTAAAATTTGAACAACAATTCGAGAATTTTCGACGCATGCAGAGAAAGGGGGTAATGGTAATTACTATTAATTATCATAACTCATTGTTTAATCGAATTTTTAAATTGAAATTTACATAAAAAAATACATTTAATACAAGATTTCAAATGATCTAAAGTTTCGTTTCCAAAGAAAATAATATTTTTTTTGTATTGTTTCTACGATAAAAGGAAAAATATACTAAATTATTTATCCTGCAATATGTTTTCTAAGTAGTGTGGTGATTGATTTCTAGATTTTGGGAGAATGTTATGGAGAACTTAAAATGTTTTTTCCCCCGATTGCGTGTTACGAAGAATTTCTTTTTATTGGGGATGTAATATTGGCGAGTCACGAAGGAGTTAAAAACATCAACGTTTGTTCTTTATCTTTTGGTACGTTGAACTTACAATACCCTATTCCTTTTTATAGATCAAGGTTACGAACTGTTTATACTCAAACTCTGCTTGTGTGATTTACGTGGAAGTCTTGGATGTAAAACAGGAATGAAAGCGAAGCACTTCTTCGAGAAACAAAACATATTTATTAAACATATGATAATTTTATTTCGGTTTAAATAGTTAAGGGCAACCATGTTCAACTTTGAGAATTTCAATAAATTAAACAACTTACAGGTGCTTTTAAGTTTAAAAGTAAAGTTTTAAAGAAGGTTTTAAAAGTAGACATATAACTGGAGAAATTAAAGTAAATTTATCAAACCTAATTTTCGGGAGAAAATGTCCCCATGACTGGTTCCCCCAACAAGTTTTTGACGAAAAAGAAATTAAATAAACTAAACCATTTCAGAGTCTAGCGTGAAGCCAAAAGGAAACTTCATTAAAAACAAGTCGACATTAAAGTTCCAAACCAGAAAGAACCAAAATATTTATTATATTGCGGTAGAAACTTTTGCTTTGTGATCCAATGATCCATTATTTAAACTAGGTAAATTTCGCCCATTTTCAAAATTCTTTTTTGTTTAAATTATGTATTGTCAAAATAATATAAAACGGGAAACCGATTTTTACTCAAACGAATACTTGTATGGCAAGTTATTTTTTTTGCTGATATTCTTCGCAAATGAAAGTGAATTTTTCGGTAAGAAACAAACTATCTCGGATTACCACAGGAATTTTATTCAAATGACAATATTTTTTGAGGATGCAAAGTCGTACGATTTTTTATCCGAAGAGAAAAAAATACTAACTTGGATTATTCATATATTTTCTTTCAAAAGAAAATAGGAAATTGATCGTTCTACATGTGGCCTTCATATTTGTTACATATTTTTAATATGGCAAAGTTTATTGAGCTTTTTTTACGATTTTGCGGCCGATTTTTATTATTATTTTTTGTGAGGCAGGGGGCGCTTCATCGGTACAGCTAGTTTTTCAAACTTAACCAATTTTACCAAAAGTAGTATATTTCACAATGTATAGATTACATTTTGTCCCTTGTTTTATTTTTATATAAAATTTTACAATTAAACAGTAATAAAAATCTCTACTGTTTTGTTTTATATGATTGATTAGCAATATGTCACACCTTTAATTTCCGCTACCATGCAGATTTAGAATGAAAATAACTGATTGAATTGCATTATTTACTTTATAGCCCTTAAGCAAATATATTCAGAATTAAAAATGTTTTGAGGAGAAATTCAATAAAAAAAAATTGCATCGAACACATAGCAAACGTTTTACTAATGATGAAAAGTTCTAAAAAATTATTTTGGAATGTCATTAGGCAATAGGGTACCCCACACCATATTTTCAATAGGTCAAAACAAGAATGTGCCAGTTTTTTTTAAAATCAAATTATAATAACACAGGGTTCCCACGGTCCTTGAAAATCCTTGAAAAGTACTTGAATTTAATTTGGTTAACTGGGGGCCCCGGAAAGTACTTGAAAAATGCACGAAGTCCTTGAAAAGTACTTGATTTTTTCCACGTCAGGCGCGGATCCCTATCGAAAGTAAACCAAACTTCAACAAAGCTCCTTGCGCGCGCTGACGAAAAATGAAAGAACTTCTTTTTGTCCACTGCGCTACACTAACGCGCATAGCTCCGCTTTTTTATGTCACGTTCTCTTCAGAGAAAAGTGGTTTAATAACGCTAAGTCGCGAAAGGAAAGTTGCTGCACAGGGATGCCACACCTGAGCATTTTCGGCTGTTTTCGATGTTTGAAAACTAAACTTAAATTTTGATAAATAACTAGTTTAAATAATGGATTTTAATAATAAAGATAAAATTTTCTATTAAATTGGGAAGATGAATTAAGATTGGATTACACTAAGATGTCCTTAAATCTCGGCCAGCCAGTGCAATGTCAAATTAGAAGAAGCTCCATATTAATGAAAACTAAGCTTAAATTTTGATAAATATCTTATTTAAAGAATGGATTTTGACACTAAAGATAAAATTTTTAATTAAAATTTGAAGATGAATTAAGATTAGATTACATTAAGGTGTCTTCAAATATCGATGTACGTCCAGTGCAATCTCCCATTAGAAAACGATCATTAACGCAACCAAAAATATGTACTCCAATAATGCTTTCTGAGTTACTTATTTCGCCGCAAAGTAATTTTCAGGAAATCTGCCGATGAGTCACATTGCATCAGAATGATTGACAGTTCTGTGGCTGCTAAGATCAAACGCGGCGTCGATGTTTGGTTGACCGACCCGTCTTGAACTATAAAACTAAACGGAATGATGTACTGCCAATTTGCAGCAAATAAGAGCAAAAATTACGAGGCATCGAAGTTTGGTTCACTGATCCACGAACTATAAAAATAAGACACTACTGCGATATTGCCGAAGATTAAACAAAATTATAAGACGTCGAAGTTTGATTAACAGATCCGTTTGAACTAAAACTATAAAAATAACGAGTCTCTACTACTGCGATTTCGCTGCGAACTAGTAAATATTACGATTCGTTGAAGTCTGGTTCAGCGATCCGTCTTAAACCAAAACTGTAATATAAAAAATCTATTATAAGAATCGGTAAATATTTGAAATGCGATCATCGTAACAATTCTGAAAAAATCTGTTACAATCTTATTTAATTTGCTTTCAAAATGTTATTTTTTCTTTAAAAAAACCATTGGCTTCCATCGGTTTCCCGTATTATTTTTCAAAGCCGATGAACCGATTTCTCTTAGTTAACTTCGGGTCAGATGGCTAATTATTAACAATAGGTCTAGCAACCAGAGACAGATTTGAGCGGTATCAAATAGCAATTTGGGATGCAAATTCACTAAAACAGCGATAAAAATAGCCAAACAATTAGCTAGAACTGCGATGCTTTTCTTTTAAGGGGTCTAAGGAGTCTTAAAAATGTGCAAAGAAGATACTACAAAGCAAAGTTTGATCTTTCATGTCATTTTTGAACTACTGAATGTATAAGTATAATTTTTTTATATGTAATTCTACAAGATTTATTTATTATAAAACAAGTTTTAAAATTTATGAAACTTTAGCCAAAACTAAAATAAATGATATTAAACATGAAGGTACTTGAACACACTGTGATTAGGCTTGCGCGGCAAATTGTGAGGTCAAAATTGAAAAAATGAATAAGAACAGGACTTTATATTGTACAAATATGTACAGACTAGGACTTATACCTAAATTCTCATTTAAATTCTCAGCTCAATTTCAATTAGAAATTATTTTTTTAAAAATTTAAAATCAAAATTTTTAATTTTTTAATAATTTTTTTAGAAAAAAGTTCTTAAAATAATTTCTAATTAAAATTGAGCTGAGAATTTAGGTATAAGTCCTAGTCCATACATATTTGTACAATATAAAGTCATTTTCTTGGTCATTTTTTCAATTTTGACCTCACAATTTGCCGCGCAAGCCTAATCACAGTGTGTTCAAGTACCTTCATGTTTAATATCATTTATTTTAGTTTTGGATAAAGTTTCATAAATTTTAAAACTTGTTTTATAATAAATAAATCTTGTAGACTTACACATAAAAAAATTATACTCATTTATTGAGTAGTTAAAAAATTACAAGAGAGATCAAACTATGCTATGTAGTATCTTCTTTGCACATTTTTAAGACTCCTGTGACCCCTTAAACAATTGTCTATTTTCTCTTCACACCGTAATTTTTGTGAGACTAAGTTTAAATTTTAATAAATAAGACATTCAAATAACATATTCTAATAATGAAGATATTAAAATTTAATTAAAATGTGAAGATGAATTAAGATTGGATTGCACAAGTTTTCTTTAAATCTCGGCCAGCCAGTGCAATCTTCCATTAGTTCAGCTGTCAAATAATGCTTCCTGATTTACTTATTTAGCTGCCTAGTAATTTTCACGAAATCTACCGATAATGTCACACTGCATCAGAATGATTGACAGTTCTCTGGCTGTGCCTAATCAGGAGAGTGTCTCGGTTTATTTTTGTAGCTCCGGTTCAGGCCAAGTCGGACCAACCAGAATATTTTATTTTGATCATGTGTCAAACTTGCGGTGTCCGTGAGTCGTGATTACAATTACATGAACACCTTGAATGAAAAAATGTTTTTTTTTATGGTTGAACCTTTTTTCTACTTTAGCCTTTTAGTTTAAAATTTTTAGTTAAAAAAAATGCAGTGTTAGCATAACACCCTTTATATATTTAGGTTTGACTTTCCTTGAAAAAGTCCTTGAACTTTTTTTGGAAAAGTGCTTCATTTTTTTTGTAACTTTGTATGAACCGTGTTAATAAAAACATGTATTGAAAGACCAAAAAATATAGGAATTTTAATCTCAAAGAGGCAGTCATTGATTTTTTTTTTTTTTTTGCTAAACCCGGCCTCTAGATATTCCTTATGGAACTTTTTTTTTAAACTTTTTTTCCTGTGTTGGTAGTAATAATAAATTAATAAGTCCTTGAAAAAGATATAAAGGTCCTTGAAAAGTCCTTGAATTTTTTTTAAGTGAAAGAGTGGGAACCCTGTAACAAACAGTTGATTAGAGTTGAATTTAAAGAAAAATTGAATTGTTTGGAAAGTAGAATCTAATTCATAGGAGACAAATTATGAACTTAGAAAGAAATGCATTGTACTGCAGACCAGGGCTCGAAAATTATATTGCCCGACATGCCCGGGGCATGTAAAAATTCCAATCGGGCATGTATTTTTTCTCTTCACATGCCCGACCGGGCATTTAAAAATTTCATCAAAAATACCTTATCCATAAATTTAAATAAACATTTTGCGTTTTAATGAATCCCCAACATATCCATTCAACGCTTCTTGAAAACTGATAATTTTAATCTTAAGTCGAAATTAGTTACTTCACAAAGTTGTCATTATGGCATCAAATAGAAATTCTTCATCAATAAAATTCTATTGGGAGCCGGGAAATTTCACCACTTTCTACAATTTTCGAATTCCTTGAAACTTTGACAAGGTTTCTTAAGGTATAATAGTTTGATATATATTTAATTAACATTGATAAAACCTGGAATTTTCTGTAAATTCTCTGGGAAAACCTGGAAAAGTCAAAGAATTTGGTTTTCCAACTTACATAATGTAACAGTTTATTTCGTGAATTTAGTACATATACTGCTTAAAAAAAATTTTACGCGTCCAATCGCACATTTTAGTTTCAGCTTTTGTTATTTTTGCCAAACACATGCCTGGGTACAACTTTTTCCCCCCTCCCCTTTTCGCTTGGCCTGAGCTTGGGCATGTTAAAGTTTTATTCGGGCATGTATTTCTAAGACTAACATGCCCGACAGGGCATGTAAAAATTTTGAGATTTTTCTAGCCCTGCTGCAGACCAAACAATTAAAAATGTTCAACTTCTGGATGTTATAAAAATTTATGATGGAAATAGAACTCTTTGATTGTTGACATTAAGAAGTATGTTTGTTGTATTATACTTTTATTTGTAAAGACTTCATATGTCGATCCAGTCAGTTTAAGTTGAAGATAGTTAATAAGTTTAGTTCAATTTAGTTAATATAACTAGTTACAAATTTAACTGGATGGGTCATTCGCGTGGAAACGGATCTCTTGAAATTGCAATAATTTTTTTTTTAAATAAGTGATACAAACTTTTGACCTGTAGTATTATGAAAGTAATTTTAAATGATTTTAACCATATGTTTATAATTTTTAAAAAATTTAGATTGTATGCTTGACAAATTTCAGATTTTTTAAATTAGTCTAGTGGATATATTAGTAATTTAAATGCTTATTGCATAATTAACATTTAAATAAAAAGTTACTATATTATAGCAATTTATTTATAATTAATAAATTGTTACTAATGTACTATATTTGTAACTTATTTTTATATGCATTTTGTAATTGCCATAATGTAAAAATTCAGAAAATTACTAAACTATTGTATATTGTATGACATATTGTAATAGGGATTTTTCTGACTACTAAAGAGAAACTAGCAATCATTTTATCTCACTGTGTTTAAAACCAAAGCTTGCATGATACCTAATCACTAACTTTCTCTTCCAGTGAGATACCACCGACAGATACGCCACTTGACATCCAAACCAATTGTATGAAAAGAAACACTGACCAATCGCCCCCACAGCCAGAATGTGCCTTAAACGATCCTCCACAGCAGAATGCAACAGGGAGCAGCGGCAACTCTCATCAGCAGAATGCAGCAGGGAGCAGCAACTCTCATCAGCAGAATATTCTAGGGAGCAACAACTCTCATCAGCAGAATGTTGCAGGGAGCAGCAACTCTCAGCAGCAGAATATTCTAGGGAACAGCAACTCTCATCAGCAGAATGTTGCAGGGAGCAGCAGCAGCAATACTCACCAGTACCAACTGTCAAGAGATGACAGGAACTCAACCCAGAACAGGGCTCCAGGAAGGAACTCCTTCCAGCAGCAGCTTGTTCAACCAAGACGTGAAGTGAGGGCCTTTTTTTTACTTAGTTTGTTGTGTTTTAAGGAATATCTATAAATTACGAGATGCAATTTTGCCTTCCCCCTTAATCTCACTATAGGAAATCCTGGTATTTCTGTTTGAGAAAGTTTTAATTTGGACAATTGATACTTGAAAAACTTCAAAACCCCTACTAATCCATTTTCAAACCCAAACTTGGATAGCCTGAACAGCAGCTGCATGATTGCATCATGTGATTTGTACAAAGTATTTAAAAAGAACATACAATGTATATTTTGTCTACTTTTTCCTTGTGAAGTATGAATAATATATGACAAATGACAGTGATTGCGCCCTCTATAAGGGAAGGGCGTAGGCTTTTTAGCCCATTACCCCGCTCGCCAGAAGAGACAGTCACAAGAGACACACAAAGAAGGACGCCACAAACACATAGATAAATAACAATCATTTATTGAGACAGAAACATCCATGCCTTTACTGGGATTCGAACCCGAGCCCAGCAGCTCCAAAGGCTAGTACACTAACCATTGCACCAACGGGACGGCTATGAATAATATATACTTTGAACAGGTTTCCTTTTGGTCCGAGTTGAAACTAATATATAAACGAACACCAATCAAAACTGTGTATAAAAGTACTGGTAGTTTTTTTCCTTGGAACACTCTTAAGTTTGGTTCAGAAAACCACAAAAAAATTACCATATGTAAGATTTTGCCTAATTTAAGGCCAGAAAGAAATTTTACAGAAATTTTACTTTGATTTTCCTTTGGGAAAACCCTTAACATGTCACATAATTTATGGACGCCCCTTACACTTTTTTTTGTGTGTGTGCAGATATTTCTTACATGCAGCATTTTTGACATTTAGTAACATTTTTTTGAGGAGTCAAAAAAAAATGTCCCATAACAATATGGCCAAAAATTATTAAAAACAAATCAATCACTACTTTAAAAAAAATCAATATGAAATAGATTAGTGTTTCTCATGAGTAAAACCTGGTGAAAGTGATTCTCATTCTTTAACACATTCGCTGCCACTAAATCATCGATAGAGTCTTCATCGATAGAAGCTGATGAAGTAGAAAAACATCCTGTTTTTTTAAACCTGTTCGTTACAATGGAAATAAACTAACTGTTCATTTTTGAACAAGTACAAATCTTAGTTCGAGATCGTAAAATAGCAAGGTTAGGTTGAATTAACGTCACTAACTAAAGCTACACGAAACCTAGTCGTAAAAATACATGGAAATGTTCCTGGCCTTTTCCAACCGGATAACTCATCATCTGGCACTAATAATTGAATTGAAAGCCAATTACCAGATTTGCTTGATTAACTTTTCGACTAAGAAATCATCATTAAATTTTCCTAATTCATATTATTTGGGCAGTTTTTGTTTGAAAAAAAAATATAAAAAAAAATAATACAGACTATTTGCAATTTTTTATAGCTAGATTGTTGAATACCAAACTGAATCACTTTACAAAATGCGTTATGTCAGGTGTCTGGTCCCCCTACACTAATGCTCTAGATTGGGAATTTTTAATAGTAGCCAGTGGCTACCAGAGTGAAAAAAAATAATAGCCACATTTCGATTTTTAGTAGCCAGTTTTGAATTTCAGTATATACGACAAAAAGAAAGTGCGATTTTCCACAAAAGAAAATTTTATTAATGACATTTTTTAAACGATAAGATTGACAGTAAAAAAGTATCATACAAAATATGTAGTAATATGTGATTGGCCATTATTGTAAGAAGAAAATTATTTATGTACAATCAGTTCAACTACTATTAGTTTCGGAGAATTCTTGACGTCGCCCACGACCCACGATTGTTCATGCAATTTTCTTATAACAAAATCGTTTAAATGAATAGTTGAGATCTTAATTAGATGCAAATCAATTGCAAGCTGATTGCCGAAATCGTAAAGCAAAATTTAAAAATCAAATTTGCATTTAAGATTTTAATCGCCCAGATCCATTTACGTCGCACGGAGGAGGGTGGAGAATTTCACCGATGAGCAACAACTGTCATCAAGTCTTTCTTCCCGACAGAATCGAATTGGAGCGTTTTATTATTTTAGAAATGCAGCTTCAGTAATAATTATTTGTTGAACAAAAAGGAAAAATTATGATCGCCACATTTGGCGGCTGGGGTTCGATTTTTAGGTAGCCACTTTCGATGTAATAGTCTCCAGTTGGCGACTGGCGACCGCTAATCTAGAGCTTTACCCTACACTTGAGACGAAGGATTTAATTTCCTCGTAATTTTAAATGGAAGGCCCTCTTTCAAATCACCAAGTATTATTCCAAGCACAGAAGGATCAGTTGCAAAAATTAAAAACGAACTTGAACTCATAAGAACGGTTGGCGAAATGGTACTATGAATTTCATCAGAATGTGCTGTTATCGGTGAATCGGAACCACGCGACTCCTTAACGTGTCAGTGGCATCCAACGTGTTAAAAATTCAGATAGTGAAACCGTTTTTATTGTATAATTACAGTAGTAGAACATCTGAAATACATTCTTCAGAAATATATCTTTAATCATTCAGAAGCTCACCAAATACTATTTTTTAATGAGTTTTTGAATTTTTATGAAATAAATGCAAAATTGTGTGTGTACATTTGATTTCTTTAAGAGAAAGTATTGATTGGGATACACACATACAGTAAACTCCCGATTATCCGCGGGTGGATTATCCGCTTTGCGGATTATCCGCGAGTCACTTTTTCCCATTTTTCAGTTCAAATATAAAAAAAACGCGATAAATGAATTTTAATATGTTTCAAAACTTTTTTGGAAGAATGCATTCTAAGAACAACGAATTCTTCTCTAGAACAACAAATACATTTAACAAGAACAACGAATACATTATGATTATAATAAGACTGACTAGGAAAAATTGGTGTTCTGCCAGGTGGACATCACGAACAGGTTTTTGTCAAAAAGCGCCACTTGTGAAATAAACTGCCCGCTATTTAAATTGAATTGCTTTATGTGATTTTGATACTAGCGAAATGCGTGAGAAGCTAAAAAAAAGTTGTCTTGACAATTCAAGACGAACTAAAACTCATTAAAAAGTTAGAAAACGGATCCTCGAAAAATCAAATGTGCTTGCAGTGTGGCATAGAAGAAAAGACAGTAGTAGACATTTTGAAGTAAATTTGTACATGCTATACACTGCGTGAAAAAAGTAGAAGGACACTAGTTTATTTTGGATTAATTAATCATACAACAACTTTTAAATAATTATGTTGTATCAAGCGTTTTTACTAGTGGATACATGTATCTACATAAAATAAAAAGTACACATTAGGAAAAAAAAGTGCAATTAAAAAAAAATATAAGTTATGACATTGTCATAATCTGTGAAAAAAGTAGAAGGACACTTCCAAAAATTTGGTCTACAATTTTGATTAATAATTATTTTTTCTTCCATTGTGCTCGAATTACCTCAAATACCCTGTTTGGCATCGAACTATACAAAAATTGAATTTCTGTTTTGAAAAAATTGTCCCATATACAGTAAAATTATTTCTGTAGTTCAGCTACAGATTCAAACTACTTTTCACCCTCGTAAACACTGCGCACAATCATTCACCATACGTTTTCTACAATGTTAAGGTCAGGACTCTTAGAGGGCTATTCCAAAATGCGAATATTCTTCGCTGCCAACAAATTTTTAACACTATTTGTCATGTGAATTGATGCTTCATCTTACTGAAAAATCCAATAATCTCCCCCTAGCTAAGTTCCCTAAGGAAGAAAATTCGAGTTTAAAATGTGGATGCAATCTGCATGGTTCTGTTTACTATTTAGAAAGACTAGACTTGTCATACCTCAATAGCCAACTGCTAACCAAATCATTAGACTACGTCCTAATATTTGTTGAGTAGAATAAGTCTTTTCTTCATTATCGACACAGTGCCGATTGCCAATGGTACTGATAGCCAACTGGGCCATTCAAGTTAAACTTTTTCTCATCAGAAAATACAACTGAGATCCATTTTTGAAGAGGAATTTATTTGACCTTTTTATGTAGTTATACACAGTTCTTTTAGTAACATGTGTAATCCCTGATTGACATTGAGCAGCCTTACTAAGGTTACCACCTGTATTTTTGAGTTCACGAATGATTTTTGGTTTACCTTGGTTGTGTAAGTTTTTTGGGTCTTCCTGCCTTTTTGTTTCTTAAGTTACTTTCAGGGTTTCTCATAAAGTTCGAAACAACATTTAGACTAATAGATAGCTGCCGTGCAATCCTTCTAATACACTTTCCTTCATTTTTATAAGCAAATGTTTGGCCCTCTGGAACTTACTTAAAGGTTTTCCTCTTGGCATTCCAAAACTAACAAACACTATGAATTTCTAACTAAAATCTGAATTCTTGATAAAAAGACAATAAATGAAGAATAGCACATTAACCTTTACGGTTTCCAATAGCTTCTACATCGATTTTCCGGATGTGTCCTTCTACTTTTTTCACAGACCAAAAGTAGTTATGTTTTAAATTCTAAACCTAAAATAGTAGTAGGTTAAATTTTTTGACTTAACATAAATTAAAATACTAACAAAATAACCTCTTTATAAAATCATGTCAAAATCCTTTAAAATAAAAGCAAAATGTAGAAAAAATGACTGTCCTTCTACTTTTTTCACGCAGTGTATACGATTACTGTAATTTACTTTTTAATAAAATCCAGAAGAAATTTTGTTTATAGGCAATTTCTTCATTTTTGCGGATTATCCGCGAATTCGCTTATCCGCGGAAGCCGCGCCACCCAATTCCGCGGATAATCGGGAGTTTACTGTATATAGTAATATTTCGTATATTTAGGTTGTTTGTTCAAAATCAGAAGAATATCCACAATTCAGAAAAATCCCTTGATGCAGCAGATTCTAGAATTTTTCAAGCCTGTATTCTGTATTAGGAATCTTTAATTTTTCTAAATAAGTTTTTTCAGTTGTAGTTACAAAACAGCTGATTTCAATATTTTTTTAGGCCTGCAAATCTGAATTAAGAATTTAGTGAAATTTAGGTCAGCAGATTTTTAGCTGTTTTCTGTATTGCGTCTCATTTAGTTTTCCTAAAGGCCTTATCACTTGTGCTGTTGTTCAACAAATTATGTATCCATAAATTTTATAGTTAAATATTTCTTAGTAACTTTTAGATTATGTACATGATCCATTTCATAACAATCATTAAAATCAGCACTCATTTCTTCATTCCAGAACCAGCGCATGAGCCAATCATGGCCTGCCAACAACTACAACAACATAAACAACAATCCTTGGGAGAGTGACTGGACGGCGGCCAAAAATGATTCTTGGTCAAGTAACCCATCTGCCAAAAACGATTCTTGGTCAGGTAACTCTTCTGCCAAAAATGATTCTTGGTCAAGTAACCCTTCTGCCAAAAATGATTCTTGGTCAGGTAACTCTTCTGCTAAAAACGATTCTTGGTCGGGCAACCCGCCAGTCAAAAATGAACATTGGGCGGGTAACTCTTCCGCCAAAAATGATTCTTGGTCAAGTAACTCTTCCGCCAAAAATGATTCTTGGTCGGGTAACCCTCCTGCCAAAAATGAGCCCTGGGCAGGTAGCGTTCCAGTCAAAAGTGATCCCTGGACGACTAACCCACCAGCCAAAAGTGATCCCTGGGCAGTTAACACTCCAGCGAAAACGGAGCCCTGGTCGGGTAATCCTCCTGTCAAAAGCGAGCCTGAACAGAATGACTATTACAAGCAGCAACATCCATCCAGGGTGCACCCACCGCCATCTTACCCGTCTTCTGGTGGAGAGTGGCATCCTGGTCCTTCCTCATCTTCTGGTGCTTCAGGATATGGAATGATGCCACATGGTCCTAGTAATTCTGCAGGTAGGTTATGTTAGTTGAAAAGGACATACTATGAATCTTTTCAAAAGATTTTTGGGTCAGTGAACATACTTTTTTTTTTTTTAAATATTACTAGTTCCCCTTTTCATAAACTTTAAAATGAGTATATTTTTTTTTTCGCTTGCAAGTACCTTTTTGTAACAGGTCCAAGGGCAAACCAATAAACTTTAAAACTTATTTCTAATTTTCACCCTTTTAGTCATATACCATGTTCTTCCACTAATCTTTTCAATTGTTATTCAAAGATTTATGTTCAGCTGTAACCCAAAATTAAAGTGTATAGGGTTGTTACTTTCTTTATCTTCTTAATCTTTACTTTCTTAATACTTTCTTAATCTTTTTTTATCTTGTACAGCCAGGCTGTTTCTAAATTAGCCCTATGCTCCCTAGCATCATAGTAAAGATTGGATTTGATACATGAAGGAAAGTCCCTCTTATTTGCAACACTAATGAGGATATCTATAAGTATAAAAAGAGTCATGGCTAGCTACAAATTACTTTAATTTTTCAATTTCCTTGTGCATCTGACAATTTAATTACTTCTGTCAACAGCTAATTAGAATAGTAACAAAATAATTTTTATTTATTTCTACAGCTGGCAGCTCCTATAGTAATAGTGAAAACAAGGGCTACGGCAACTACAACAGCAGCTATAACAACTATGGGCAGCTACCTTACACCCAGTCCAACAACTACAATCCTCAATCATCTTACCATCAGCCGACGAGGATGTCCGGCAGCTATCAACAACACCAACAGCCAAAGCAACAATATCAACACCATCACAATCAACAACCACCATATCACCCTCAGCAACCTAAACAACATTACCCGCCTCCGCAATATCCTCAACATCATCAGGCTCAATATCCTCCTCATCAGAGATCGCAGAGTAGCAACAATATCAGCCGGACGCCGTCCGTCTGTCCGCCCAAGCAAGATGCGGACAGATGTGGTCAAGTGCCTGATTTCCACCATACGCCGAGGCAGTATGGCATGGGAATGGTACCTAGAGCAGAAGTGAGTGCAATTAGGGATTTGGATTAGATTTGTGATGAGTTTTATCATAGCCTCCAACATAATGCCTTCCGAATTTGAGAAATATCATGGGTTTAAAGACCGTCAGGAAGTAGCTCTATATGTGGGTAGTCTGGTGTGGGCTAAGACCTTATTCAACCATTTTAGCTAATTGAGCTAATTAACCATAAAAATAAGTAACATTCCTTAATTATCTATTTTGAATAAAATCAATTAGTTATCTCTTAAATTTATTATTAAAATGAATACACACCAGAACAGTAACATAGGTTGAAAATTAATAATGAAGCATGTGGCGACAATACTTGAAGAGCATACCACACCAAGAACCAAACCATGTCTCATCCATAAAGTTGCACTAGTTTGCCTGGTTGGGCCATCTACAGACTGCTGACTCCCTACTTTTGATCAAATTAAGAAATCATTATTGTGTAGGAGATTATGGCTTGATTAATGTATGCGCCCATGAGTAAAATACAGTGCAGAATAGACATTCACACAATTTGGGAAAACCCTGTTCTAATTTCAAGATTCTTCATATTTTATGGCTTTAATTAACACATTATCATAAGATTTAATAAAAAATATCAATTTAAATTATAATAAAATGCAAAAAAATTATTAATGACTCCAGATGTGCAAGGGTTTACTTATTCTAAAATCGTGGCCAATATTGCATGATTGAATCTTATTTCGCAATTTTATCTATTTTTGATGCGGATCATAGTCATTTAGTTTGTAAAACTTTAAAAAAAAAGTTTTTAAAACTAACTTAGAAATATGTGCAATGTCAATGTATTTAAAAGATCTATACACATTATTGTGTGTTATACATAGAACATTAGGTGAAAAATGGCCCTAATATCAACTATTTCCATTAAAATTTGAACAAAAGCCCTTAACAGATTTGTATAAGTTCAAACAAGCTATTTCAATCTTCCAGTTTAAAAATTTTTGTAGTTGTGGAAAAAAAAAATAACTTCTTTGTTTTATATCAATAACCAATTTGGGATTTTAGTTTTATCATTTCAGTTTTGTTAATTGAAAATATTGATTTTTTATGTGATCAGAAACTGTTAATTTCACTGTAAAGAAATAAACTATTTTGTTCCACAGATCAAGCAAGAACCCACTGATGACTACCCACCAGCGGAAAATGAAAACTTTTCATCCATCTTCAGTCACAGCTTATCGTCCCTATATAATGACCTGGAAAACGGCGATGATCCAGACATAATGGTTCTGGATTCGCAACCACGTCTAGAACATCCAACAACACCTGTTTTGCCTCCACAAGGTGTGTGCAGTTAATTATTTTCAAGAAGTTTTGTTTGAATATTTAAGGATTTATGTGAATTGTGCATTTTGTTCTGCTGTTCATTATTGATGTTCTGTTGTTTGTTGTTGATGTTCTGTTGTTTGTTGATGATGTTCTGTTGTTTGCTGTTGATGTTCTGCTGTTTGTTGTTGATGTTCTGTTGTTCCTTGTAAACTAGTTGAAGAAAAGAAGCAAGCAAACGTTTAAAAAAATGTATAGAAGGAAGGGTATTGACATAATAGATTTTTTATTTGTTTCTTTGTATACCTCTTTCAGCTTCTATTCTAATCATCAGATTTTCAAAATTCTTGGCATATAATGGAGTGAATATGTATATACTGGTAATACAGTGAAACAAAATCATCAAATACTATAGACATTTCCTTGTTTGTTAAGGTTAGACTATTTTGGTTCTTGCAGAACTTGTTTTTGGTGCCTTATTAAAAATATTGAGAAATACATTTTTACAAATAATGATTCATAATCCAAATATTCTTGTCCTATCTACAGTTAGTTCACTGACAATACCCTCATTATAAAGAATGTATATTTTACATTTGAAAACTCAGAAAATTTATTTTTAATCGTAGCTCTTTTGGTGTTTTAAGAGCTTTGAGTGTTACAATATACCATTGTGACATTTTTGTCAGTACCGTCAAAGCGGGTAACTTTGGCCACGGAGGGTAACTTTGGCCACGCGTCGGAAAAAGATTTGTTTCTTAATTTCTCTTCATAAAATGATCTCATCTTAAATTGTTTTACATTTTTGGAAAGGTGGAAACATCGCCTTTCATTTCATATAAAAAAAGTTCTAATTCTAAATCTGGCAATACTTCAAATGCTGTTTTCATTCTTACGAGCATAAAATTACAAAAATCTATCTCTTCTAACTTTTGTCTGGAACACTTAAAAGAACACTGAAAATATTTAAATAAAACACTCTATTCGATTCTTTTATTTATGGGGAAGAATATTACACCGTTTGTTTAATTCTAAGTTGAAAACTTTTTATGCCGTACTAAAATATTTGTAATTGGGAAGCTTTTGATGATGAATGCGGGTAACTTTGGCCATAGATGTAAATATTTCTTTATGGAACTTTGCACTTTAAAAAAATTCTGCAAAAGTGTATTCTGTTTAACGACTTTTGAAAAATTCTTACTTTTATAATTACTCATTTTTTAGATGTTTAAAAAAAATCTCACAATTTTATACGTTAAAAAGATAAAGATAGAATGCAAAAAACGTATACCACTCAAAATCGCAACAAATGTCGAAAGGTAAACATTTTCAGATTCCTAATTATGAATAGATTATTTTTTTCCCTTTAATAATAAAATCGTTTGCTTTTTATAAAAGTATTTGTTATTAAATCTTGCTTCAAAATAATTCTTTTTCCTTATTAAAATAGAATTTTATTTTTCTTTTAAGCGACAAGGAATACTAGTATTCATCGTGTAATGCCATTCCACGATGCACTGCAATGTAAATGTTAAGTTATATACAATTTTTAATATCTATAATGTCTTATAACTTTGTTATTTTTTGGTTTAAACGTTTTAATATTGCTATTTAATTGGATAACACAGGCTTTAATGATGTTAAAAAGTATGTTTCTTATGTATTTCATGGGTGGCCAAAGTTACCCGCCCGGCTCTTAACAGTGTCCTAATTTTTTAAAGCAATGCCAAATTTTTATTAATTTATAAAATTTAACAAAAATGTTCGAAAATTATTCCTAAAAGTACATTACTTAGAATGCATAATGATTTTTTTGTGTTTAAATCGTTTTTGTAGTTAAATTTTTCTTCTTTTGTAAAAAAACCTGTGATTTTGGCCAAAGTTACCCGCACTGACGGTAATTAGGAAAGTCAAAAATCCTTTAGGAGAAGGTACAGTAATTACATTTTTTTTTAATTTTTCAACTAGCAAAATAAAAATATATTAATGCCAATTATCTAATGCAATACTAACTTGTATTTTCTCAACTTTTATATGTGCTTTTAGTATAGTATCACTTGTAGTAATTGAAAAACTCATGGTTTATTTTTTCTTAGAAACGTATTTAAAAAATCAATGTGTAATCATATTTTTTAAGGCTTCAGAGAAAAATGCACAAAATTATTGTGCTTAGGAAGATTTCAAGAAAACCACTCAATACCGGCTTATTGCATTATTTTGCATTGATTGATATTTTCCCCTCTTGGACAATCCCTTAACATCAGAATCGTTGTAAACTTAATAAAATGCAAACAATCACTTGGGCACATTTTTATAATCTTTTCACTTGAAGTTTCCTAATACATTTTTCGTTCTATGTCTAATAGCTAAAAAAATGTTAGTTTATTAAGTTAATAATCCTAGTATAATTGTTATTTTTCCCCCCATTAGAAATGAACCCCCCTCCAGTGGAGAACCATGTTACATACCAGCGTCTTCATTCTTCTGGCGGGCATTTTGTCCTCAATCCGTCCATTGATTTACGGGATGCTCCCAGCACTAGCTATGGTAATTACGGCAACGGGGTGATAGCAGATTCGCAAGGGAATGTCATGCAAGAGATTGGAGCACCTAGTGCCTCAAATTCCTTCAGGTTAGTAATTTTTCATTTGTAGAATCTGCTAAAGTGTAACAAGAAATCTTTTACACTAAGAGCCTTGATTTTGTTTCAACAGTATTGCATTGTGATGAGGGTTTGATCCTGGCTTGGGTCTAGGGCTTTCAAATGTTAATTGCCCCAAATTTTTAGTGATTTTTATGCTGAATTGTGTTGGCAACTGATATTCCAGTAAATTGTGTTATTTTGTGGGTTCTCGTTATTTTTAAAGCAAGGAAATGAAGCATTAAAATGAACGAGTCGGCAAAACTGTTTAAATTAATGTTTATTTAAAAAAAATTAACTTAAGCTTTTGATATTCATTTAGACATTGACCATTATGTGAGCATTGATGTATAAAAATTTCATTAAGGGGCCCCCAAAATTTTATGTACCTTTATTCCTGGTTATCCCAGATCAGGTCTTGATTGTGATGCATTATATAGACAATTGTGTGATTCCTCTTTATTCCATTTTGTTAAAATTCCTAAATGGAGAAAGTTTTCACATAAAATATTAAATACGAATTGCTTAGAGTGATTGATATGAAGGATGTGGCTTGTTTAGATGAGAGAAAAGAAAATATTGTTTTAATGATATAAAGCAATATTTGTCTATATTTTATATTTGCCTATGTTTTAAAATAATTATTATTAATTCCTGAGATTCTACTTCTATTTACGATTAGCAAATGGGCAAGCTAATTTTTTATTTTAATTGTAGGTATGACAGACCTTCTTTTGATGACATGCACTTGTATGGCCCCAGCACTTCATCAGACACTAAGAATCCGGCAAAGAAACGCAAGGCTAATGGTGCCCCTGCTCCAACAGACAGCTCTTCAGAGAGAAGCAAGAAATGCCCCCGTATGATGCATTTGAACAGCGAGTCCCAGTGGACACCCAACTCATTTGGTTTTGATGGAAATGGAGTGAAACAAGAACCCATGGATGACTATGGTCCAACGGAAGTGGAGACTTCTGGGGGACCACCTCATGACACCTCTTCCCCTGGAAGCAGTGGCACTGGTAGCAACAGTAGGCCTTCAGACCAGTCCCACGATTGCAAGCAGCCCCAGAAAAAGCGAAGCCCCACCACCTGCTTCGAAAGGTTTGAAAAGAAGTCTGTAGATGCCAAGAAGAAGGTTTCTCCCATCTCTGTCTATAGCAAAACTCATGACAATTTTGTTATTGGTGTCAAATGCAGGCGCTACAAGAAAAGGACGAAGCCTGCAAAGGCTGAAGAATGCTCGTCTCCATGTCGAATGGAAGTTGAAACCTATAAACAATACAGTCTGACTCCAGAGCAGGCTGCCTTTTCTGTTATGAGAGATATCCTTGGCAGAGTAACTCTTATACAAGAGAGGTTTGAATTGGGTGCTACTGACTTGAGTGAGATGGACCCATACAGAATCCATCAGCTTTTCATCCAGTTTTGCCAAAGGTACAACCTGGACTACAGGGACTTTGAGAACACTGAACTCATCCTAATACCAAGGATCATTGCAGACACAGTGGCAAAAAACTCCGAACGGGCTTCCGCCATCCGAAGAAGAATCAACCCTCCTTCAACAGTTGAACCACAACCGTCCACCAGCGGCACGCAACAACAACGTGAGGTGAAAACAAAGAGGCGGAGGACAAGAGCCGAGGAACCCGAGAACTCCACCGATGAACCGGTTCAGCCTCGAGTTCTCCGGCAGTTGCCTTGGCGACAGGCTAGGACCAACGTCTCTGGGTATTCACCATTTGCGCTTTCAGCCAGGAACGGCAGTGGGGAGAATATCGACGTCATCGATCTTTCGTCCGAGGAAGAAGAACAGGCCGGCAGGGAAGCGGAAGTCCGGAAAAAATCACAGCCTAGTAAAGGCAAGCGGCCATCTAGGAAAACACAAATAAAAGGTGATAGGAGTTTCAGAGAAGGTGAGAGCAGAGAATCTCCGACTGAAAAGTCAAGATCAAATGCTAAGGGCAAGCAACCAGCTAGAAGAAAGAGCTTAGTAGAGATTTGTTTGGATGACAGTGATGGACCACCTGCTGCTAGATCGCGATCTAGGGATAAAAGTAAGAAGCCGGCCAGAGAAAGAAGTGTGGATGAGTGCAGTAATGGTGGACTCGCAGTAAATCAAATAAAACAAGAACCCGTGGATGAGTATCCTTCAACAGAATTGGAAGCATCAACATCACATATCGAAACCTCACGTTTAAGTAGAATCGAAAATTGCAAACCAACAGAAATGCAGAAGGAAGATATGGAAAGCCAGAATAAATGTGAAAATGAATCAAATGCTATGGAAAAGAGTGTTGAAGAATTCAACATGGTTCCAGTTCCTGGTTCTAAAGAAGATGACATTGCCTGCAATGTTAGACTTTCAACCATTCAAATGAATCAGGAACCCATTGATGTCTATCCTTCCATTGAATCATCACAACAGGAAACCGTTTCATTGAACAATGAAACTAAAACTAGTCAGCCTATGGATCACCAGGATAAACAAGAATGTGCTAAAAATGCAGAGGATCAAAGTCTGGAAACGACCAGAAACAGCGAAGCAGAAGTCCGAAAAAATTTACTGCCTAGTAAAGGCAAGCGGCCATCTAGGAAAACGCAAACCAGAGGTGTTAGTAGTTCAAAAGAAGGAGAGAGCATGGAATCGCCGACTGACAAGTCTAGACTGAACTCTAGCGGCAAGCAGCCGACTAGAAAAAAGAGCTTAATAGAGATTTGTTTGGATAACACTGGGGAGCCACCTGCTGCTAGATCGAGATCTAGGGATAAAAGTAAAATGTCGACCAGAGAAAATAGTGTGGATGATTGCAGTAATGGTGGACCTGCAGTAATTCAAATAAAACGAGAACCTATGGATGACTATCCTTCAAATGAATTGGAAGCATCAGCATCACATTTTGAAACCTTTCAAGAAAGTAGAATAGAGAATTGCAATCCAACAGAAAAGAAAAATGATGATTTTGAAAGCCAAAAGGAATGTGAAATTGAATCAAATGCTACGGGAAAGAGTGTCGAAGAATTTGATATAGTTCCTGTGGCTGGTTCTATAGAAGATGACATTACCTGCAATGTTAGACTTTCAAATATTCAAATCAAACAGGAACCCATCGATGACTATCCTTTTGTTGAATCATCCCACCAAGAAACTTTGTCATTAAACAGTGGAATTAAAACTAGTCAGCCTCTAGATCAGCCTATGAAACCCCAGGATAAACAAGAAAGTACTAAAAGTGCCAAGGAACTAAGTTTAGAAGAGACCAGAAACGATGATTTGGAAGAAGACAGTGGGCTACCAATGGCCAGATCCAGATCTAGAAGCAAGGGTAAGCAATCAGTCAGAAAAAACCAGGCAACTCGCAAAAAGAGCTTAGAGAAGAATATCTTCAATGGTGGACTGGAAGCAATTTGTATAAAGCAAGAGCCCACAGACAACTGTGAATCAAATGAATTTGTTACTACTGTGTCACTACATCAAAATGGTTATCTGGAAAGTAGTGAGATAGGAAATACCAAGTTGCCTGAGCAGCTTAAAAAGGCTAAACAGCAACAAAGAAACAAAGAAAACCTTATCAATCAGAGTTTAGAACAAGTCACAGATAATAATTTAGAAGTACTCAAAGGACCGGTGGCCAGATCAAGGTCTAAAAATAAGGGTGGGCGGAGTGTGGGAAAAAAACAGCTGGCCAGCAAAAAGAGCTTAGATAAGTTAAATTTTGCGGGATTGGAAGGCCTTAAAATAAAACAAGAGCTAATGGATGATTCTGAGGCAGCCTTGAACCAAGTGCCGCCTCATGGCATTTCTTCAGGTAACCGTGGAACCCGAAGTAGATCTTCAGAACAGCCCAAAAATGTGCCTAAGGAGCCACAAAAGAAAAGGGGAAGAAGTCTAGCAAGCACTAGAGTACAGAGCTTAAAAACTGTGGGTGCCTCTGAAAGCTTTAGGCGTTGCACCCGATCCAGTGCAAGGAAAGCTGAGGTTCTAGATGTGGACTACAGTGTGGGTAAACCTTTAACTAGGACAAGACTTCGAAGTATGTATTCAAGTGATTCCACTCGGACCCAAGAAATAGTTGATATCACTAGAAGCAGCAGTTTTGATAGTCCACCATTGCTAGTTCCTGTAAATATGGAGGGTTCAACATCTAAAACATTGGCTCACAGTAAGAGTAAAATCTCTCAAACAAAAGGTAAAAACACTGCAAGAGGTAGAAAGGCAAAAAACAAAAATATTTCTGAAAAGGATTCTCTTTCAGTCTCAAAGAAGCAGGCAAAGGTTGAGACAGAAGACGCATATGAAGATGAGCCTCCAGTGTTACGTAAAGTCAGCAGAAAGCGGACTGTAAACTCTCGATATATTGATGACGATATCTATGTAGTACCTTCAGGATCAAGGAGTAGAAGTAGAAGCAATTCTAGCAGAGCAGAACCCCCAACTTTACCTGTCATAGATATAAAAATTAAACAGGAACCTGTTTCTCCACCAAAAAAGTGTCAAAATAATAACTTCGAACAATTGAACGGTGCATCTGCAAAGAAAACTCATGATTATAATTCTTCCTTGTCAGACAGCATAAAAGAGCTTAAAAACAAAGGCCCAGAAACACCAAAGAATACTGTAATTAAATCTGGCTCGTCAAAAAGAAAACAAGTTGATCCTACAAAATTTCAAAAAGATAAGTTTAAAAATATTAGATTTCCACAATTTTTACAACCTAGTTCTATTCCTATGACTGTAGCTTCAAGTATTGAGCCATCCACCAAGGAAAAAACCTCTAAACCAAACTCGAATTTCAACTCAAGTTCTCCAAATATCTCTAATACTTCATCTGCAATGCCTGGAACTGCTAATTCTTCAGAAACATTGAAAGAAAGATACAGAAAGTCGTTCTGTAGTCAGCCACTACCCAGCACTAACTCGGGTCAGCCTAAGGAACTGGAAGAAACCAGGCAAAAATTTGCCTCATTCTTGAAATCAAGGGAACCAATGAAAAAGCCTAAAGAAAGCCTTGCACGGACTCTAGTGCCTAAATCAGAACATAGTTCCTGTGATCAAAATTTTAAGCCTAACTTCTCCTACAATATATTAAACCAAACAAGCAAGTTAAGTATCAATGATATAAAAATAAAAGAAGAACCCATCTCTGATGAAGACATTCCTCTCAGCCAACTAGCAAATGCTGCACATGCTTCCGAAACAAAATCAAAGAAGAAACCTGTGCAATGTACGCCCACCAAGAAGATCGAGCTAAGACGAAGTTCAAAATGTTCCATTCCTGAACCTGAGGTAGCAGAACCAGAGAGAATGAATGTGAAAGTTACAAATCCGGAACAATCCGAAACAGATTCTGATGACGATAAACCTTTGTATCTTCTTAAAAAGGTCATCAAGGAGCAAGAAATTTCTTCTACAAAATCCAGGTATGTTTATTTTTCTGTTTTTTCATGTAACTTTTCATCGAGCTATAGCTTTAGCCATGGACTGTCAAACAGAAAAAAATGAAAAGAAATTTACAAGTTTCTGTATTATGAATTATTCTATGTTATTAAACACTCAAAAAAATATAAATTGTAATATTGAGTACTAAATGCATTTTTCAGCAAGTTTTTTTATTATTATTTTATATTAGTTTTAGTTATCTCTTAAATATTGTCTAATTATAATGTATGCTATTCTTATAAAGCTTTAATGCAAACACAAATGCATTGTTTCTGCAGTGGAATGTTATTTTGTTTTGGACTTTAGACTTACTTAAAAATGCATTTTTCTTACAAGATTTTTTTCCTCCATTAATCCTACCTTCAATTTAAAAAAGTATTATTGTTGATCTCTTTCAGCACATCGAAACATGCTAAAACCTGCAAACCTACAGTATCACCTAAATATTCCAAGAGATCTGCAACAAAGGAGATCCATCCTGAAGTTGGGAAAAACAAAAGGGCTGTACGACGACGTGTGTCAGAGTCTGAAGATTCAGAGTGTGGATTGGTTATTGATCTCGATAGAAGACCTTCCGTCGAGGATAGAGGTACCAATATTATTTCTTAAATTTTTTAATTAAGTTAATATTATATACTCGCATTTCTATTTCACCACCATTATAGGGTATAAGCATATTGCTTCTAAAGTACAGTAGGCTCCTCTTTAAAACTAAGGCATTTATAATGTCTTTTGAACTGTGCAAAATTCTAGTAGAAGGGTATTTTTTAAGCGGGTCATTCTTAAGTTGTTTGATTATATATATGTTACCAGACACTGAATAAAATTCCATAGTCTTTAGGCCTGGGTTGCCAATTATTGCATGTTTTAAAATTATATATTTTTATTATTTTAAAGCAAACAAATATTAGTTAACTTGAGTTTTAAATCAAGTACTTTTTGTCCAAACACATTTACTAGATTTTGATGTTTAACTCTATTTCAATATCAGTTCTTGAGACTTTGAAAATCAATATTTTCGATACAAATATTGTTTTCTGTTATGACTTTTTAACAGGATTGCTACTTATTGTTCTGCAAATGGTGGGAATTATGCAGAATGTTTATTTGAACAACATGTAAGTCACTATAAAGAATAAGTTTTCTAGTTGTTATTCAGACTGATACACATTAAATTTACTCCAGGTCTGTATTATAAACAATATTTTATGGGCACTAAGGTACTTTAGACTCAAAACTATTGAGCTTCATGGATAAGTAGGTTAGTAAAATATTAGCATCCTTGTCTAAAGGAATTTTCTTGGTTAGTAATTGGCATTCCAGGCCCAATGGCCATGGAAACTAGAATTTCAATAAATTTTGGGTTTTAAATGTTTAATTATGTACAAACTTGATTTGAAATATAAAAAAGTCTTTATATTTGTTATTGATTAAGAAGATACAGTTTTATTCAGAAAAATATTTTTAAATGGTAATCTATTTTGGTAAATCTTAGTAATGCCTTTTTGTTTTCAGAGATTATATCTTAAAGAAATTTTATCTTTTGTATTTTATGTAACTTCGATATTTTGTTTGGTATATTTATTTTGCCAATGTGATTGTAATTTAATATTTTATAAATAAACTTAAGTATTAAGATAAATTATTTTTATGACTTCATAAGTTTTTTTATGTGTTTATATGATTTTAACACCATAAATTAATGGTTGAAAGCTAGACACTCCATACAAGGCAACCATTGGTAATTCAGGTTAGTTAGTGTTGTCTAATTTAGCTGTTAAAAATCCTGTTTTCTTGGAAAATTAATAATATTTAAGTTATTTTGGTTAATTATTGATTTTGAGGGTTGTAACAATTACTAGTTAGTAAATAAAAATCATATTATTTTTTTATAGTTTTGCAGTTAATTGATGTTTCAAAATAGTGACTGCCTTAATAATTCGTTTTAAAATTCTACAACTTTGATACATTTTTAATTGATCATAACATTGTGTTCATGCAATGTTTACATGTAATAAGAACATTAAGAAGCTTATACATATACAGGGTGGCTACAGGATCAGGGAATCATGGAAAAGTCAGGGAATTTAATCAATCTGGAAAAATCAGGGAAAAGTCAGGGAAATTGGTGATTTTTGTTAAAAATCAGGGAAAATTTCCAAAAGTGCCATTTTAACCGGCAAAAGGAAGGATAAAAAAGTTTAATCCGGTAAAGGTTTTCACCTAAGTGGTTGAGTTGCTGCTTAAAGTCTTATCATAACTAAAAAAAATTATTATATGGGCTTTAACGCTTGTTTTTCTTATAGATTTGTTTTAAAATGCTCATTGTATATTCATTAATTAAATTTATTTTTGAAAAATATTTTTTTAATGTTAAATATATTAGAAAGTGGTTTTACAAGTACCGGAAGGAAACCAGCATGCTAACATAGTTCATTGCCGCTAATCAGGGAAATTTTTTACATTCAGCCTGGAAAAGTCAGGGAATTTGTTTTCACAGATTCTGTAGCCACCCTGATATATAGCTGCAATTTACATTGCTTAAGAAAGGCTTATTCAGTATTTTTACAAAATGTTTATAAGTAGCAGAGAAATTGCAGATTAGCTGAACACAACAAGGAAACATTCTAATTCGATGGGGCTTAGGAATTTAAATAAACAGGAAATTTATTTATATACTAGTTACATATAGTTATGCACATAAAAAAGACAACTAATTCTTCCCTAGGAATTGAGCTTGGAACTGCAGCCTTGCAGTAAAAATGTGTTAACTGTTACAGTAGATTATTAATAAATATTATTGTTTTATTTAATTTTTAACAAATGTCCACTTTTTCTTGTTTTCTATTCCTGTATGGTAAGTTTCATTTTCTTTACCATTTAATTTTCTCTCTTATAGTTCCGTCTTACAAACTTCAAAGGTTAAACACCATTGAAGATTTTTCTGAAACCGAAAATAAGAATGTCATTGCTCCTCAAAATTCCAAGATCACCTTTCCAAAGATTTCTCCTGTCCTTCCTAACACCCCAACAATCAATTTTTCAAGATTAACTGGTAGTCCACCAACATCAAAGGTAAATGCAGCAGGCAATTGTTTTTACAAGTATATGCAAAGCAATAAAATATATAAACAAATAGGCAGAAAGTTTCTTTAAAAAAATTTTTTGTGTATGGATAAATAAACTGTTGTGTGGGCAATTTCACCTCCTAAGACCCGAACGGAAATTCTACCCTTATATTGTTATAATCTAAACATACTTTTTATACAAATATATGCTAAATATGTTTTCAATGGCATAAGAATGCTACAGACATTTTAATAACTCGTATGCATGTTCAATACAGCAAAAAAAATCTGCATATGTAATTATTAAATTCCATGCTTTATTGTTCTTCTGAATTAGAAATATTTAAATTTTATAATATGTTATGTATACAATAATATTATTTATTACAAAAATATAACTAACTTGGGTATTTTAATAATTACAGGCTGAAACTTCCAACAACTCCCCATCGCTTCCTTCCGAGACACCTAAACCTGATAATTCAAGCCTGTTCCGCGATGCCACCGAAGAAGCGCATATTCTTCTGGAGCTCAGCAGAAGTGGACCTCCACTGTTGGACCTTAGTGAGCCAACTTTGGACCTCAGCCGTCCACTGTTGGACATCAGTGGGCCACCCCCGGCTCGTTGGAACCCAACGGTGGACAAGCCAACTGGCGGTAAGGAAGAAGACACTGTAAAAGAACGGGATGAGTCTATTTTGAGAACGTTGTTGCTGGAAAATGGAGAGACGTTGCAGGTTAGTTTTATGGTTTGTCATTTAAATAAATAATATGTTCTTCTTCTTTAGCACTACAGCCGACTTCCTGCCAAGGCTAATTCAACAAGCTTAGACCATCTTGACCTATTATATACCAATGGCTTCCAATTTTTCAAGTTTATTCTATATTGTTCATCCACCTTGTATGGGGCCTACCTCTTTTCCTGTTTCCTACTGGGTTTTGAAATTTTATTTTTTTAGTTGGATTTTCATCATCATATCTATATAAAAGTCCAAGTCATCTTAGTTGTGTTACTTTAATGACTTTTACTATGTTTGGTTCCTTGTATTTTCATTGTAGTTCAGGATTATACATTATTCTCCAAACTCAGTTTTCCTGCATCGCTCCAAAAATTCTTCTCAAAATTTTTTTGTTCAAAAACCACTAATGTGTCTTCATCTGACTTATTCATTATCCAGCATTCACTTACATATAGTACTATTGGTCTTACTAATGTCTTATAAATACTGTATCTTTGTAAAAATAATACAGTAGAACCTTGATTATCCATTCCTCTTTTATCCGGAATTCTCTGTTAACAGACCATCCCTAAGTCAAACATAAAAAACATTGTTCAACCAGGTAATTCTCAGTTGTTCACAAAAGACCTTAGTTTTGAGGTTTACAGTGATTCTAAAGTGTAGAATCTCCAGCGATTCCTGCAATCGGAATATGTGGCTCTAAATTCTGTGGCCAAAAGCCCTCCTTTAGTTTTAGTGTGACAATAATTTAAAAATAACTAAACTAAACTGAAATCAGAATTATGTGTCAATTCTGAAATCAGAAAGTTACAGCGTTTATGAAATTGAGAAATATTCCGAATTTAAGGTCCACGGGTTTTCGGCGCTCTGTACTGTATTGTAAGTTGTACTATAAAAAAAGAAAATTTTCGATTCATAATTTTCAATAATTATCCGACCTACCTCTGGTCCGAATTAGATTGTATAATTGAGTTTCTATTGTACAGATTTTTGGATAGAATGTATTTTCAAAAAGTCCTTTTTTAAACTTTAAAAAGTATTACTATTAAGATCCTTAACTGCTTATTTTTTCACAATTTAGTTTAATCATTTAGATCTTGTTAAGAACCATATTTAAGGATTCTTGTTAATATTGTTTTTTTATTCTTTTAAGAAGGTTATTTTCTTTCCACTCCTCTGTATTTGTTAAATGAGATGGAATATGTATAGTCTAGAGTCTAGTTATATGTCCTAACTGTCCTGTTAAGTCTGTTTATAATAGTCTTAAGTACAGCAGATAGTAGGTTGTTTGTCAATTTCAAGCCTGTAATTAGAGAAATATATCTGCATGTTTACTTATTTTTAAAAAGAAGCTTTTTGACATTTTAATTCTACCTTTTAAAACTAATTAGGGTACCATAAACTCTCGTATTTATACTTATTGTGAAATAACAGCAACCAGCAACCAAAGTTTACATTTGTGAAAACTAATTAATAAAACTGAAACTGCTCTAAAAATTATTCAGATTATTATAATTGTATTTAAATCAATTATATTTCGTTTTATACTCAGTTTTATTTTGCAAATCTTATAGTAAATATTTTTTGTGTGTTTATTTTTAGGAAGCTACCCCTATCCCTTTTGATACGAAACTAGATTCCGCCAAACAATATACAACAAATTTGCCACCTCAAGAAATCCATAATCACTCGTTATCAGAGTTAGATAAGAAGCAAATCCTGGGTAATGACAATTGTATTTTTATTGTAATATTAGTATTTTTAAAATGATATAAAATATGTTTGAAAGATTAAATATGCAATAAACTATGTTATAATATTTTCTAAAACCTGAAAAAATTTATAATGTTTCAAGTATGTTTGATATTTTACAAATAATAACCACAGTGTTTTCTGATATTCATACTTGGTAATGGTATACATAATTTGTTATGTAGAAAAACCATCAATAATGTTAGTTTTGCTGTCAGTTAAACAACATATAGTTGGCCTCCAAGACTGATGGTTTTGCAAAATTCCAGCACTTTCTTTGGAAATTTCTCTCACTTTCTTAAATAATTATGCATTCTTTCAAGTGACTGTCATTATCTCATGCAAAATATTAAAAGATTAGTTTTTAAGTTTGTCACATCCAAATCTATTAGGCTCTTATAAACCAATCTATTGCAGAGGAAATTCATATGACCCCGGACCAACTTTCGGTTGAGCTTGAGACCAACCCCAACTTTATACCTGCCAACTACGAGTGCTGTCTGATTAACCCTAAATCAACCCTGGAAGTTATGCAAAAGCTGAAGGACCAAATCAAATACTTGCAGCGCAAATCAGAGCGAAAGAACACCTCTGTGCTCAACCTCAAAAGGTATATATTTATAAATATTTTTTTAAATACCATTGAATATCCTTTAATAAAATAATATTTTAAAACATTATATTTTAAATTAAACATAGAATTGTTTTGAAAGAGTTTCGTTTTCTTAAATTCATGTCCTCTTTAAGTGAAGATCAAACAGTTCACCATTGAAATTTTACATATAAAGTGCTTAATTAAATACATTAATTTTTAAGAGAATAACTTTTTACAGTTCTATCAAATAAATTTTGTATCTCATGATTCTAAAAGCCATAATGATTTCAAATTTTCTATAGTTTTAGGTGTACAAGTAAATCTAGCCACAGTATGCTGAAAAAATATGGCGTAATAAAAATAACTGGACACATTTAAAAAGTAGAATTAGTGACAATCAAAAAAAGTCTGACATCTTCCAAAGATAGTTAAATTATGCTATTTGTAAAATTAAAAAAAAATTGCTGACATGTGCTCCAAATTACAGAATGGTTACCAGTCTCTAGATCTATTCTTAACTCAGTTAGGATAATTATATTCTGCTAAAGACTTATCTTCTCTCTTTGTATTGTAGCTGTGATAAAGTTAATATAATTCAAAAATGATATTTTGTAGTACAGCACACTGTTTAATGCAATACTTATGAAACCACTTACGAACACTAGCATGTGAAATTTTTTTATTGTTTTAAAAATGTATGTTGATTTTTGCTTACTTTTTAAAAAGGATTACAAAACTATGCAAGTACAAAGATGAAGTTTTGAAACGCCTTATGAGAAGGGCCAACGTGAAAGAAACTTCGGAATGGAACCAACCTAACACCCAAGCAGCAAAGCTATTAAGTAGCCACCAACCAATTTCCTTGGCTACTACTTCATATGGTACTGTATTTTCTATACAGTTTATTTTTATTTTACAAGTTTGCCCGAAAGCCAATTTTTCATTATTCTGGCTGTCACTTGTGTTTTCTTACCCTTTTCAATTTCAAAAGCTTTTTTCCATTATTTGTCCTTCTGGTTACAAAAGGATTATCCATCCTCAAAAACAAATATGCAATACTTATTCAATTTTGTTTGATCAGTAGGATCAATAATTAAGTATGACCAACTATGAAGTAGATATAAAATTTGTAATTTGCTTTCATTTTGGCAATATTCACAATGGCTTTTGTAAAATTTGAATTTTCATTCTGTATTTTTTTATTTTAATAACTTATTTGTATGCAACAAAATTAAATCTAATATTTGTTATACATTTTAAAGCTTTCTGTCTCTAAATAATAATTTAGTAGGGCTACTGGGTTAAATAGTTAGTCCTTTCTCTAGTTAAGTATGTTGCCCTTAAAAGTCATAAATATAATTGTAGACAACATTCTTCAATGTAATTATAAAGGTTAAACCCAAATTTGTAGTTAGTAAATAATAAAAATATAATAGTAAAGTTAATACTTTAGAAACTTATTGAAACAGATGAAATCCAGATTACATCATGTCATTTAATTCAAAGTAACACATTTCTATTATTTAACACCTACTTTAATTTTCTTTGCTTAATTCATATAATAGTAATGATACTGATTGAGTACCTTTTGTACTTTGCACTAATGGTGATATGTTATTTTATGTATTACATTTTCTTGTTTAAAAAAACAATTTAATGCATCTTGTGTATTTTTTTTAATTTAAAGCTTTTTGTGCACATAATTTAGTAATCTAAAGACTAAAATAAAATTAACTCACTTTGAACTTGTCTTCAACAGCTGCCACTTCTCGGCTCTCCTCAGCACTTTTGGGCAACTCTCTTCCAAAAACCAAAGCCCCAAGTGCCACAGTGACAAGCAATGATTGTTATCCTGGCGAGAACTTGCCAACTGTGGCAACCATGGTCGCAAATGCCACAGAGAACTATGGTGTTGACCTGAGGACTGTCACTAATCGAGAGCCTTCATCTAGAACCATACTTCAAGAAGTGTTGTCGTCAAAAGACCCTATCTATCGTCCTGTGGCAATTAGGTATGTCAACTCTTTAAATATGTTTTACCTCTTTAAGTTGCTAAAATTTTGAATTTAGTTCACAAATTTTACTTATTATGCTACAACTGACCAGTTAGCAAGTTTTCGAAAGCATATTTTTTCTCGAGTTTTGTTGCAAAACTATCAATTTAAGGTTTTTACATGTTCAAAAATAACATAATCTGCATATATTTGATTTGGTTTCGAAAGACATTGTAAGCATCTTACTAGTATATGTAGAAAACCTATGAAATTGACTTTTTGCAGGTATCCGATTCACTACCGAAGGTCGTAGGAGTTTAAGGGGAAGCTAAATATCTCCTTTCATTTTCCATATTGAGTTCATGGGGCACTCAGGAAGTTCGAAAAGTTATCCTAGAACTTAGATTATGCTTTCATTGTTTTTTTGCTTTCGATTTAAAAAAAACTGACATTTCTATTTTAATTTTAGAAAAATCTAGTGGAATAAAATTAAAGTGTAACCTAGAGCGGCAAGATAATTTTCTGATGTTCTTTGCACAAAAATCTGATTATTGATGAACTAAAAATAAAAGGCTGAATGAACAACCTTGTTGACACAAGTATTTAGGCAGATATATAGCTTCCTATTTATGACTTTTCTGCAACATTCCTTTTGAATGACAAGAATCTAGTTAAATCACTGATCAGATATAACTCATGCAGTTGAAAAATAAGAAAAGCAGTTACATTTTCTTTTATCAGGGGTGAAACTTTTCAGGGGGTACCCCTGAATTCAGGATTTTTTTAATATTCTTCCCCCGGATTTCAGGGTTTTATTTTAGACTAAAAATTTGTTTTTATGTTTTTAAAAAAATTAATTTTGTAATTTTTAAATCACTTAAACATTAGCCCTGCACTTTTCACGGAGATCGTACAAGATCACATGACTTCGTGATGTCATACAGGGTATTGACAGGAACATTATACACAAAATTGCCATATACAGGGAGCTATCAAGGTTTAAAAAAAAAAAAAACACTTATATCTGTGGACTCCATGGCTAACTGTATGCAGTTATTTGCTGATTTATAATGCCCTATCTTATGTTTTTAAACAAAATCCTATATATTCTTCATTTCTCATTACTTTACCTTTGAACTAGTTGTCTACCCCCCCCCCCCCCCCCCCAAAGACTTGTTTTTAGTTTCAGGATTTTTTAATGGTGGGCAGTTTCACCCCTGTTTTATTATATTTGGTTCAAGATGTTTTGCATATCTTAATTGTTCTCTGGGTATATCTGTGTGCCAAATAATTCAAGATCAAGCATACTCTAAAAATGTTTGAGAGTCAAACTGAATGGATGTTTAATGTGTAAAAATGCTGAAGTTTTTAACTAGTTTTTTTAAGAAATTATTTTGTTTTTAAGGTTGCCATTTAATTGTTGAAACTATTCATGCAAAAAAAATTAGAATTTTTATACAGGAGTTTAACCCTTTCTGTCCCAGTGATGCCATTTGGCATCATCATGTTTCTGATTATAATTTTAAAAAAATAATAGGGCTGAGATCTATTGGGATTAATAAAAAATATTTTCTAATTGAAAAATGTTGAAGATTTGAATGATGTGCTTTTTGATATCATACATGGCATAGACAATCGGAATAAAATTCTAAAATGATGATGCCAAATTGTCATTGGGACTGAAAGAGTTTTAAAAAAAATGACCAATATTTTTTTTTAAACATTTAAAACCACATGTAACCGATAAACTTAAACTCAATCTTGTTTTATCTACAAACTTGAACTTGTTCAAATCACCCAGGTCACCCCTACCTCCACTAGAAAGATCGGACTCCTTCCTGCCATTCCCCATATCGCCTTTGGCATCCATGGAATCTACTATCCCTCCCCACCGGACATCTTCCCCTATGCTTCCTGAACTCTCCAGGACATCCCAACTCTCCAGAAGGATTCTAACCCCACCGGGAATCTCGAGCCAGTTTCCGCCTATTCTGCAACCGGAGCCCAGAAGTTCCTCTTTCACTCCGGTGCCGCAGGGTTCCTACAGAAATCAATATGGTTCAGTGCGTGGTGAGTAAAGCTGTAGATAACTAAAACTAAACTCCCCGGCGCAACAGCCCATTACTGGGCCAAGGCCTGCCGTGCCCATTTCAGCTTTCGTGACCTAGGGCTCTGGGGTGCTAGGCATATGTCCCGCTAAGGTGATCAGCCTCACGCGGAACCCCCAGTGTTTAGTTCCCAAGCATGCTTGGTACCCATTTTATCGACCCACTCAAGGGATGAAAGGCTGGGTCAACCTCGCCCAGTCCGGGATTCGATCCCTGGACCTGTGGCGTGGCAATGCGAAGCACTACCACTCGGCTACTGGGCCTCCTGTAGATAACTAGTTACTAGATATCGGCTCCAATCAGGGTGCGGTTTGGAAAACCTTGAAAGTGCTTGAATTTCAACTTTCATTTTCAAGGCCTTGAAAAGTATGGGAAAAATAAGCCATATTATACAAAAAATTTGGAAAGTCCTTGAATTTCCAATTTATGAAAAAAAAATCAGATTTGTGTGCAGCGCAATTTTACCGCCTTGTCTGATCTTTGCCATTGTTAATAAAATAAACCAATTGTGAAACATAGAGATGATAAACCGAAACAGTTTTTTGGCTTAGGTTAAACTGGTTTTTCAATCAGTTGAACTGGTTTGGCTAAAACCGGTAAACCGCACAGGGTTAACTGGCTTTTAGCATGGAAACCAAAGTTAAAAGTGAATGCATTTTTGCAGTTTATTACAAAAAATGTAATGTTTGAGTGTTGTAAGCAAACACATGACTAGTAAAAAAATTGACTTAGTTGACTTTTACTACAATATTTTTCTGTGCTAATAAATAAAATCAAGCAATCCATTTAGATGTAACTAAAAAAGGCTGTTTCTGAGTTTTGAAGTTTATTAATCGGAGGTAAGAGAAATAAATATTGTTAAGTAATGTTAATAAATATAATTTCAAAAAGCTTTTAATTGTCAAATTGCTTAAATTTTTTCGTTTACGGCCTTGAATTTGAATGTTAAAGTGTCCTTGAAAGTACTTGAATTTCACTTTCAAAATAGTGTACGCACCCTGTTCAAAGCTAGGTATATATGGTAGGACGGGGCCAAAGGACTTGCCTATTTTCTACTCCTTGGTTGGTGCAAGGGTGAAACAAGGAGGAGAAAAGATAAGTTGCAGAACATGCCCCTCTGTGTATGTCTTGCTTTAGCGAAAGTAAACATAGTTGTGGTAACTTTGGCTACATGGCAACCTATGTAACAGCAGATTGCGATCAGCTTTCCCTTTCAAACTCTTGACGCTGTGTGATTGCCCTTAAAAGTTGCCTTGGGTTCCTACTAGGATGTTGGCTCGTCACTTGACTGTAGTTCTAAACTACAGTTATGGTTTGTAACTGCAAGTTATATGTTTCTGTAAAATTAAATTTATATATTTCTATGTACAGTGATTCTGTACATGGAAATATATAAATTTAATTTATATATACCGTGACTGTAGTTCTAAACTACAGTTATGGTTTATAACTAAGTAACTGCAAGTTATATGTTTCTGTAAAATTAAATTTATATATTTCCATGTACAGTGATTATTTGTAGATTTTGCATGTACAAGTCTAAGTACCACCTGAGAATCGTTACCTAGTTGTAGTATCTTGTGAACCTAACCAAATGAAATTTTTTGCAATAAGCCATCTTGCCAAATTTGTATTTGCCAAGCTGTAGTATTCACCCCACAATATGAAGGGTGTAGGTGCAAAACTTGCATTTTTCCATAGTATAACGCAGGTATAGTCCGTGTTTATTGGCCTACTTTTGATAAAGGTAAATTCAATTGGAGGAAGTAACAAATGAATGGCCCTGGCCCGATAACTCAGTTATGCCTTGGAGAATGTGAGTTTTGCAACTACACTGTTCATATGAAATTGATGGAGTGTATGTTATCTTATTAGAATCAACGGTCTAACTTATGCCTAAGCATAAAAAAACTATTTCCTTTGAAGTAGTAGTGTATTGTGGCGGCAATTTAAATGAAATGAGCTTTTAAATACAGAGTTTGCTCAGTTCTAAGGTTGCAGACTAAAATTGTGGACCCCAAGGTTATGCTATCTAATTTATATTGTATCGTACAGTAGTTGAAATTGATAATAGCAAAATTTAATTTTTAATCCTATACATTTTTGCATCTATAATCTTAGACCCTAAAGCACAATTTAAATTATTTACAGCAACTGAATCTGCCAAAACCGTCAAAGGAGCTCCCAAACTCAGCAGAAGGAGAAGTACTTCCAGAACAAATCCTTTGTCATTTGGATTCCAGCCGAATTCCTTTGACTCAAGATCTGCTCAGTCATCCACCGTTCTAGCCCATCCCATACCATCCAGTCAATCTAATTCACAAGACTATCATGTATCTTCTAGTCGATACATGCCTTATGACAACAGAACCTATCCTGTGGCATCCAATCAAGAATCTTCTATTGATCTGAGGACCAATCCAATGTCTTACACTTCTTTGGAATCTAGTCGGATAGCCAATACAAGCTCGCCGTTTATGATAGTCCCACCCCCGACCACCCTCCAGTCTGCTTTCAGCGAGAGGATTCGTCGTTCAATGATGGATGGGGAAATGCCAGTAGACAGACAAACCGAGAGGATCAGTGAAAGAAGAAACGAAGTAAGGTTCCCTATAAATACATTAAAGGAAAATAGTATACAATTCCCCATATGAGCAACGAATGCAGTCTACTTAATAATTTATCCAAGTGTCATTTTATCAAATTTTAGTTGCTATAATTGCATTTATTGGCAATTTTTCTTTCTATTTATGGTTTGTAGATAGAAGGGTGTAGTTGCAAAACTTCTATTCTCCTATACCATTTCTAGCCAGAATGTAAGCTTTGAAAAGACTCTTCCCCCATCCCTTCACTGGGTTTTCTAAGAAAAGGGGGGGGGACATCGCTTATCTAATCCTAGTGCGCTTGAGGTTTACAATCAAAACAGTTAGTATTTCCCCATGTAGGGTAGGGAAAAAACCGAAACAGCTATAAATCACCTCGTTTCTAAGAAAACTGCACTCGTGGATGGGGAAGGAAATGCTTTCTAAGCTTACATTCTAAATAGACCTACTATAAGCATGGCTAAGATATAGGGTTCAGTCTGTTCATTGGCCACTTGTAATGGTAAATTTTTAATTGGATAAAATTGCTAATAAATGGACTGGACTCCATATAATAGTTCTACTTTACAGAATGTGAGTTTTGTAACTACAATTTTTATTTCTCATGTGCAGTTTATATTTGTTGCAATTAGCTTCTAATCTTTCCTGTTTCTTAACTAACTATTCCTATTGATTTTCATATTCTCCACTCTAAATAACAAATATATAATGTATGCGAAACGTTTTAATTTTAAGGACAAATTACTGAACTGTCATGTGCTAACATTTGTGTTTGATACCTGTTGTTGCATTTAAAACTTAGTTAATAGCTATCACTGGGTGTCTATAAATCAAACCATATTTTTAATTATGATTGCTAGATATTTTTGCAAAAAAAGGCTTTTTAAATATTAAAGGCATCCCTCACTCTAAATTTGTTCATAAAATATTTGTAAAATTTCAATAACAACGATTTAACCCTTTCAGCCCCAGTGATGCCATTTGGCATCATCGTGTTTCTGATCGTAGTTAAAAAAAATAATAATAGGGTCATTCCACGTCAAATCATCCAGCCAAAATACAATTTGACACCCAAGGTTGGCCGATTTTAATGAAATTTGGTGGGTTTGTTCTTAAGGTAGATATAAGAACATTTGCCAATTTTTTTTGGATTCCTTCAAATACTTTTAAAATTACGGCTGCTCAAAATTTTGCCAAGAAAGTTAACAGTCACAAAAAATGCTCAGTCGACAAGCACGCTTTCTTCAGCAATTTTGGCTATAGAACGGTTATTTTTGAAGTTAGAATGTTACTGTTTTTTGCAAATTGCTCAGAATGAAGTGATGAATTGAAATGTGTGTTTGTATTTGGAATTAAATGCCAGGATTATACTTAAAAATATCTTTAAAATTCAAAAACGTTCTTATTTAAAGATTTTGACATGTACTTAGAAAGTGCTTAATAGCTCCCTGTTACGGACCAAGGAGCCCTAAGCCCCTTGCACCATTAAAAAGTAGATAAAAAGTACTTCTCAAAACTGTAATAAAATTAGTGGGCTTTTGAGTTTTTATTTCTATGTAAGAGTCTTTTTAAAAAAATTCAAAATTTCAAGCGCATCTTCACTTCAGGTGCCACAAAATGTATAAGAATTGTAATGTATAATCTCACAGAGAGAACTTTTTAAAAATGTTTTTAAATTCTAATTACAATATGAAACCTATTTTGTATGGTAAAATTTCTACCCCCCCCCCCCCTTTCCAAATGAAACTATCATTATAAATTTACTATCAATAGTAAAATATTCAAATAAAAGCTAGGTAGATAATCATATTTAATACCTAGAAATTGAGTAATAAAATCTAGATAAAAATGAAACTAGGAACTGCAATAAAACTAGTTGGCTTTTGAGTTTTAAATGTTTTTAGATAATCAAATTAAACTTTTTAAAGCAAAACATGTAAATCACACGCCAAGCCCACATTATTCAAATTAACATTATTCAATTTATTTTTTGATAAGCATTGATCTTATTGAATGGTATTTATATACAAGTAATGTAAAAAACATACTTTGTTAAATTCAGGCTTTCATATGATTTGTAATTATTAACACGTTGGATGCCACTGACTCCTTAAGGAGTCGCGTGGTTCCGATTCACCGATAACAGCACATTCTGATGAAATTCATAGTACCATTTCGCCAACCGTTCATATGAGTTCAAGTTCGTTTTTAACTTTTGCAACCGATCCTTTTGTGCTTGGAATAATACTTGGTGATTTGAAAGAGGGCCTTCTATTTAAAATTACGAGGAAATTAAATCTTTAGTCTCGAGTGTAGGGCGACCAGACACCTGACATATCACATTTCGTAGAGTGATTCAGTTTGTTATTCAACAATCTAGCTATTAAAAAAAATTGCAAATAGTCTGTTGTATTTTTTTTTCAAACAAAAACTACCCAAAAAATATGAATTAGGAAAATTTCATGATGACTTCTTAGTCGAAAAGTTAATCACTGAAGCAAATCTGGTAATTGGCTTTCAATTCAATTATTAGTGACAGATGATGAGTTATCCGGTTGGAAAATGCCAGGAACATTTCCTTGTATTTTTACGACTAGGTAGCTATCGTGTAGCTTTAGTTAGTGACGTTAATTCAACCTAACCTTGCTATTTTACGATCTCGAACTAAGATTTGTAATTGTTCAAAAATGAACAGTTAGTTTATTTCCATTGTAACGAACAGGTTTAAAAAAACAGATTGTTTTTTTTCTTCATCAGCCTCTATCGATGAAGACTCTATCGATGATTTGGTGGCAGCGAATGTGTTAAGGTGGATTGGCGTAACAAAGATAAGAATAAATATTGTTTATTTACAATATCCTTCTAAATGGTTGTTACCATGAAAGTTGGTTCATAAGTATTGAATAAGATCAAGCGGGCAACTTTTTTTTCTTGACCATGATTGCATTGCAATTGTCAGAACTAGTATATTTTCTCTTTTGCATTGGTATAAAATTTAATTTTCATTAGATCAACCAATTCATCGATATCATAACATTTTCTTTCTTCAAGTTTTGATTTACTTTTGTTCTCAAAGTCATCTTTTTTGGGGGTTTCCTCAATATTAAAAACATTTGATAATTTTCTTTTAATTTGCGATTCAGCCTGTTTTAGCTTTTTTTTTGGCACACATCTCTTTTTTTTAAAAGAGATGAAAGTGATTGCAGCTTTATTGGGGATACATTTTATTCCAACCAATGATTTGTTCCATCTTTTCTTTCCTGGTAATCTTGAAGCCATTTCCATTTCAATTTTTTTTTCTAAATTTTAATTGTCATCACTTTCTGAATTTTTTTCATCCACCTTTACGTCATTATGTTTTAATAAAACTTTTTGACGGTTACTACACAAAAGGTGTCCTGGGAATAAATTTATATTGTTTCTCTGTTTAAAATATTCTGCTTTTTGCAGAGTAATTTTTTAAAGGTTTTTTTTTTTTTGGCTTCAGGCTTGAAGTGTTTTTTATATGGATCATAGCATGACATTTGATCTCTTTAAACGAGTAAAATAAATATATAAGTGATGTGAACAAATGGTTTATTCTTTGCCACATTCATGGTAACCTGTTCAAGTTCTCCAAGCTAATACTTCCTGTTGGTTGCCATCTAAATTTCTATAATAATGAATAATTAACTTTTTGCTGTTAAATCAAAATGTTTATCAGAACAAGAAGATTATAACAATGTTCCTACCTTGCATACATTTTCTGAATCATCTCTGTACTTAAATATGATGCTTCCATAGTAAAATTTAGTAAAATAATAAAATATTAGATCAATCTTAATTATTAGTCTACCTACGTTTCAAAAATGTTAACTTGACATTACTTGTTGAACAAAATTAAGTACTAGGTTATGCACTATCAAAAACAAGGAAACACAGGAGACGTAGAACACAGGGGTTCTACATGCATTCAATAACAAGATCAGACTAAACACTACCAAAATGCAGGAGTTGTTATTGTCTCAACATAAAAGACTGGAGTCAGAAATTGTTCATCTCGCCTCATTCCTGCCTCTTTGATTTTTTAAAAAAATAATTAACTGTTAACTATTGCTAAAATATTAAATTAATTTTAATATCCTAATTTTTAAGCATTAAATATATGATTATCGACCACAATTCTTATATGAATATTTATCGATAATAAATGCGTAATGATAGTTTCATTTATTTGGAGGGGGGGGGGGAGTTCATAGAAATTGAACAATACAAAATAGGTTTCATATTGTAATTAGAATTTAAAAACATTTTTAAAAAGTTCTCTCTGTGAGATTATACATTACAATTCTTATACATTTTGTGGCACCTGAAGTGAAGATGCGCTTGAAATTTTGAATTTTTAAAGACTCTCACAAAGAAATAAAAACTCAAAAGCCCACTAATTTTATTACAGTTTTTATAAGTACTTTTTATCTACTTTTTAATGGTGCAAGGGGCTTAAAGCTCCTTGGTCCGTAACAGGGAGCTATTAAGCACTTTCTAAGTACATGTCAAAATCTTTAAAAAAGAACGTTTTTGAATTTTAAAGATATTTTTAAGTATAATCCTGGCACTTAATTCCAAATACAAACACACATTTCAATTCATCACTTCATTCTGAGCAATTTGCAAAAAACAGTAACATTCTAACTTCAAAAATAACCGTTCTATAGCCAAAATTGCTGAAGAAAGCGTGCTTGTCGACTAAGCATTTTTTGTGACTGTTAACTTTCTTGGCAAAACTTTGAACGGCCGTAATTTTAGAAGTATTTGATGGAATCCAAAAAAAATTGGCAAATGTTCTTATATCTACCTTAAGAACAAACCCACCAAATTTCATTAAAATCGGCCAACCTTGGGTGTCGACCCCTGGATGATTTGACATGGAATGGCCCAATAACGACATCTATTGGGATTAATAAAAATTATTTTCTAGTTGAAAAATGTTTGAACAATCGAATGATGTGCTGTTTGATATCATAAATTGCTATGGACGATCAGAAAAAAACTTCAAAATGATGATGCCAAATTGTCATTGGGACTGAAAGGATTAATAAGGTCCTCAGAAATTACCACTCAATCAACTTTCCATAGAAAAAAAATGGCAGTCATGACAGAAGATACCTTAAAATTCAATTAATGGTCTTTTGTTGTACTCTCATGAAGATACAGAATCAAGTAACCTACTTATGAATTTGTATATTTCTTTCTCTCCTTTGCAGGGGCCTGTTCCACTTTTTGTTCCGCAAGCTGGACCACTAAAGCCCACTTCTTCCAAACGCCCTAAATGTGCAGGATGTGGGAGGTCCAAGGGCTGTTTCATCTGCTCTTTGTGCAAGAGCACCTATTACTGCAGTACTAAGTGCCAGGTGAGTGGCAACAGTATTGTACAACAACAGTACCTCTGAAAGTGAAAAGTCACTAAATTTATTCCCTTTAACCTTCCGAATGCCTAAAAATAGTTATAGTGTTTTTTAGTTTTCTCTGCATAAATTTAATATAAATCTCTTGTAGTAATATGTATTTGTTTAGGAAAATCAGACTCATGTTAATTTTAGAAGAGTTGATCTTAAAATCATTTCCAATTGAAAAAGTAAAATATCATTACAAAAATTCATTTTTATTTTAAAATTTTGAAATTTTTATATAAAGCAAGAAAAAATGACACATAAATTACGGAGAAGTTTGAGTATATGTAGCACTCAGAAGGTTAACCCACCAAATAGCTCCTTATTTGTACGAAAAGGCCCTAAAGTGTCATAACTCGATATTTGTATTTCGTGTGTTTCATTAACATACAGGTGAAATACTTGTTTTGTTAAAAACAGGATTTTGTGATGTAGCCAAAATGTATGATTTTAAAGCCGATCATAATATGCAATCATCTCTAAGAAAGTACTTTGCATATGTCTAAATATAATATGTATTTTTAGTCCATTTAATTTTGCAACAAACTCAAGTGCTGTTTGATAAAACTTCTTGCACTCTTATTTTCTAAAATAAATAATCTTTCATTATTTATGTCAGATGCGAGACTCATTTTCTTTCTGAATCTATTTCCTAAATAATCTCTCCTCACTATTTTACTAACACTCCAGAGTAGATTTTTGAGTTCAGGTATAATTAGTGATCTCTTTTTTTGTCCTCCTGCCTATTTTTAGTGTTATGTTATAATAAAATCAGGGTTTAATTCAATTAAGTAATTCAATTTTAAAAAAAACTTCCATTTTTTCCTAAAGCTAATATATTTCTATTTTCCCATATTTACCACCAATGTCAAAAACATTACTGTCGAATTTACTTCTCTGTTATCATAAATTTATAGTAATAAAATTAATAAACATAATATTTATTTAAAAATTTACCCTCTGAAAAATCTTGCTAATTTTTGTGTTTTTTTTTTTTCTTCTTTAGAATTTGCATTGGGATGAACATTCCAAAACCTGTTCAAGTGAAAAGAACTGAAAATCGGAGAAAGAGGAAGATTTTTTATAAGAAAGTGAATATCTTGCAGAAGGATATTACTAGATAGGGGATAACCATTTTCCCAGAATACTATGTTTTTTTGAAGGGGCAAGAAGATGTGACTGCATATTTGTAAATATTTCCATGCTATTGAAAATGAACATGAGAAAACTGAATAACAAAATAGCTGTGGATCAAGGCATATTTTGAAGAAAAAAAACTGGGTTTATGTTTTGAGATAACAGTGGAATGTTTTTAATTCGAAGTTACTTTGGACTATAATTAAGATTTTCATTTTTTAAAGAGTCATTAAGTTAAAATATTGTTTACTACTTTCTGTTCTAAATGTGTTTTTTTAGATATTTTTGTAATCTTGCTATGGGTTTAGTTCCTTTAAAGAATCTAGTGGGTTTTCTGTATTGTATGAAGTTTTAGGAATTTCTTTCATGACAGTCTTTTACTTTCAAGCATTCCATGAAGACATTGTGTTATTGTGCACAGTGATATATAAACAAAATGCTGGATATCTAATTCGAATAAACTCATTGAGTTTTTCGCTATTTAAAAGTTTGGGAGACATTGTCGGTGGGAGATAATTCCAAAAAGAAACTGCCCCCATGCTTCATGTTACAAAAAACAACACTTAGTGAACTAACATGGAATTCGAGCAATCGGAGAGAACTAAAAAAGAAATGTGATTGTGTTTTTTTTATGAATGGAAGCTTTGCTACAAGTGATATTTCACAGGAATATCGAACTTATGCATCTGGATTGTGTTATTCTTAAATCGTGCCATCTGGAATTTGTTTCTTTTTCATTCGGACATCAGAAGTGCACTGAAAACCCATTTTTGTTTTTATAATTGAATCATAGAATTTTCTTAACATGCAAAGTGATACACTTTTATGTATGTTTTTACTATTTTAATAACAAACTGCTGGTGGAATGTGATTTGCTTGTAGATGTCGTAATGGTGTATGTGCATTTTTTCATATATTTCTAAGCATTAGTTTCATCGGAGTTAGAATATTTTATTTTCATGTTAAGCTTTATTTTAGTTTGGACATCTACTGTCAGTAAGGAATATTTTGCTGATATCTTTTACAAGATCACCTAAATTTTAACTACATTGTTTGTTTTTTTATCCTACAATTAGAATAAAAAAAAACCTTAACAAAAATCTGGGTTTTAGAAAATGGTATCACTGTTTCGTTTGGTATAGATATATTTAAAATCTGTATCGAAAAGTTTTCCTTGGCATTCTTTATGTAACTTGGGGAATTTTTTAAAACTGAGCTTTTTTTTTAATGACAAGATTCTTTCAACGTGTGGTCCAAAAGTTGCCATTTTGAGGTCAAAAGTGAAATATTGCTTATCATAGAGAAATCTGTAGAAATGTTTTGTGTATGTGTGTATCATTGTTATATATTAGCCATGGGTATCATTTGAATCACTACGTTTCTGAGCACCAAACAGGTTTGTCTCTTCTCTAAATCAGTGGTTGCCAATTTTTTTGTAGACTAGTTTAGTTGCAGTGTTGTCATCTACCTGAAAATATAGAAATGTCAAATGGGAATTATTACACAAAAATTCAATTTTGCCGTTTCAGTTAAATTAAGCCAATTCAGTAGTTTACTATACTGCTAAGTAATTTCTAAATTGAATATTAACATCAGAACGACAGATTTTGTGGAAAAGTAACAATGGTTATGGGGATTCTTTAGTGCATATAACAATATTCAATTTAGAAAAAAAAGCCTATGAACTTTTGTTGACCAGGTTGGGAACCACTGCTTTTTCTCAGAGTAACTGTTGTTCCATTACCTCACTCTTCATATTTGGATGTAAAGGTAGATTTTTTAAATGGTCACATGTCACTCCTTATCAAAATGTCTACTTAAAATTGAGCAGCTTAAAGAATATTGCAACAATCGGGAAGTATCGTAATTTTGTCTCAAATCCCTGACTAGTAAATGTTAATGATTAAAATACAATGATCGGACTAGTCTGTTTGTTTGAAAATTTACGAATTTATAACTACCTAATCGTGAAAAAATTTTAATAAGCTATACTTCCATGATTAAATAAGAAATATTTCGAATTTCAAATTATTAATATGGGATTAATGGCTTATTATTCTAGAATAGCTTAAAGTATCAGAAAACAATTTTTTTTTGTTTTGATAGGCAATTGTTGAATTTTGTTTTGTTTGAAAATGAGAACAATTTATCGATTCTGTGAGATGGTTGTAATTGCAATATTCTTTCTTGGAATCAAAATTTGTTATCTGGAATCTTTTTAAAACGATTCTAGAATTTAAGTTTATGTGTATTAAAAAAAATGTGCAATTATTCAAAATTCAAATGGCTGTAAATTTCAGATATGTTTTACAAAATTTATTGTGAATAATGGTGTGCATTACAAAAATTAAGTTCTAATATTTTCTTGTATATTAATAGTTATAATTGGATTTCAATACCACTGTATTCAAATTGTAGTACTTAGAAGTTGTCAACTTTACGATTAACCTAACCCTTTGAGTGAGGCAAGTTGGATATATTTCCAAATTATTCTCATGATATTGCATATCATCGGGAAACAGTGTTTTAAACCAAAGTTATGGTTGATTTTCCTAAATTTTTACTTTCCTATGTGTAGAATTTTATGTTTAGATCTGAAATTTTATAATTGGAGAAACATAATGGATATGCTTTTTGTGTGCCATGTATTTTGTGTATGAGCTTTTATTTGTTTTGTAAGCTTCTTTGTGTTTGCTTCTTGTGCAATTTGTTGGAAATATCTGCATATAAATAAAGATGCTGTTACTCGCTAAATAGTTTTCATGTAGCATATTCCTTATGATAAATACACATCTTTTAAAATTAAAAAGCAAGTGTTAATCAGTTCTTTTTTCTAGTGCATGGCAATACTGAGATTTTATCACCATATACTAGAAAAAATGAATTAAAGTTTATCTCAGGTGTCGTAGTTGCCTTGATTTTCCTGAAAGAAAAAAATTTTGGTCCTGAAATGTCCTTAATTTGTACACATTGTCCTGAAATTTTTTTGAAAAGTACTAAAAAAACATTTCTTTTTAGCATATTTTTAAGGGAAGGCGATTATGGCCGGCAATTATTGTATTTCGGAAAATTTGAGTTAAAAGCTACTATTTCAGAATGTTTTTATTCCTTCTGTGTCAAAAAACAATAGCAAACCAAAAACATTCCCTTTCGGTTGGTATTTTCAAAATCGATTATCAAAATGTTTCTCAACGAAATTGAAACATCAAGCGATATCTCACCCCCCCCCCCCCCCCCCCCCCGATTATATGATATAATGATATTAATAACACTTTCGCTACATAACACTTTGTTGCAGCGTAACTTGTTATAGGAATAGCATTATCGAATCCTTACTATTACGGCCGTCCAGGCTGTTTTAGAAGAAAAAGGGTTATACTTATATTTCCAAACACAGCAATTAAAAAAGCGGTCCGGTTTTACTGGTGTAAAAGCCAAAATTTTGCATAGCATTCATTATCGCAACCGGAAGTAAATAAATGTCTTTTATTCTCGGTCTATATCAATGAAAAGTACACTCAATTTTCAATAAACAACTTTTTTAAATACACTGCGATCCAGAAGTTTAGACAATGACGTTTTTTAACTGTAAAATTTCGAATTGTGATAGTAGAATTACAAAACACCCCTAAATTTATTAAATAAATATTTTGAAATTATATAATTGAAACATAATTGCTTGATTTGCTAATTAAATTTTTTTTTTCAAAAAATAAAATTTTGTATGAGCCCAAAAGTTTAGACACAAATACGAGATTATGCTAATATAAAGTAAATAATAGCCTAATTTCGCATTTTTATTGATGAATTATATGTTTTTTATATGAAAATTAAAAAAAAAAACGATATCCGGTAACTAATCAGATTTAATAACGATATTGGTTCAATTTTACACTAAACAGAGAATAAAGCCATTTGATTTTAAAACTTTATTCAAATCATATTTGCCGTAAATATACAATTTAATATCTCTAAATACGAACCGAATGCCTACCAGTCCAACACCTTAAAGTTTTGGCACGAATTCGTGGATTTAGAGACATGCATTAACCAATTTTCTTGATGAAAAGTGCAGTCTTTCCCATATAAAGTCTCAAAATAGCGACATATTATTCTATTTTGCACTTTAGTACAATGCAGAGATAGTCACCTCTTCTAAAACGACCCAAAAAAAGTAGGAAAATTTAACGTATATTCATCCACACCATCACGAAAGTTCCTTCTTCATGCTGAAGTTCGTAGTTTCTTGAGAAAAACCGGTTTCTTTGAACCGGTTACAATTCAACCGGTCTCTTTAGAGCTATTTAAACACGTTCAGTTTAACCGAATATTGAAAAATAAGCTTATGAAAACACCGGTTTCCCCCTCAAAAACTCTAGCATCAAGCTGGAAGTTAGTAATGGTGTGGAGTGAAGTTGCTTTAAACGACCGACTTCTTTTGGCGGTTTTGAAGAGGTGACTATCCCTGCATTGTACTAAAGTGCAAAAAAGAATAATATGTTGCTATTTTGTGATTTTATATTTGAAAGACTGCACTTTTCATCAAGAAAATTGGTCAATACATGTCTCTAAATCCACGAATTCGTGCCAAAACTTTAAGGTGTTGGGTAGGCATTCGGTTCGTATTTAGAGATGTTAAATTGAAAATTTGCGGCAAATATGATTTGAATAAACTTTTAAAAGGGCTTTATTGTCTGTTTGGTGTAAAATGGAACCAATATCGTTATTAAATCTGATTAGTTTACCGGATATCGTTTTTTTTTTAATTTATCATATAAAAAACATATAATTCATCAATAAAAATGCGAAATTAGGCCATTATCTACTTTAAATTAGCATAATCTCGTATTTGTGTCTAAACTTTTGGGCTCATACAAAATTTTATTTTTTGAAAAAAAAAAAAATTAAAATAACAAATCAAGCAATTATTTTTCAACTATATCATTTCAGAATACTTATTTAATATATTTAAGGGTGTTTTGTAAATCTACTATCACAATTCGAAATTTTACAGTTAAAAGACGTCATTGTCTAAACTTTTGGATCGCAGTGTATTAAGTTTTAATAATGGAGGTATACAATTTAATTAAATTTTGAAGATTAATTGAGATTAGGAAGCACTAAGCAGCCATAAATTATCGGCCAACAGCCAGTGCAATCACCCAGATCATCTTCTCCTGACCAACATATTTAGGCTAATAAGCTTCTTGATCTACTTATTTTGCTGCCTAGTAATTTTCTTCGAAATCCACCGATGTCGTCGCATTGCCTCGTAACTGATTGACAGTTTTCGGCTCTATGTGATTGGAAGAGTGTCTCTTTATTTTTATAGCTCCGGTTCAGGCCAAGTTGGACCAACGCTAGCTTGGATTTTATAAAATATTTTTGTTTATCTTTGAATTTTTTTAAGCATTTTTATTACTCTGGCCTATATTGGGGTTGATTTCTGACAGTTTCTTCAGGTTTAAGAAAAAAGAAAAATTGAGTCATCTAATACACGATTTATAAAATCAGATATTATGCTAGTAGAAAATTCAGTAGAGGCCCAGTGAACGGTCGACCCAGCTCCGGGACCTTCGGCATTGAAATGCCATAGGTCCGGGGTTCGAATCCCGGATTGGGCGAGGTTGCTTTATCCTTTTATCCCTTAAGTGTGTCGATAAAATGAGGGCCAAGCATGCTTGGGAACTAAGCACTGGTGGTTCCGCGTGAGGTTGACCACCTATCCGAGACATATGCCTATCACCCTAAAGCCTTTGGTCACGTAAGCTGAAATGGGCACGGCAGGCTTTTGCTCCGTAATGGGCTGTTTGTTGCGCCAAGGAGTTTAGTAATTTTTAGTTTTTGGAATTTTTAAAATAGGGCTTGAATTTTTTTTGCTTGACGAAGTGTAGGACGTGTATAGCAAGCCTCAGTAAATTCGGGATTCATGCTTGAAATCTACTGTATTTTGTTGCATAAATAATGTCCTGAATTTTCATTGAATTCTTGTCCTGAAATTTTGTGTTGTTCCACTACAACGCAAACTCAACTATTTACTCAGTATAACTCAAAACTCAACTATAATGCAAACCATTAGACTATTAGTGATTAATGAGGTGCTTCGCTAATACAAGTTGAAATTCTTAAATAAATCCATTAGAAATTATAATTTGAATCTTAGTGCCATTTGTGTAATGCTGTAGAAATGAAAGAAAAAATGTGATCTTTAAAGGCCTTTTCACACGGTATTCTTTGTGCACGGAACTGCTCGGACAGGGTTGTCCACCTGCAAAGATTCTGACGTCACACGTTCCTGGAGTGGTTGTTGTGAATGATACTTATCGCTAGTCTTGGCACATTTTTTCAATATTTTTACAAATTTCTATCACGTGTAGGAATTGGTTGGTTGGCATACATATATTTTCAGGCTTGTGTGCTTGGTCAGAGACCCGCTTATAATCCATCATGTAAGACAGACACAACACACACATACGTGACAGATGCTGCCATCTATCGCGCGCCTTTTCCACAATTTAGACCAGTCCCTGAAGGGGAGGGAAATAGTCTTCAGGGACCTGTACCCGTGGGAAAATGTGCAATGACCACTCACAGGACTTTCGGTCCCAACAGATTTAACGAGCACGTACTCCGCATATTCGGTGGGTCTTCAGTGGTACCGAGACTCGATCGCGAGACCTTTATGATAACGAGATCGAATTCTTAACCACAAGGCTCCCCACAAGCCGATGTAACAAGGAGTACTAACTACAAAAATCAACATTGGCGAGCATTAAGTAGATTTTTCTCCATTTGGCAAACTCTATTTGGCCAACAAGGTGTCAGAGCTATACTTGATGCTGATTGGCTACCTATATCTCTCCGCAAAACCGGTTTACAGATTTTCGTGTCTCCACGAAAAAATTCAATGAACAATTCTCTACAGCGGTTCTCCATGTTATTCCCATGAAAGTTCCGTGATCAAGGTGCTCCGTGTGAAAAGGCCCTTATGCTCCAGGAGGATAGAAGTTAAGAATGAGAAAAATTTTTCAATTAGAGTCAGATATAAAATTATTTTCATCATTTGGGACAGGGTTAATTTATCTTTTCAAAATTTAAAACAATCAATAAGTAAATAAAATTAACTAATTGTATAGATAAAAAACATTTATTTGGTTATGATATTTACAATAGAACTCATAGGTACTAATGAATTCCCCACACTTCTTCAAATGCTGTACACAATTTGGAACAAGTTGCAGCAGCAGAAAGTGGATATCCACTGATTGCAACAGTCTCTTCAGTGTAATCTTCTTTTATCTGAAACATAATGAAGCACTCCTATTAACTTGAGGGAAAAATTACCAACTTTTTAAATTCATTTGTAAGAAAATGATATTCTTAAGAAATTTAGTGAAGAAATTTTTTGATATTTTATTATTATTTGTATTTGAGTCAGTTGTTTGATCATGCCCTATAACTACAAATATATGTCCCCTGCAATATGTGGGCATTAGTTTTAAAGATGTATAATAAAATTTGGGTTCCATTATTGAGTTACATTTATTGCACATTTTCCGCACATCTTAATTGCATATAAGTTTCCAAGTTCCATCCATACAAAATATTTCTTAATTCTTTTAGTTTTCCCCATGCATCAGGGAAAAAGAAAGTGTTTAATTTAATTCAACAAGATATTACAATTTTATAAGGTATTTGAGAAAATCATGTATTCAATCTCATTTTATTATATTGACCTATGGTTTTGGCGAAATTTTAAATATATAAAAAGAATTTTGGCAATGATGGGTTACAACTTAAAAAAATTTAGTATATAATCATAACTTGGAATACATCTACATAAAGGACTTGTGGCGTGAATGCAACTCGTAAAGTACCTAAATTTTGAGAGTGAGAACATCTGCACTGTACCATCTAGCGTTAACAACAAACCAACAAATAATTGTAATAATATGATACGAGTGCTGCCCTTGTCTATAGGCAGACCTTGGCACCTTTTCAACGCACCAAGTGTGTGCACATTTATATATAAATTCTTTTAAGATTGTCGTTCTGTAAATAAATGTTTTGTTAGCATAAAAAAAATACTATTATTTACTAGACTTAAGATTTTCGACTTTAGAAAACGCCACACCATAATCTTAAACCTTCTTATAAAAGTAAGTGAGGAGAGACCATACAGTGTCCTACAACACTACACACTTATGGTTGCATAAACACAATGAAATAAAAAGTTAACTTAAATATATATAGCCCAAAAAAGGCACAACCTAAAAAAGCCAGAATAGAAATACCCGAAAGTTACCTTAAATATAAATATCCCCCCCAAAAAGCATAAACATGGAAAAAATAATAGAATAAGAAATAGAGAAGTTTCTTCACAAAGAAATCTATTGACAAACCAAAAAAACAGTAAAGAATTGATTACCTGACCATGGGCCATGGCTCCCACCACAATCACAATAGGTTCATCATCCTTAGGAACCAAGTCCCTGGGTTTGACAAGGTTATCAGAAGAAAAGGAGGTGCACACTTTCCGACATCCAACTGGCAGGTGATTGGTGATAGGGTTCTTAATGACCTAACAAAATACAGACATCTCACCTTAGTATTCAGTAGTACCCATTTTTAGCCGATTTTTTTATTGCAAAGGAAGGATTTAAAAATTCGAAAGTTGTGTTTTGACTACTTATCTTTTATACTTTTTGTTTGTTCATTAGTATATAAACCAATCCCCAAAGAAATTCTGTGACCGGGTAAAGCTTTAAATTTAATTAAAAGTTTAATTTTAGTTCAAAGGGACCGGATAAAGCCTTTTTTTGGTTGTTCTTATAAATGGTAGTATGGTAGTAAGTATTATAAAACTGTTTTATAGTTACACTTTAACTCAAATTATGATAAGACATAGCATGAAAATTATAAGCGGTCGATGGATGTTAATCAAACTAAAGAACGAGGCTAAAGTCCAGGAAAGGTTGGGAACAACTGATCTAAACTGAGGGATGATAAACATTATTTAATCATATCCAACAACAAAAGTACAAAAAATTTTGAAAATACATATTTTTCAGCACAGCATAGAGATAACATTTATCATAATCTGGCAACACTAAAAATTAACTTCAATATATGTAACATAAAAATATGTTTGGTTAACAATTAGTGTTATCGGGAAACATTTCGTTAGATATGAACTTAATAAACAGTTACAATGCAAAATAAATAAGTGTCTTTTTAAAGTGAATTGTTACCTTCATAAGCCTGTGGCTGCCAGCTGAAGATCTGATTGTATACTTAAATAACAGTTGAACTAAAAAAAAAGTTTAAATAAAAGAAACATTCAGCGATTAAAAGGAAACACTTCTGCCAAAATGCAAATAAATTTAATGCATAAAACCTCAAATTCGAGACAGCACCATGACAAAAGATTATATATTCATCTATCTTATTGGTCTGCTTCAATAATTAAAAAAAATACATAAGAAGAATTATCCTTTAACAAACTTAATAAGATCGCAAGTTAGAATTGTCGAAATTAATGTGAATTGTCAATGGTGTCACATGAAGTTTTTAAAACATATCCATTTCTCATTAGTAATATTAAGCCAACAAAAATAGACACCAAAAACTTCAACATTAAATACTATTTACTTTAAAATGTTAATTTAATGATGTTGGGCAACTAAATATTTAATTAAACTGCTAGGGACATTCATATCAGGAAAGGAATTCAAACCCAGAAGACATCTACGAACCCAGTGTTCAAACCAATTAGCCATCCTTCTCAAGTCATTTAGGGTGCGAATAAATATCTTAAGCAGGGCCTGATTTTTAAAGAGGCTAAAGAGGCTGTGGCTGAGAGCGGCGAGTTTTTGGGGAATTTTATAAAGACACGGATATTTTTTAAGAAAGAAAACAAATAATTTACATTAATGCCTAACCATAAACGTATATATAGTACTAATATTAATATTAGCAAACATAGTCGCTGCGAGGGCATTTGAACACCCCTCCTCCCGGATTTTGATTTTGAATGAAAAATAGGAAGAGTTTGCCTGTTTCGTTTTAGATTTAGTGTGTAAATGTACATAGACAATTATAATATGTGTTTCTATTTTAAAACACAAATACTACCCTTTTTTGCAGCTAACCAGCTACATTTTCCTGAAGGGGAGAATATTGTGGTAGGGGCGCTAAATCAATTGTTGCCTATCAGCAGCAAATCTTAAGCTATTTTCAACCACATAAGAAATGTAATAAAATAAAAATTTACAGTTTTTTTTATTTGCCGTTACTTAAAATAAACTACCATTAATTTTAATACCATCCCCAGCAGTATACTGATATTTTTAGGTCATTATTTTTACAAAATTATAACAGACAGAAAAACCACAATAAAATAAAAGGAATGCCAACTTTAACTTTATCTTAAAACACTTTAAACACAATCAGGTTTAAAATGAATGAAATATATTAATGTTCATATTAAGCATGATTTAATGCAATCAGGAAATCATTGATAAATAAATTATTAATATTTGTAATTTTATTGGTCAACTATTAACATACATTTTGTATACTTTCATTCCAAATATTTTAACATATAAATTATTAATATTTGTAATTTTATTGGTCAACTAATGGTATACATTTTGTTTACTCTTATTCCAAATATTTTAACATATCTCACCCATTAATCCAGCGAACCGCTTAAATGTCCTGGGAATTCTTGTTTGTGGATTTATTTCAATCAGCACATTCCTCTCTGTGTGTATGTACACTTGAAGCAGGCCTGCCCTATTCAAGGGACTGTCGAACAGCATCAACAAACACTGAAACAATTATTTGAAATATTAATTTAAGGATTAAGTGCTATGCAGAGTTTTTGTTTCTGCGTAATATGTGATAGGAATATCATCATCGCATCCTTAGTTGTATGGCAACCTGGGCCGTTATAGAAGTCAAAGTTTTAGGATTTTGAGTCTATTTGCAGGAAAAACTGCCAAGGAGAGTTGGATGCAACTATAATATAAGGGCAGGTCTGTTCACTAGCAACTTTCGGCGAGCTTGAAAATTTAACGTAGGGTTGTAGGAAATATGAAGTGGTATAACTTTTGGTCAATTGCTGTGTTTGGCATCGTGGCAAAATTTCTAAGTCAAGACCGGACATTATATCATAGTTGTTGTTATGATGGTAGCCTAGCTTTGAAATACATTGCACTCCTCAAGAGTACGACCAAGAAGTGTTTACTGTAGTTTTGATCCCCTATCGTGTTAGAACGACTATTTATTATGATTAAAGTGAAACAACAGAGCACCACCAAACAGTGGCATATGCATTTCACTGCATGGGATACTTGGACAATGCACTTGGATCCATATGTAACTCAAATTATCTCAGCAGATTCGGTTCTCACCAAGACATAATGAAAAGAAAGGCAAATATATTGAAAATTGTGCAGAAAAAACTTACATAAAAAACCCAGACTTTTTTTCAAGCAAGCAAGCTGAACTTTGTAGGCCAGTGAGCAAATGTGTCGACAAAATAGTTTTAAAATAGTAATGCAAAAAACTTCATTGTTTTAATAATTAAGAAATAAATATACCTGGTGGGTTATATCAGGCCGACACAATGTTGTACCGTCACCTCTTTTTTTCAATAGTCCCAAATGGTCTTCACTGTTTAATAATTCATGGTTCTTTCCGTTCTAAAAAAGAAGCATGTCGGATCAGTTGTTATAATTGTTATTGACCATGGCTTTTTTTTTTATTATCAAACATCTATTTTGACTTGCATGATACAAACTAAATACATGAAACTTGAAGCTTACCTTTACTGTTTCAAGGTTTGCCTTCTCTAGTATGATTATTAATCGTTTGTCTTGCTTTCTAATATGCATCGGCACGCTTTTCTTATCCAGTTCGGCATTTTCATCATCTGATGACTCTAAAAACTCGTGTTTTCGTTTTTCGGACATTTTATTTATAAACTTATTCACAACTGCTCAAAATTAAATCCTAGGCTTTATTTACACAGAGAACAAAAATAAGGCTGGCCAAGGTACTCGAGATTTACTCTAAAAATATAAATATAAACACAATAAACGAGCATGGTTAAAAAACGTCGAAGTTAAAGTTATTGAGTCCAAAAGAAGTAAGTAAAAAATGTTTTCCCTGGTTATTGTTAATTTTTTCCATAGTTAAGGTGTAATCCACGACAACGAAAAAATTCGTTCGAACGTAATATGGATCGATGTAAAATTTTTTAAAATCCTGTAGTTTTTTTTTTTTTTTTTGAAAATGAAGTCAAATGAGTTCACTCTTGTGTTGTGATCAGATCAGTGAACTTGGGGGCTGTAGGGAGCCTAGTGGTCAAAGAATCTCGAGCTTGAGATCGGAAGGTTGAGAGTTCGAGACCCGGTCGCCACTGAAGACCTACCGAGTATATGCGGAGTACGTGCTCGTAAAATCTGCTGGGTCCGAAAGTCCTGTGGTCGGTCATTGCGCAGTTTACCATGGGTACAGGTTCCTGGAGAAAATTTCCCTCCCCTTCAGGGACATGTCTAAATTGTGGAGGTGGCGCGTGATAGATGGCAGCATCTGTCACGTATATGTGTGCATGTGTGTGTGAGTGTGTGTGTGTGTTGTGACTGTCTTACTTGACGAAGGTTTATAAGCGGCTCTCTGAGCAAGCACACAAGCCTGAAAATATATGTATATCAACCAACCAACCAATCAGTGAACTTGGATGTTGCGAAGAATTGCGACATATTGATAGCAAAGCAAAAAATTTCATTTTATCTAACTCTTAAATTGAATTTTATAAAATTTCAGTGAACTGCGTTTAGTTACTAGCTCAAAAATGAAAACTAGATTTAGTACAATTGACATTGTTGCTATCCTCAGCGAACTGCAGAAGTACATCGGTATGAGAGTCAACCAAGTCTATGATGTCGATAACAAAACATACTTGATCCGTCTGAACAGGTATGAAGAGAAAGTAGTTCTCCTTTTGGAATCCGGCATGCGTATACATACGACAGAATTTGAATGGCCTAAAAACCATTCTCCATCTGGGTTTTCAATGAAACTGAGGAAGCATATTAAAAACAAGAGGCTGGAAAGTCTGACACAATTAGGTGGTGACCGTATCATCGATTTGCAGTTTGGAGTAAACGATGCCGCATATCATGTTATATTGGAACTGTATGATAGAGGTAATATAGTTTTGACAGATTTTGAGTACACCATTTTGAATATATTAAGGCCCAGAGCAACTGGTAGCGAAGACGTGAAGTTTATTGTTCGGGAAAAGTACCCAGTTGACAGAGCTCGACCAGCCAATGAAAGTTTCAATCGTGATGAAATATATTCTGCTTTGAATGAGGCAAATGACGGTGATACAATAAAGAAAGTTATAATGCCGTTAATAGTGTTTGGGCCTACGCTACTTGAACATGTTTTGATTAAAAATGGTTTTCCTAAGAATTGTGCAATCAATAAACATTTTACCGTTGCTGCTGATATTAATAGGCTATTTATGGGTCTGGAAGAAGCTGAATTATTGATGAAGGAAATAGCTAAAAAACCTGAAGGCTATATTATTCACAAAGTTGATAAAAGTAATGTAGATTCTGCAAAAATTGTTACTAATTCTGAATTTCATCCATATCTTTTTCAACAATTCAAAGATACGCAGCACACTCAACATCCTTCCTTTGATAAAGCAGTTGATATTTACTTTTCCAGCATGGAAGGACAAAAGATAGATTTAAAAGCTTTCCAGAAAGAGAAAGAAGCTCTAAAAAAGTTAGAAAACGTCAAGAAGGACCATGAAAAAAGGCTGGTACAGTTACACAGCAGTCAAGCTGAAGACATCAAAAAGGCTCAGCTAATTGAAATGAATTTGGAGCTTGTTGAAAAAGCAATTCTGGTTATTAGGAGTGCCATCGCCAATCAGATTAGTTGGTCTGAAATTCAAGATCTCATAAAAGAAGCACAGCTTGAAGGAGACCCTGTTGCCAAAGCAATCAAGAAGTTACGCCTGGACATCAATCATTTTACCATGTTGCTTGCTAACACACATATTGACAGCGACGATGACGAAGAAACGAAGCCACAGTTGATTGACATCGATTTGGACTGCTCAGCCTATGCCAATGCAAGGAAATACTACGACATGAAAAGAGCTCATGCCAAGAAAGAACAAAAGACCATTGAGTCATCTGAAAAGGCTTTTAAAAGTGCCGAGAAGAAAACCAAGCAAGCCCTAAAAGAAGTTGCTGTCACAACAAGCATCACAAAGGCCAGGAAAGTGATGTGGTTCGAAAAGTTCCTGTGGTTCATCAGTTCGGAAAACTATTTGATCATCGGTGGCCGTGATGTCCAACAGAATGAGCTGATAGTCAAGAAGTATATGAAGGCCAATGATTTGTATGTACATGCTGATTTACACGGTGCCAGTAGTTTGATTATAAAGAATCCCAAAGGGATATTAGTGCCACCAAAAACTCTGAATGAAGCTGGTACAATGGCTGTCTGTAACAGCACTGCATGGGATGCCAAGATTGTTACCAGTGCTTGGTGGGTGCATGCTCATCAGGTGTCTAAGACAGCCCCTTCGGGAGAGTACCTCACCACAGGAAGCTTTATGATTCGTGGCAAGAAAAACTATTTGGCTCCTGCCCATTTGATAATGGGGTTTGGCTTCTTGTTCAAGTTAGACGAGGAAAGTTACCAGAATCATGTAAATGAAAGGTGTGAGCGTTCTGAAGATACTCCTTATGAGCCCAGTGAGGAAAGTAAGAGTGAAACAGCCCAGTTGTCGGATATCGAAGAATCGGATAAGAGTGATTCTGAATCTGATGACTCTTCGATAAAAGATGATGCAAAGAAGGATAGTGATGTTCCACAAAGTGATTTGCCCCAAGAAACTGAAGAACCTGAGCCACCCATCGACATTGAAGTCAGTTTTCCTGATACTGAGGTAAAGTTAGATGTCTTGTCACCTAAGCAGGAGGAGCATGATTCCAGTCAACACGAGAAGGAAAGTGCTGGTCCAGCTATAATACAGCAACACAAGAAGAAAGTCACAAGCACTGATGGCAGTTCTAAAGACAACACTTCATCCAATGTCCCGAAAGCGAAACAAAATGCTCCGAAACGAGGCCAAAAAGGAAAGCTGAAGAAGATGAAGGAAAAGTACAAGGACCAAGACGAGGAGGAGCGAGAGCTAAGAATGAAAATCCTAGCTTCTGCAGGACATTCAAAAGTTGACAAGAAAAAGAACAAGAAAAAAGATCCTGGTCCTCGCATGAACCAAGTCAAGAATCCAAAAAAGAATGTCCACTTCATCGAAATTCTTGAGGAGGACAGTATTTTGGAAGATAAGTCTATTCCTTCTGGAGAACCTTCTAAAGAACCGGCTAAACCTGAACAAGACCTCTCCGATGAAGAGGATGAGACACAACAAACAGATGAGATGCAGATACTAAATTCCTTGACTGGTTGCCCTGTTCCTGAGGACACACTACTTTTTGCCGTTCCTGTAGTTGCCCCCTATTCTTCCATTTTGTCTTACAAATACAAAGTTAAGATTATCCCTGGTGGCAGCAGAAGAGGAAAGGCTGCTAAGACGGCTCTGCAAATTTTCATGCACGAGAAGGCAGCCTTGCAGAGAGAGAAGGACTTGTTGAGAAGTGTCAAGGATCAGGACATTTCACGAAACCTTCCTGGCAAAGTTAAAATGTCTACTGCTAGTTATAAAAAAGTCAAATAAGATATATAACTTTACAAAATTCATGTAGAATCTTTATTCGATTGTGAAACTGAAAGTGAACTTGAAAATTGTACAATTTTTCTACAGTTAAAGTTAGCATTGGTTCTTTTCCTAAATTTTTTTTTCAAATTGTGAATACATTGAATTGGCTTAAAGCTGTAATTTACAATGAGTTTATTTTAAATACATGTTTCTACAGATCTATTGAAATATTGTAGTACTGATTCTTGTTAATTATTAAAAGTCTATTTAATATGCAGTTATTGAATGTATTTTCTTAGAAGACTGATAGTTTTATATAAAATGTAATAATTTTTTTATAAGATTGCATGCAAAACAAATTTTAAAAATATGTTTGTTCTCCCACATAAGTTTTAAAATGAAGGTTTAGGGGAGGGCAGGGGAATCACGCTACCTCGGGCAATGCCGCCACCCCTTGTATCTCGCCAGCGGTGTGTGGGGGGGGGGGGGGTGAGCACTGACCTGTAGCAGGTATCAAAGTAGTTTGTAGTATAGACGCTTATGACCATCTGGTGATTTGGGTAAAGTTATTTAAAAAATACTTTTTTTAGTGATTTTCATTTAATTTTGGGCCTTCTCTGAAATTAAGAGATAAGTGACTGTTGTATCTAAGTTAGATAAATCAGTTACATATCATTGAAAAGAGTAATTATTTGTCTATTTTATCACGTTGTTAGTTTGGATGCTAAGATATCTACCTTTCTTTAAACAAGCCGTCTGTGCCATTTTGTCTTACTGGGTAATGCCGCCACATCACTCTGGGGTTATGCCGCCACAAGCAAAAGGATGGCGGCATAATTCGTAAAATAGAAATTTCATATAATAGCCCTACAACCTATTAGTTTTCGTTCCAGATGTCGCGTGTCTGAAAAAGAATAACTGAACTGGCCAAATAGACCAACAAAACTTTAAAAAAAAACTGCATAGTTAGTTGCAAATGGAAAGTTAATAAAAGAGCTGTATCCTTTACAATTTACCATTCCAAAGTTAATTAAACCTATTTTAGTTCTATATGTATTGCTTTATAATACCACTTTCCATGATTTATTTGCTTTGTTTATTGATGTGGCGGCATAACCCCAGTGGTGTGGCGGCATTACCCCAGGTACCGGGGTAATCCAGCCACTGTGCAAGCTTTTAGAAAAAAAAAAATTTATTCAGTTTCTATTAAAGATTTAAATTTTAAAAAATCACCACAAGATAGGTTATGAACTGTAGTATTCTATGCTCATTACAATTTACATTAATTGCATCACAATTCTGCATGAAAATTAAATTTCCCTTAAAGTGGCGCCATTCCCCTTCTCTCCCCTATATAAATATTATGTTAACTGTAATTTTAAAACTAAAGGGAAAAGTTCAGAAAACAAATTAAAAAATATTTTTTTTAAAGTTACAATATATGATTAGAATGAGATTCGAAACTTGCCTTTATTTCAATTTTTGTTTGTCAAAGACCTGATTACCTGTTACTTAGTACAGTTAAATGATTTTTTAAAAATGTTGGAATTTAAATGAGAAGGTATTCTAATTGTAATATTTTTTTTACAAGTTTCATTAAACACAGGACATGATCCAGGAAGAATAATCTTTAATAAATGCAAAGTTGCTTTGCATTTTTTTTTTTAAATGCATATTGGTGAACCAAGAATTTTTACTTCAGAAATTAGTATACATTAATTTATTGGATAATTTTATAAATGTAACAGAATATCATCAAGCTTTAGCCGTAGATCAATTTATACCACTAAGAATTACAAATTCTCAAATTACCTGCATTTTTCTGGCAATCAATAGGTCGCCAATAGCCTTCGTGCAGTTCTAGTGCGACGATAATAGGTTATTTGATTTTACTGGCAAGCAATAGGATTGTTTCAGATGATGTAGCTATCTTGTTTTTGCATTTCCTACAATTTCATTAGTTGTATGGATTTCACTCTCGAAATGAAATTTTTTTCGTCTGCTATTTAAGTTTTAATCTGTTCTATTTTGTGCAACATTTTCTTTATGTGCAGCTTATTTTTTCCCCTGCTATTTATTAAACTTTTTCAGTTTAAATGTTGTTAAATTTCAAGTATGCTCAGTGTTATCTGGAAACCTGGGTTTGGATGATATTTTATCTTGTACAGAGAAATTAAGCGAAATTGTGGGACAGCAATCTAACATGATTCACAAACAAAGAAAAAGCTTCTGTTCTACTGAAAGGAAAGTTTGTATATAAAACTCATTTGAGTAAGGTAAAAAAAAATAGTGTATTGTTCAAACCAACTGTAACTCTAGAAGCACCAAATATGAAAACAATATTACTGGAGCTGTTGTGACTCAACAACATAAAACACGCCCATTAAAACTTTAGAGCTTTAAAGATTTTAATAAAGTCTTACATCAGCAGCTATACACACAAAAATCCCAATAAATTGAATCGTTTATTTGAAAAGCAAGCCGAGGCAAATCCCATGCGACTGGTTACTGAAATAAACGATCCATTTGAACTGTATAACAAGAAAATCATTTTAAATTAAGAACTTTGAAATAAGAATAAAATTGATTTATCGGGGGATTTAGGTTTAAATAAGAAAAAGGAATCATTTTATGACAAAAAATATAATTGTGTCCATTTAAGGTATTTATGAAATATCCAAAAAAGCACAATTTTAGATCTGATTGTCCCAACTCTCTGAAAAAAAAAAGGTTTAATTAGATTTCTAAAGGAATTTTTGGCAGTAATACAAAATATTTTATTTAAAAACACTCACTGATAATTTAAATATATTTATAGTTTAAAAGTAAAATTAACTGTTCATTCTTTTACATTGCATCCAACCCGTGCGATGCGATATGTCACAAAGGAAAACGACAATTTTTAACAAAATCGCATGATACGTTAATCAGATACTCAATTTTGATAGATAACATATGCAATATTATGTAACATCCACATCAAAATGGATTGTCCTTAGTCCAAAAATAGCGGAAAAAGATGAGAACAGTTTGTGTAAGTTACGTTAGATTATGAATCGTTTATTTCAGAAACCAATCAAGTGAAATCACTACAACAACAAAAAATCCACTAATGGCTACATGCTCACCTGGGGAAAATCGCGTGTAAAAAGTTTATTTTTTAGAGATTGCAAAATCAATCATGTAATAGCATAAATATTTCAATGTAGCAAGAAAAAAAGTTCATGGTATTTTGAGCTCCTGAATGATTAATATTTAGATCATAATACTATGTTTTGATTTGTACTCATTGGGAATAAAAGAAAATAACCCACAAAAATTCTTTTAATAATACATAACTCTAATGTTTATGAAATGAATGAGCTTAAAGTATCACAATTAAAGTTTTATTTCAATTATATACAGTTTCAACATATTTAGATCTCTATAAATATACAAATAGACATTTTAGTAAGTACATCTCTCAAGTAAGAAATAAAAACAAATGAGCGTTTGATAATAAAATATATTTACAAACCATCTAAAATATCTTCTTAACATACAAAAATATGTCACTAAAATTGATGTTTTGCATAAAAAAAATTAGTCAAGTTTTATTTGCATTTGTAAATCAGTCTGAAAATATATCTGTACAATTTTGATAGTCTCTGTCCCAATAGCCACCTTTATAAGACCAGGATTCTTCTTTGGCATAAGGATGGGGCTTAGATTCAAACCACCTGAAATATTTGAAGAGTTAAAATAAACTAAAAGTTTTCCCAAATGTAAAATTAACCTTTGAATGCTAAAGCATTATTTGAATTATAAAGATATTAAGTGTATAATATTTATGTTAGTGTCTAAGTATAAAATTTGTCATTTCCCTGCATTCATGTTTGCATCTACCAAAGTGTGCCAATTAGCTTGTGTAATTTTTTTTATCGCAATCTAGATGCATGAAAATGCCATTAATCCTAATTTTTCTTATGCTTCAATGATTACAAAGTAATTAAGTGTACTGAATGTGTAATACCAATAGATAATGGGCAATCCTAATTCATTGCTCACATTTGTTTTTAAGTGATCAAGCATTTGATGGATGGAATGGTATTTAAAAAATTAGAAAAGTTAGTTTTACAAGTTTAAAAGTGAAGGAGTTATTTTGATTTCAGCAGAAATATTTTCGCAATAGCAAAATTAATACATAAGGATCATTCAAAAAGTTAATTTGTATAAATAACTAGATGGTTGTTTGTTCATTTAATACATATACTCTTGCACAATGATTAATTATTAAAATAATTAATAACTAAATAAGCAAGTAGTTAGACATGTTTAAATAACCAAGGTAGTAAGCATCAGTTAACAACATCTATTTCCACCCTTATTTATAAAAGACTTCATAAAACTGGTGAAAATTGGAATACACTTACAGTGAGTGAACTTCTTATTTACATAAGTGTCAAATATCTTGCAACAAAGTAAATTAACTTTTTTTGGGAAGAAAATTGATTTTTTTATACTTACAATGGCGACCATGTAGTTTTCTCCTTTTTCCTAATTTTTCTAACTTCTCTTTGTTTTTCTTCTAGTCTATTTTTCTCAAAGGCTGCTCCATCTGTACAAACATCATTAAAAATTTGATTCACTTCATCAAACTAAACAACTTATTAAAATATAAAAAAAAACCACTTAAATATTTATAAAAGACATGTAAGCAGCGTTGGCAACAGTACCCATTATATAATTTAGTGTCATATTTTAACAGAATTATTTTTATATTTAAAGCTGGATATTTTAGCCAATTTTATGCAAAAATAAATATTAAATTATTTATTGCAACTAAACTACAGTAATTACAAATACATATCTAGACAGTGTAACCAAAACAAATTTTCTTACAATATTTTACTGCCACTAACCTACACTCCTTGCCAATCTAAGTTGGGTAAATAGAAATATACTATGCAGAAGATCCTTCTGCGGATGTAAAGAGTTCCATAATTTACTTGTGAATCCATCCAGAAAACATGTTAAAAACATAATTTCGTTTTAAGTCTAACAGATTTAAATAGTATTTGAGAATTTTTTTTAATTTTATCAGAATGAAAAGTGTATTCTGTTTAAATTGTATTCAGATAATTTTTATGTAAATATTCCTTTACAATAAATTGTTTCTAACTAACGAACCAATCACGCTTTTCCCTCTGCTTTTTACCCAAGTTAGGTTGGCAAGAACTGTACATATAGTGTAACTTGAGTCCAGGAATATAGTAAAATATGTAATTATAAAGGAAGATAAAATTACATTACATACCCACATCCCCTTCCTCCAGTTTCCTTATGTCAGGCCTTAGTCTTGAATCTGTACACGGTAAATGAGTTTTCATGGTTTCTGTAACTTCATTTAATGCCATTGCAAAGTAGGTGAAATTGTAATACTGGAAAATAAAACGTCGGAATTTAAACTTAAAATTAAATACATAACAAGTTACAAAAAATATGTCATGTCCAATAAAGACTTTAGTTTAATATAGGTATAAGAACTAAACTCCATAATAATGCCTGCTAGTTACACAAAAATAACTGTAGAATATCTTAAACTATGAAGATATTTTAAATATAAAGAATAAGTTTTAAGATAAGTAATGTAAAGCTTTTAAAAAAAGAAAAAAAAATTTAAGAAGTATTTAAAGCAAACAAATGACAAAAATAACCTCTTGACTTTAAAACATAAATAATTAGGTTGTAATAAGCCCATGCCAAGCTCTGAATAACTATTACTTAGGTTAGGTTTTTATCAGGAACTATTTCATGCAAGAATAAAAAAGTTAAATTAAAGGATATAGGTAGGCAGTTTGCATTAAGTATAGCTTTTGGCGTAACGTTGGCGAAATCAGGATTGTCAAATAGTAAAAAGTTGTGTGAACTCAAAGATTGTTTGTTGATATTTTTTACTTAGTTAACTGTCTATTTCAACTGAGATTGCTAAATAGAAAAGAGTCATTGACAAGTGTTCAAGTATTTCTATACCTTCCTATTGAATTTTGATCAAAATGGAAGTCAAGAAATTTTAAATGGCATGCATCCATGGAATCAGATTTACAGAAACTTTTAATAACTGTTTCTTTAATTTTTAACTCATTAATGAATAATTAAATACATTCTAAAAGAAATTCTAAATACTTTAAATGAGTAATCAATAAAAGTTCAATTTTTAAAAACATTTGTTTAGTTATTAATTTGAAAACAAAAATATTAGTTTGATGGCTTAAAATTTAGTCTGTTTGTTTACATGAATGAAATATGAAAAAATATAAAAAATTATGATAGAATGCTGAATTTGACAATGAATAATTTTTTAAAGATACTTTCACTAACAGAAACTTGTGAAGTATGAATCAGGACTAACCCAACTGTTGAGAAACTGTGATGACTTAGCAATGGCATGTTTAGTATAATTGGGTTTTTAAAATAGAAGTACATGAATAATAATAAATAAATAAAAAATTCTTTAAAAAATAATAATTACTTCTGATGACCATTCAGGTAAGGAGTCAGCCTCCCAAATTAAAACTGATGGCAGGTCTTCTAAACAAGAAAAGGATTCTGGTTGGTCCCCATTATCCAATGATGAAACCTGAAAATAAAATTAATTGCAAATTGCAATAAAATTAATTGAAAATAAAGCAATTTGTAGGTATATTGACACTTTTTTTATAAAAAGAACACTTGGTTTAATTATTACAAGGAAGTGTTCACTGTTCTTATACTTATTGAATCCAGACGTTTTATGATCAACATGTATTTTCTAAACACATATTCTAATTGATACTTTTGATGAAATTATTTTAATTGAAGGACATTTAAGAGTCTCTAATGACAGTAAGATAATAGAGTTGCTAAACACATTACAAAGCATAAGATGTCAAACTGAAAAAAAATTAATTTTTTTTAAACGACTATATAAATTATATAAGTCACAGTATGCCTAGTTTCTTATTTAAAGAAAGCAAAGGAGTCATAATTTTTATCTTAAAGAAATCTGATTACTCTCTCTTTGGCTGGCATATTTTTTTTAGGTTATCAACATTAAATTCTTAAAAACATTATAAAGTACGGTATGGCAAGAAAACTTCTGCCACATATCAACCTCTTTTTATTATTAAAAATTGCTTAATCTATCGTTTAAGTATTCAATTGAATTAATTACCTGTGGTACTTTTTTCTTGTTTATTTTGTTAAACAGGCTAGAACTTTCCTTGTTTGTAGCTGCAGTTTGGCTATCATTTCCCTGCTGAGATGTGGCTAGTTCCTTTAGCCTAAGAAATTCTTCATGATATTGAACATCTAAGCTTCGTATAAAAGTAGTCCACTTTCCATACATAAAACGAAGTTTCTTTTTCCTGGTTAAATAATAAATTGATTTTATTTTATGTATTTCTAAAACTGATTTCATATTTAAACAAGCATTCTTGGTTACCCAATAAATTTATTTTAAGATTTTGGAAATTTGTTCCTAGAAATAACCATCCAATCTCATAAAATTAGGGGAAATACTTAGAGTAATGTTTAAATTTATGAACTTTCTCTCTTATACCAATACTCTCTTATAATCATTCTTATATTTAAATTGATGAAGTTAAAATATAATATTAACTCAATAGCAGAAACATAATTTGCAGCTTTAGACTCATTTAAATCAAAAATTTCATAAATACTTCTATTAATATTTATTTACATATACTAAATAGAATTTTGTGTGATGTTTATGGCATAAAAAATACATATTGTGGCTATAAAAATCCAAATATTTTGGATTATTTCAATTTTATTATACAATATAAAGCTTACTTTTCATCTAATATAAATCCTTCAACACAATTTAAGTCTTTGCTATACCACCCAGCAGGCTTAAAGTTCAACTCGGCTACAAGTCTATTTGTTTGGCATTTTATTTCCATAACACCACACTGAAAAACATAAGGTATAATGCAAAAAAAACCCAGAACCAATAAAAATATTAAAAATATTTCCGATAAAATTAATAGTACAACTTTTTTTAGAGGTACTTCCTATTAAGAATTTAACCCTTTAATGTATACTGTTGCCATATGGCAACAAGTAACATATTCCACTTTATTTTATTTAAGTAGAGCCCCCTCTCAACAAATCTGTTTTTTCATCTATAACATTCCATTTTGAAGTTTTAGTTACTAATAACCCTCATAGATGACAGTAGTAAAAGTGTATTCAAAATTAAAGAGTGAAGTTCTTAACTGTTGTGAAATTATGTGTTCGGCAGTATTCAAAGTATAATAATGTTAGTACTAAATACAAATAAACTGGTTTGAAAAAATAATTATAGTTCAAGAGGGTTATTTTAAAATATATTTAGTAGTTTTCTAGTCATTCTTATCAAAATTGGACTTTTGTAGTTAATTTTTGCCATATGGCAATTTTTTTTAAAATTGAAATTATTTAAATTTCAATGCAATAATTAATAATTATATTTAATAATAATAATAATTAATAATTATTTTTATTTAATTTTTTTTTAGTATTTTTCCTATAATGTACGAGTATTAAAGATGAATTTTATTTTTTTGGGATGAAAAAAAAATTTCATGAATTACGGGTTAAACAATCTTACAAGACAAGTCTGAGATGAAAAAGTTTACAATCACCTGTTCCATCCAAAGTTTCCCAACTATAATGTTATGTACACAGCAAGTGACACCTGTCCATGTGTATACTTCATTATGTCTGGAAGAACGAGTATCATTATAAATGGCTTTTCCAAAAAGTCAACATAAGATAATCATGTGAAGAAGAAAGCCACAAAAAATCTTTTCTAAAAATAGAGATACTCTTAGAACAGTGTTTTAACGATAAGATGTTTTTAGGTTGTATTTAAACATTTGATTTTTCATTTTAAAGTACAAAACTTATTTTCAATATTTTGAAGGAATTTGTTTTATTTGGATTCGAAACATTTACTAAATGCACAATTTCTAAAAAATATAAATTAATGGAAATTTTTCTAATAATTTATAAGTCATTAATGATTTTTGGCACATATTGGCAGAAGTTTTATGTGAAAGTCATTACAAAAATGTCAAGTTTTAAACTACAAATATAAAATACACTACATACATAAAATATTGAGAAAAAAAATGTCTACAATTAAATTTATAAAAAAAAGCTGCAAAACAAAATTGTTTAAACTTTTTTTTTTATCTTTATGTGTGCATAGAATAATTTTTTTAAAAAAAGTTTACATTTTATTCTTATCTCTAATAAATTTTAGAAGCTAATAAAAAGTCATGGTATATATTAACATATAGGAAAATCCACATTAAATATAGGTCAATAACAAACTATAGTATTTTAGCAATACCTTTTCACATACTTACTTCAACAACTTTACAATAACAGTTCCCTCAGGTTTCACTTCAACTGAGCGAGCCCACAGTTTTAGTTTGGGATGAATAGCTCCTGTAAACTCGAAACTAGGAGAATCGGCATAAAAAGCAGTGACGGGAGGATGGTGACTCACTTGCTCAGTGACTATTCTGAAACCATCTTCTTCCCTGAAATACAATGCAGATAAGGTATATTAAATATACATTATCTATAAAAGTATCAATTCATGAAAGAGCTCATTGAAGTTTAAATTATACAGAATGATACAATAAAGAAATTTAATCACTAAAAATATCCAAGATACTTAACCCTCTAAGACGGATAAACTTGTCTCCCATTGTCAGGTTTTCCCATTAATACATCATTTTTTTTTAATTTATAAGTTTTAATGTTGCTAAATTTTAAAATTTGAAATATGGATGAATTCCTTTTATCATTTTCTACAGAAATAAAATTTAAAGACATTAAATTTTCAGGTACAATTAAAATTTTAAATTTATACATGGAATGTTTTTATTTTTGCATTAAGCTGCATTTTGTTTTAGACATACATAGATACACACAAAGAAAATGTACACAGATATATAAGCACTTGCAAGCTATATTACCTTGCATATTCAAATGTTTCACCTAGTAGAGGGTTAAAGGGTTTGCCCAACCTTTCCCAATTTGATGAAATACAAGCAACAGCAAAAGCGGCCACATACTTTAAAAATAAAATAAATTGCAGATTATATTGAAGACATGCATAACAAAAAATACACTTAGCTTAGATTACCAATATATAACAATGTTTAAAAAGCTTATAATAACAAAGAAGTTCCAACCAAATAGAACAATTTAACACCAAAAATTACAATGCATCAGGTATTAGTGCATAAAAGCTTACCTCCATACGTTTCACCGGATCATCAGCATTATTTGCCTTTTCTAAGAGACTGCAATACTCTATATTTTCTGAGAGCCTTTGCAGAAAGCTTAATGGCTCATTAAATACGACTGGCATAGTGATCTTGGATAATTCCTGTTTGAAAATTAAAAAAACAAAGATGGAAAAAATCTTGGTTTTATAAAACACTAAAATAGCAACTTGGAATTGGTTAAACTAAAGAATCGTGGCTGGATTTGGCGTCTTCAAAAATATCAGCAGGTCGCCGGTCCACTGGCGCAATGGTTAGTGTACTAGCCTTTGGAGCTGCAGGGCTCGGGTTCGAATCCCAGTTAAGGCATGGATGCTTGCGACCGTCAATAAATGTTGTTATTTGTCTATGTGTTTGTGGCGTCCTTCTTTGTGTGTCTCTTGGGACTGTCTCTTCTGGCGAGCGGGGTAATGGGCTATATAGCCTACGCCCTTCCCTTCTAGAAGGCTCAATCACTGTCATTTGTCTGTCATCAGCAGGTCGAATGACAACAGAGCCCGGTGCGTGCCGAGACAACCAATGAATGACAGCAAGGGACATGGTTAAAAACTTTCCCATTACTAATTTCGCCATAGGTTGCCATAATACCAATAAGTTGGGGCTCCCAGATTTGGCGTAAAAATCTGGCCACAATTCTTTGGTTTAGCCTTGAAATTTAATATTTATTCGCAGAATTCCCACAAATATTTAAAATAAGAAATAAACTAAAATTATAATATGACTTTAAGTCAATACAATAATAAATTTCAATTTAGTGCTAAATAATTCAACGTACCTTTCCTATACATTGTTTGAGTATACTCCATATACTGAAGTCATTTCTTGAAAATTGAGGCTTTGGCAATGTTGCTCTGAAATTCAAAGCACATTTGAATTTAAAGACACTTATACTAATTGATTAAAACCTATTAATTTCATTATTAAACTTAATTACTATAAGAATTTAAATTTCTTACTCTAACAATTTGATACAAATTGACAAAACTTTATTATTCTAACTTGATTTAAGTTCAATAGTGTTAAATCTTAGTTTTTATTTTGGAAATTAGCTTACCTTCCCCATTTAGATGGCACTGGAGTAGTAGTACTTTCAGAGGATGATAGTGAAAAAGATGCAAACTGTCCCGTAGTTTCACTCTCAACAGCTGTGCCTGAATTTGAGCTGGAGTCATCTTTGAGAGATTCATTTTGTGCCAAAGAATAATCTACAAAAAAAGTTTACTTTTAAAATTACAGTAAAACTTTAATCATAACAGATCTCAAAAGTAAAGATCACATTTTGAAGGAATACATATTTTCAAAAACTTTTTAAAAAATAGGAAGCAGTGTACATTTATTATGTTAACAAAACAATGTAAAATGCAGATATTCCCAAAGAACAGTGAAATGGATTTGGGAAATACTTCATTAAAGGTAAGTTTTAAATTAAAATAACAGAAAGAAGATAGTTTTATGTCACAAAATATAAACCAACTGAGTAACCTTTTCTTCTAACATCCCAATTTTCAAAGAAAATACATTGGAAAGAGCTTATTAATTATACATTTTATTAAATAATTCAATCAAATATAATGAAATTCAACTAAATATAGTGTATATATTACTAAATTTATTTTATGAATTAAAAGAGTATTAACTTTTAACTGATCTAACCTGTCATATTATGTTTGAATTTAAATTTGAACTGATATGATAAAAAAATATTTTAAAAAACGATGCTTAAATATCAGAAAATTTTCGGTTGTATTTGAGTAGAATTAGACAAAAAAATTAAATGCATTGGTGTTAATTTTTATATTTTAGATCCCAAAAAATTACCGATTATAAATAAAGAATTCCAATCACCAAAATAAACCGCTTCATTTTTTTTACAAAAAGTAGCGAAATAGAAAAACAGATTTTATATGTCAGCGAATGGCAATCCGAACAAGTTCCTGAGACAACAAAACCAAAACAACACATTCCGACTAGAACCGAATTTTCTCAACATACCTGGGAGCTGTTGATAATTAACGGAGTGATTGCCCCGCCGCCCGTTCTCCTTTTTGTTATGCATTTCACTGTATTTCACTCTGTGAGGGTTGAAGTAATCTGTTATGGCCTTCATGGCGAATTTGATGGCTCGGTTAAATTAATTTTAGAGGTCAAACAATTGAAAAGGCCGCGAGGAAGCCACCGCGCATTAGAACAGCGATCAGACGAACACGAAATCACTTCGTTCTCTTTCGTTTTTTTTTGTTGTTCCGTGACGCAATCAGGCGGGTTGCCAGCGTTGACATATTCTCCTATCTATAAGCTGGATCATAAACAGACGTTCTTCTGTGTTCATTGATTTACAGTTAAAACAATTTTTTTTAGACAATACTATTTTTACGTTTATTTTTTTGGACCATAAAACATTTTGAGTAACAATCGCGGTCGAAAGTCCCGACTTATGTCATTTCCTTTCGTAGGCGAGTAGTTGAGATAGTTTCGCCCCGATATTACTCAGTAATTTAAAACTTAAACAATCATCATTAAACACCAACATTTAAAAACAAAACTGTACACTTATATCAGACCATTGTCTGAAATTTAGATTCGTTTCAGGGAGAAGGAAATCCGAATATTTCCTGCGTTTTAAAAGCAAAATTTAATTACGCATTTAAATCTGACAATGTAGGCGGGGGGGGGGGGGGGGGAGAATTTTTATGTGTCAAGTTTTATTAAGAGGTGGCGATACTAAAACCGACAGGAAAAATACGCTTTCTTTTATGGTTGAGGAGTGATAGGAGCAAAACTGTTTTAGAGTAAAGCATGTGCCGCATCTTGAACTAAAAACAGACTAGTTAAAAAAAAATATTTAAAGGCTTCACTTCTACTGACCTTTAGGTAAGAAAAAAAATTCAATTCCATAGCTAAATTAGCCAGTGAAGAGACAAAGATATTTTCAATTTCTGTTACATACTCTTTATGATTTTTTTATACGTTTATTGTAGACTGAAGACTCGGTAACTTCAATAGCTATCTTAAAGCCATTACATTTTATGGAGTTTTTTTCATATAAATCTACGATCATTATTTGAGGTTTAAAGCTAAATTAGCCGCCAAAGCACCCAAAAGCGACCTAGCACAGACTCAAAGCAGCTAAATTTATAAAGTTTTTAAAATAGAAACACATAAAAAAACATTGAATGAAAGTATAAACTATTGAAAGATGCATACGATTTCAAAGGAAATCCTGAAAACAGGGGCGTAGCTACCGCCGTATCAGCCGTATCAATTATACGGGGCCCCCGGGCCACGGGGGCCCCCTTCGTGCGCAATAAAAAATTAATAAAAACTCCCCAATTTTTTTTCACAAATGACAAAATTAAAAAAAAAAAAACAATTTATTTTTTTCCCGCGTAAAGCGTGCGTTCAAAAGTTGTCAACACCCTATGCATCGGCTATTGCGGGCTGCGGGAACATAGATATAAGCGGGAACAAAGATTTCAGAGCCTTTGCGACCTGAGTAGTAATGCTCAAAATATTACAACTAAACCGGAGTCCTGTCTCCTTCAATCAAAGAGATATTAAACGCTCCAGAGGAGCACAAAACTGTCGGCTTTTTACAGTAAAGACATCTCACTTAAACTTATGATCAATTAAAGGCTCTAAAAACATGCATAAAATCTGAAATTCAAAAAATTCATTCCATTAAGGAGCTCTTTGAATTATTGCTGATAAAATTCAATAGTCTTGCATCCAGTTTTACCGAGGTAAAAACAGCATGCTCTTTATTCTTGACGCTTCCAGTTACAACTACAACTGCTTGAAGAAGTTTTTTAGAATTGAAACTGATAAAAAAAATTACCTAAGAATTTCGATGGGACAGGAACGCCTGTCAGGCATGTCACTGTGTTGTCCATAAAGCTAGAAACTTTCGAAAAACTAAAGCCATCATCATCTATAAATGATTTAACCCTTTCGTAACGAAGGATTTTTGCTTCCTTGTAGTATTTGATAGGAATAACATTATCGAATCCTTAGTTGTTAGGGTGGTTTGGGACGCTTCAGTAACGAAAGGGTTAATAAATCAATTTGCCGAAAAAAAAAGGCAAGGAGAGTGTACATTTAATTTTACTTATAGAAAAAGTGATCGATACATAATTATGTTGAATAACTGGGCAATTCTACCATAATTTTTAATTTTATGTCCCTTGGGACTAACCTTTAAAAAATTAATATTTCTTTAAAACAATTTCTTATTATACTAAAAGACTGGTAATTATATGATTGCAAAACGGAATTTTAAAGCAAAAAAATTTTAGAACACAGAACAATGCAGAAAAAGTCCTTACCGTAGTGAGTCCCAAATGTCAATTTTTTTTAGTTTAGGGCTCAAGCCAACATATTTCTGAGCTAAAAATTACATTCATTTATATTTTAAATTGAACTAATACTGTAGCTTAACAAATTAATTCCATTAAATTTTGGCTTTTAAAATTGTGTTTTTCTCGTCTCCTAATTATGTCCCTGGGTTTTGGTACATTCACTGACCTCATTCCTAAAGTGGTGAAGAGAGGCACTGGATTGAGCTACAGTGATTCTTAAACCATGAAAACTGTATTGCAGAAAATTCACATTTCAGTTAGTAGCCACATATTTTTGCAAAAATTCACCAATCAGCCCAACATTAAAAAAAAAAACTCAGTAAAATTGTCTGCGAGGCTTTATTGCTTTCCTTACAGTCTCCAAGGTAGGGCTAATTTTTGCTTGATAATTTATTTTTTTTTACAATAAATATGTTTAAGTGGAGTACAAGAAGTAAAAAGATCCATTTTTATTAAACTGGAGTTAGTTTCAACATAAAAACGCTTGAATGTCCTTACCTTCCGTTCCTGACTTCCCGGTCCTTACCGTCGTAATGATCTAGGGATGGAAAAGCGAAACCAGTTTTAAGACTAACCGGTTTTTTGTGATTTCGGTTTCATTGAAAAACAGTTATTTTCGTAAGGCCAGTTTAAACCAGTTTCTTTTGGCATCGGTGTTTTTAAAAAACGGCCATCCCTTGTTATTATTTTTTGTATTTTACAAATGAGCTTTGCTGAACTTTTTTTTCGTTTTTATAGAACCCTTATAAACCTTTTGAGAAACATTTAAAGTGATTTTGAAAAATAATTTTTAAATTTTTTTTTATACCTGATATTAAAAATTATGGTAAAACTGCCCAAATATTTATTTTAATTTTATGCATTTTTTTCCTTTGTGAGAAATTTTTACCCTTCCTAAGGGCCCCCAAACAAATATTTATACAGGGCCCCGCCAAGGCACGCTACGCTTCTGCCTGAAAACATTAAGTGCCCACAGAAATATGCAAAATGTATTAATTTTTCTGAGTGCGTAATATTTTAAAATGGCTTTTTTTAAAAAAAGCTTTCAGGTTTAGCAAAATTGACATCCAATGTTTCTAGTTAATTACATCGCGGAAAGAACCTTATTAATTTTCAAAAATAAGCGACGCGTAAAATGTGAAAGAGTGCGTAAAGGCGAAACGAAAACAAATTATCTTAGGAATTTGAAATACATTGTCTTAAAAAGTTCAGATGAAATCATTTTACGTTTCAAATAGTTCGTCGTTTCTCTTCTCAAATTCGTTCAATAGAACTTAAACTAAAACTTAAAAAAAAAAAAAAAATACATACACTTTGTAGTAAAAATTAACTTAAGGCTTTATAGGACTATACGCGCAAATCTCTATAGTTATTAGGCTGTTTTTCTACAGTTTGTAGTATTGGCGAGGGCAGTTCGGATATCCGGCGAATTTGCGACTAATTGTACTAATCTCCACGATAAGGTAAAATCAGAAGAATATACTTTTCGGACTTAAATTGATAAATTAATATGCAGCGTAATACCACCATTTCATATTGTTCTATAAATTGAAATTTTATACTACTGACATAATTGGTTACAATTTTAAGTTACGATTATATCTACATTTGAATTCAAAGTTTTAATTATATGCTAATTAACTAGAAACTACGTTACAGAAAAATAAATGCATTCATTAATGTTATAGGGAAGATTTAAAATTTTAATATAATATTTTTACTTTTGCATCAATATCATATAGTAAATAATAACGTGTGAATTAGTTGTAATAACCTTCATATTAAGAGCAACATTTTTCAGAAAACCAATTGTTATCAACTTTATATTTACAATATATAAAAAAAAAAACTAGAAGCGTGAAACAACCATCGACATTCAATAGGCCACTCAATAATAAATATTCGACTTTTGGTTGTCTGATGTCCTTCAAGGAACTTGTGTTCTTAAGTTTGAAGTGTGTAGTTCTTTTTGTTTTTCAGCAAAATACCCTTAAAACCTAAAAAGTTCCATGGGAGTTACTCTTTGTTCTTAAACCTCATTATGACGTTCGACCAAGTACTAGGAATTCGCGTACTAAATTTAAAGTCTATATCTCTTTCAGATCAAGCTGTAGAGCAGCAGAACATCGCGCATTCAGCTATATCGCGCCTTGTATCATGTCTCCCAATTTTTTCCCCGTTTTTTAATACATATGTCTTCTTCTTCTTCTTCACAAGCTCAACAGCCTTTTGCAGGCCAAGGCTGACTCGCTGATCCTCCTCCAGTTGGCCCTATTAGCCGCAATGGCTCTCCATCGGTTGACTCCTAATATTTTGAGGTCCCTTTCGACATCGTCTAACCATCGTGTGGGTGGTCGTCCCCTACGTCTTGTACCTTCAATTTTGGAAAAAGTCACTTTATTGGTGGGAAAGTCCTCGGGACATCTGTACAGATGGCCCAGCCACCTAATTCGGGATGCTTTTATAGTTCTCACTATGTCGGTCCCGCCAAATTTAAAAAATTTACCAAATTTTCTGTAAATTTCATAGTTGTAAAGTATTCTCCACTCATTGTTCTCCTTAATAGGTCCAAATATTTTCCTTAGCAATTTTCTTTCAAATATTAGCAATTTTTCTTCTACTGATTTATTGAGGGTCCAGCATTCACTTCCATATAGGACAATAGGTCTGATTAAAGTCTTATAAATGCTCAACTTGGTGTTTACAGAAATAAATTTAGACTTAAATTGGTTTCTGAGGCCATAAAAACTAAATATATGTACTAAATTAAAAAAACTATACATATGTACTTAAATTAAAAAAAATAGACATAAGACATGTGGTCAAGATAGGTCAAGATATTGTGGGGAAAAATTGAAGCAGCTAACTTTAGATGGATATTTTACTAGAAAATGAGTAAAATATAAAATATGCATAATAGTATTACCTTGTTCAATGCTTATAAGTACTATTAAATAATAAGTCCTTTTAAAACTTGTTTTTTTTTAGAGTACAGTAAACTCCCGATTATCCGCGGAATTGGGTGGCGCGGCTTCCGCGGATAATCCGCAAAAATGAAGAAAATGTCTATAAACAAACTTCATTCTGGGTTTTATTAAAGTAAATTACAGTAATCGTATATAGCACGTACAAATTTACTTACTTCAAAATGTCTACTAATATTTCTTCTATGCCACACAGCAAGCACATTTTATTTTTAGAGGATCCGTTTTTCATCTTTTTAATAAGTTGTAGTTCGTCTTGAATTGCCAAGACCACTTATTTTTTAGTTTCTCACGCATTTTGCTACTATCAAAATCACATAAAGCAATTCAATTTAAATAAGGGGCAATTTATTTTACAAGTGACCCTTTTTTACAAAGACCTGTTCGTGATGTGCACCTGGCTGAACACCAGGTTTCTTATAGTCATTTTTATTTTAATGCATTCGTTGTTCTTCTTAAATGTATTCGCCGTTCTTTGAATATGTTCGTCGTTCTAGAAAGGAATTCGTTGTTCTTGGAATGCATTCTTCCAAAAAGTTTTGATACAAATAAAATTCCTTTTTACCGCGGTCTTTTTTTTTTTGAAATTTTATATTTGAACTGAAAAATGGGAGGGGGGAGGGGATAGTGGCCCGCGGATAATCCGCAAAGCGGATAATTCACCCGCGGATAATCGGGAGTTTACTATTTAACATGATTTAGTTTTATCTTTCAAATACGTACTTAGTACCAAATACGTATTAGGTAATTGAAAAAACAAAACTTTAAAACTATAGCTTTTAACATTCAAGTAATGCAGTTGATTGAACAAGTGATTACTGATGAGAAGCACATATATCTATTGCTTACACATTTATGTGTGTTAGTTTGAAACATAAAAAAGTTGAATAATACCCAATATTAAACAACGATAAGAGATTATAAATAGAACATACATAGTTCAAAGTCTTAGATGTTTGATCACTTTTTAAAAATAAGAAGTTCCGAAAGAACTAAAATCGCCAACTTTCCTGTTACTTAATACTTACAGAAATGCTGGGCAGACATACAGACAAACAAAGGAGTATAAAAGATGTTTCCGATATCAATATTATATACAACAAACAAATATATCTTTAAAAAAATGAAATATGATAGAAAACGGTATCTGAAAGGGGTGTACAGACGGATATCTCCGCAATCTCAATAGCATGCTCTACATTTTAAATTCTTTTGGATTAAAAAATGCAGAAAGATTGTCACAACTGACAAATTGGCTTTTTTATTTAAAATTGCTATATATAATCAAAAACTTTAATATATCAACTGATCCTATTTTTAAAGCGCTGGGTTTTAAAAACCTTTCCTTTGGTTTACAAAATTTTATTTTTCCTAAAATAAAATGCAACGTAAACGAAAAAATTTAGACGATTCAAATATCTTGTTGCAAATCCGCCATTGTACAGTGATAAGTACGGAGACAAAAACAACAACAAAGAAACAGAAAAATAGCTTTCTGTTGGACAGAAAATACATACTTAGAATTTTCACCATTGAGCTGTAACAATACTTTTTCAAGTTGAGAAATTCCATTTACGACCTGGCAAATAGTAAATCCTTATTGTACATTTAAAATTTTCACAAACTTCGAACGTAACATAGCAATTATTGCTTAGACCTTGCACTGAAGAGGAAATGTATTTTTATATATTTTTTTAAGATTAAACGTTTGGAAGATAACAATGGCGAGGTTTTTAATGTAGAGAGATAAATATTGCGTTCGATACGTCCAAATTGTTTCAAGGAAACTTATCTTCAGGAAACGAAATTATGATATATAATTAGCAAGAGAATTCATATTTGTAAAATATGAAAGGAGGATAATCGTCTGCAAAAACAAGATATAAGATAAAAAAAAAACATTAAGTAAAAGGAATTTATTCTTTCAAGAATATTGTAATTTGTGAAGACATGTAAATCAGTTGTTACTTCTTATATTGTAACATGCTTTACATTTGAATACATAGAATTCTAGATAACATAAATTTTTTTTTAACAGATTAAATTTTTTAGATAAAAAAATCTGGCTAATTTTTTGCCTAGCTTTGAAATTTCTATTTTTAATTTAAACAACAGTATCACAGTTTAGGATTGTCTCAAATAAGTTTATGATTTAACAAAATAGGCTTGATTTGGGAGACAAAGTTCCTCCCAGATTTCCCCAATTTCTTCCTTAGATAGTGCTCCCGATTTGTATTACGTTCCCATGTGACATTAATTCACCAATCCAGGCCCGAGAAAGAAGTTATTGTCATTCAGCATTTCTGTTGCCCCTCAATACTTGATTTGAAACATTCCGACAGCTACTATCTGTATTTTGGCTTTAATAAAAAAAATAAAAAATGCCTTTTATACCCACATTGATTTTTTTTAAGGAGTTTTAAAATTACAAAATATTTCCAAAAACATATTCCCAACACATGTTCTTTTCCCTCTAGCTTAATAAAATTTGTTTTCTCATTTAAGAATTAAGTCATTGGGCAATTCTTTAAAAATGCCAGCTTTTTTAAAATTGTAATTTTTACAAATTAAGTTTAAAAATATATTCCAAGTTTTCAAAATCTGTATTTTATTCACATTTCCTGAAAAAGAACATTGATGCTTAGCAGACAAAAAAGATTTGTTGGCTCTGCAATCCAGCCAGCATTTCAACTAGTTAGAAATCGACCTCGATATTTTTAAAAACCTTTCAGATGTGAATAAATGTATATAATGTAATATTTGATATCTTATGAGTATTCCAGATAATAAAAATATTAAATTTAATACTTTACACACTTATTTAATAAAAGTTTATGAAACTTAGTCATTCCATAATGTCAAATGACAAATAATAACTCAAACAATGTTACAGGTAGGTTGCTCTAAATTATAATTTACGTAGCTTATATATATCATATTTAATAAATGCATTATTTTAAAAACTCAATGTATTTTTAATTCACAGAAATTTCTATTTTTAAGTACCAGGATGCAGTCATGGTTGCAAAAATGTCATTCCGTAACACAAAAAGAAATTAGCCAAAAGTTAATAATTTTTTTTTAATTTCAACTTTTTTCATAATCTTTTAATCATTAACAGTAATATATAAACTAAAAAACAATTTTGTGTTAAAATAGCTTTTTGATAATTGTTTTACTTCAATTTTACAATTCAAAATGTCCTTCGGTCATGGAATTGCCCCATAGATAACTGAACACCATTCTACGTTCAGCAATATTAAGTAAGTAATGTTTCTTAGGCTTCCAAAAAGAATTGCTATGTAGTTTGTAATTATAATGATAAAACCCAGAAACTTCTACTGAATTAATGAAAGTGTAGTAGACATGTTTTTTTTTAATTTGGTCTCAGATGAAAAAATATCTGCACCAAAATAATTCAGAAAAAAAAACAATAGTTTTTTAAAGTATATTTTTATTGCATATACATATTGCCAAGTTAAGGACCTCTATAGGATTGGTTTCCTTCACTCATGATAACCAATCCCCCTCCCCACTATAATTTTCAGACACCGTTATCTCTTTATATTACACCAACAATCAACATTTACTGCTTTTCTTAAACACCTGCACAAATACTTAAAGGTTAAAATGTCTTTCCAAATTTAAGATAGACCTGAAGAATCTATAAAATCCAATTTTTTAGGGTGCAGGACATCAGGCGTCTACTGTTATGCTACAAAACTTTCACTTCATAACATAAATTATTTTTTCCCATAGTAACTACCTATATGATGAAATAATCCTATAGTAGTCAATTTCAACACATTTTGAATTTTATTTTGCCTTTATCCTCTATAAACACCGGATTTCTGCTACAATGAAAAGTTCCAAACCCATGACTTTTCATGACTGAAGTAAGCAATTTTCCATTACTCTATAAGTCACAAAATAAATAAGATTTTTTAAAAAAATTAAAGAATAAGAAATTTGGTAACGCAAACATTGTAAATTATTTAAAGTATTTAAAAATACTTTATAGTTCCGTTATATAGTAAGGTATTTAAAATTAGTAAAAATAAACTGTTTAGCATTTTTCTAAAAGAAACTAAGTAGTGAGTATTTATCTAGCATTTTTTGCATATGCAAAAGCGTGGTTTTTGTTATGCAATAATATAGATCACAGCAGTAAACTTTTAGAAATATAGAATATCGAGAAGATAGCACATTGAGAAATAAAATAATCTTGACAAAATTAAATTTTAATGCTTGTAATTAATAACATAAGTTTGAATAAACATGCAATGTTGTTAGTACTTGATGCATGCAGCAGATTAATTTTCAAACTATACCTTTTTACATATTTAACTGTCTTCAAGTATTCACGCTAGGGATTTGATGCTGAAAATTCATTTGCATTATACATTATTGAACCAAAACAAAATGTAAAAAATATAAAGTAAAGAAAATATTATTTTTGTGTTAATAAATGTTTAATTGTTGTTTATATGGGAAAAACAAAATATTCTTGTAAATGTAAAAAGAAAATATAGCATAAGAGTTGAAAAGTTACACTAAAACCGTGAAAAATTAATACTAATAAATAAAATAAATATGTTTGACAAACTAAACAGATATGTAATTTATCGATAGGTCTTTTGTAGAGTTGATATTTGTATAAAAATGTTTCATAAACCATACTTGTTTGAAGGTAAGTTATAATTAGATAAGGGAAATTAAACGAATTTTAAAGTCAAAGTAAAACTGAAAATATCGTTTAATGAAAATTAATTATTTTATTAACAGAAAATAAATAGTTTGCACACAATTCTAGCTTTCCAATGATACAACACCAATCTTTACAGAAGGTGCATACCTTTATGATTCAGCACTAAAATAAATTTTGTTAGCTTCCAGTGATGCATAATGTTTGCTTTAAAGTTGTTATAGTTCGTGCAATAGAGTTGTGAACCACAAGGATTCAGGATTTCATGCATAAGATATATTGGTCATTTTATTGCTTGTAATAGTACTGTGGCATTTTTTAAATTAAAAATGTTTAGTGCTACCAGATGCATTGTTTACTTTTGACTAGGAAAGTATTTCCAATATTGTATCCCCAACAAAATTAACATACTAGTACTTATGTTTACCACTTTTTTCAGTACTAGGAGTTCTGTAATAATAATTATTAATGCAAGGTGATTCCCATTCTAGCAACACTAAGATTTACCAAATTAGTAATTAGTATATTTAGGACTTCTTGGCACAAAGACAGCAATTGGTGATTTGTAATTGCAAAGCTATATTTTGATGTCAATTTCTTAGCAACGTCTGAGTGCCACTTATATTTAATTTAGTTGTGTAGAGATTGGAATTAATTTGAATTATCTACTAGGGTAAGCTATAGCTTCCAAACATTGACAATAGATGGCAGCACCAAATTTATTCTATACATAATTTTTCACATTAAAAATTAACACATTTTCTCTCCAAATGGATGTCTTCAAACAATAATTTATATTAAAAATAGTATATGATTGTGATTTTACTGTCTCAAATAGTAATCAATTTAAAAATATTTAGCAAAAACAAATGACATAAAGCAAGAAAGGTTCTGAACAGCATTGTATTTTTTTTTTTTTTTTTTAAGTCAGAGCATAACTGTAAAAGTGATTTTGTAAAGAGTAGTTTATCTTTAATGGCTAAATCATGTGTATTTATTAGCAAGAGACAAAATAATATGTTTACACAAGAAGGGCAATATTAAATTACGGTGATCCTAGTTAGTTAGTAGTTCTGCTGTGTAGTAAAAAGTGTCCCATAGTATTAAAAAATAATTATTATCAATACATTTGAGTAAAATTAACTCAAAACTAATCAATAATATAATTTGGACATAATTTTTTAAAAAATATTTTTGTCCCAAAATTCAGTTTTGAATCTAATTAATGAATTAAAAACTAAGCAGGTAATTTTTAATTTCAAATTTTAAGTTAATGTAGCCAATTTCTTTTAAAAAATAGAATTGAAGTCATGTTTCTTTTTATTAGAAAATAGAATTGAAGTCATGAAATAAAATTCACTAATCAAAACAAATTATTTTGTAAAAAAAAATTCAATTTTATTTCCCCCCAAAACGTCATTCTAACATAGTTACTTCTTACACAAAAGGTACAAGTAATATTCAACATACACGCTAACGCATTCTTAGCTTAGAAAATAATCTTACCTCCTTCGAATGCATCAAAGAACTCATCACAGTCTGTGTCGTCGTAATGTGGAGTGTTGGGAGGGGAGTGGAATGGGCTGACCAGAGATTTCTCCAATTCGTGATGCTCTTGTGCTAGAGTGTGCAGAGCATCTTCCAGGAATCGACACCGCTCTTGCTGTTGCTTCATTTGCGTACTACGGATCTAAAAATGAAAGGGTTGAGTTAGAAAGATAGGAGGGGAAGAAATCATGCTTCAACTGTCCTTACTAATATGATGGGTTACTTTTAAGCATGTACACAGTGTTGATATCAAGAAGTTTTGCAAAGATGCACATTCAAGAAAAAGTATTAAAAAATAAAAAAAGTTTTCAAATATTAAAAAAAAAACGTCTAGGCTTTACAAACTTCACTAAGATGACTGCCATGTAATAGCATTTAAAAAAAAAAGAGTGGTTTTCAAATATTAAAAAAAAAGTTGTCTAAGCTTTACAAACTTCACTAAGATGCTGCTGTGTAATGAGTTTAGAAAAGATTCTTTATAAACAGCTCTATGGAGACTAGGAAGTTGGTAAATTTAAAAGATTGTTGCAGTGAGTTGTTTAAGAAGGAACTTTTCAAATATACAGAGACATAAAGGAACATTTTAAATGTACAAGGTCATCATACTTAAACTGATAGTGTCCAGTGCTTTGTGTTGAGCAAACTATTTATTTGGTTGAGAGGTTACGGAAACAATGGAAGAGAAAAATCCTGTAGACAAATTCAATTAATGATACCCCAGTTTTCCCGATAGAAAATATTTGGCATAACTTACTGTTATTTTAAGTAACAGTGTACGAAAAAAATAAAAGCTTCCAAACTCAATTTTTTTAAAAACTTGTTACGACAAAGTTTAAACTTAAAATATTTTTCAAATTAAAAATTAATAATAATGCTGAGAATTAAAAGAAAATAAACTGAAATCCCAAATCTTCCATAATGGAAATATTTTTAATTTCTCTCATGTTGTCCTTGGTAGAATAGCCTCTCAACTAAATGAATAACAATTCCATCCCTCAGTTTGCTATACAGAAAGACCCGAATACCATCAATTTAATATGGCAAAATATATTGGTAAGAAATTCTAACCTCTTCCTGTTGCAAGAACGCGGTTAGGCAATGGGATAAACTAGCTGAAACTTTCCGGGCAGATGATATCATGTTTTCAGCTTCCTCCCGAAAGTTGGGTACTGTAGGAGCCTCGTAGAAAGTAGATTTCCCCCCAGATGGTTGATACTGGTCAAAGGTGGATTTAAATGTGTCAATGCTTTTTTCAAAAACATGTAGATGAGCTTGGGCTGTCTGAAAATTGTAAATACAACTAAGTATATATTTTTTTAAAACAGAGATTATTTTTCAAAATAAATAAGTTTTAGTACAATGATAAGTTATTTAAAAAAGTTATTGTGTTTATCAATTCATTGACTGTCAGACTATCAATAGAGAACTGCCAATGATAGATGCTAATGTGAAGCAGAATAATATCCTGCTTTTTAAAATAGTTTGTTAGTATGAAAAGTAATTAGCTCTTCTTCCTTTTTATAAAAAGTATAAACCTTAGTTTGATGTTTCAAAAATAAGAGGAATTGCCCCCATTCATTTCTAATTGGATAAAGTAAGGAACAATTGAAGAACTTAGTGGATGAACATGCTAAGTGACATTTAAAATTTTTTTAATTTTTATGTCAATGAACATATTACTAACTTCTTTAACAATAACAAGTTTCCCCCTTTTCATTAATTTTAAATTTGTAATATTTTTTTTAGGCTTTACATGTACCCTTTGCAACAGATCTGAGTGCAAGCGAAAAACTTGAAAGCCCATTTTTCTCGTTTTCACCTTTTTTGTCACTTAGCAAGTTCTTCCACTAAGCTCTTCAATTTTAGGCTCTCAAGATTTAAGATCAAGGGGCACTCTTAATTGCATCAAGTTAGCATTCTAATTTAACAATAAACTTTATTAACACAACTTATTAAAAACTTTATTTTAAAGATTTTGTGGAGTTTCTTAAAATTTTTAACTGAAATGTATACATAAGTTTTTTTAGAAAATATCTAAGACAACTTTTACCTGCATTTTGTCTTGAATAGTACCAACAGGAATTATATCTTCATCATCAGAATCGGAAAATCCTTGCTTAAGGTAATGACTACTAAATTCAATGTGTTCCAGAATAGCATTGATCCATTTCTACAACAAATATATAATTTTTTTAATTAAAAAATTCAATAATTTGAATCATATTTCAATTGCTGAAATGCAATTTGAAATATGAAGCTTTGATCGCATCTGTTTATTAATATTTTAAAAATTTGTTCAATACAAAAAAAGTCTTAAATATTCCTTTTAAGATTTAAAAAAAAAAATCAGATTTAGAAAAAGTTTAAAAAAAATTCAATCAGATGGTATAATCATTATCCTATGCAGTTTATAACTAAACTTCGGAGTGATTTCCAAAGTCCTTATTTATTAGAAGGTTTCAAAAACTAAAATTAAGAAGCTTTTAGAATACTTGAACTTGAAATGCTTATAACTAAACAGCATTATTTCTCCCTTTCCAGAACTTATTTTTAATTGCTTTGAAGGTAGAGTAAAAAAAGTGTAAAGGCATGATAAAATCTTGAGAATAGATGATTTTTCCTTTTGAAATACCCCCCCCCCATCTAATAACCAAGCATGCAATCAACTAAAGAAATAATTCCATACAATCAAAATGCAAGCTAACAAAGCTAACCAAGATAGAAAAAAGCCTTTTTCAAAGACTATTAGTAGTAAAGTATTTTAATTACATTTTCTTTAAGTTATTTCCAATTAGTGTCAATTATAGTGACGTTTTGCTTGTCCTTATACTTTTTCCTGAGATATTAGGCACAATTGCATTTAAAAATCAATCTTACTTGTCTAGTAACTTTTTGCTGATTTCCAACACTAAATCTTTGCCGTGTATTGTCAGAAAAAATGACTATAAAAGCTGCAATGTCACATTCATCCACCTGCAACAAGATAGAACAATCTATAATAATAAAAGAAAGAGTCTGTCTGTCTGGTTGTGTGTATGTCTGTGGATCGCAAAATACCTACTTAGACTGCTCTAAAAAGTTCGAAATTTTTAATATAGATTCCTTTTAATACCTACGTGTGCACCTGAGGCGTAGTTTTTTTATATTTGATTGTGATTTTTAATTAATATAATTAGTTTTAAAAAAACGTCATCCACGTGGGATTGCGGGACCATAATAGGGCTTGAAAATACATGGACCGGGCCGAAACGTGGGCTTGACGCCATCCTCTATTAGTTTGGTTGAGATATGCGCTCGCCCTAAGGCTGCTTCATCCTCTATTAGAGTTTGCTTTTTTAAGTGCGCATGCGCCAACACCAATTTAATTTTGTTTTGATTTTGAGTGTATTTTCACAAGGTAAGCATGTCTCTAAAAGGAAGAAATGCGAAGTTAACGGGTTCCCAGTAAGGCGGGACCATACTGCTAGTATTTAATAAATAATTAGTTATATAAAAATTACATTGATAGAAGTTGCCATTTTAAGTACATTTAATTTGATATTACATGAATATAAAGGTGGTTTTTTTTAGAGGCTACACCTATTTTTGTAGCATCAAGGCAAATTGTATCTGACTTCAATGCTTTTCTTTTTTTTTAAATTATAATAGCATAAATTTTGAGTAATAACTTTCAGTAAGCTACTACTTTTATCAATGCTTATTACATGTTGCTGAGTTATTTTTAAGAGTGAAGAGCCACTTCTTACTGATTTACAATAAAACAAAATAAGAACTTGGGACAGTGACATAATCATATCAAGAAAAAAACCCAGTTACATTTGATTTATTATGCAGTTATAAATGATGTATTTATAAAATGTTTTGTGTATTAATACTTACAAGAGCTTTGGCTCCATCAAGGTATTTGTAACCTTTTCGTCTAGTACCAGTAGTAGAATCAGCCCTAAATAAAAATAGGTACAATTGTTAGTTATTCAATGAATTTTCTGTATTAAAACTTTTTATAAAATCAAGTTTATTAGCTGAAATATAAAAAACTTAGCAATTCCATATTGCTCACACATGTAGATCTAAACATAGTGATGATCATTTTATGCTACATAGTATTAAACAGGTATCATTTTTGGATCACCCTGTATAAAGACGGAAAAGGTTGCTTTAAAGTAAACATCTAAATTGTTTTTTTAAATATTGATAGAGAAAATAACTTTCAAAACCTAAATTAGAGATATAAAAATATTCCGTTGATACCAATAAGTGATTTTAATGTGTTTTGCTTTAAAAAAAAAACTAATATTGTGAAAACATCCAGCAGTAAATATACAATAAAGGAAAACAAAAGAAAAGTTTAGTACCATTAAAAATTTTAAATATACAACAGTAAAATTATGCTTTTAAAACCAAAAGTAGAATGTCTCATGCTTAGTACTTAAAATCAGTTACCTAGAAGTAAAAAATGACATAACTCCTTTTTCTAAAATAGTCCATGTTTCTTTCCATCCAAGAAACCTACTTTTCTAAAAAAAAGTAAAGAAAAACAATATCTTAAAAATAAATGAAGAAATTGCATGTTTTCGATATTACTAAAATTTTAAAGAATTTATAAATAAACTCTTAAATAAAATACAGCTCAAAATCAGCTTACTCTCAAAAGTAGACCTTCAAGTCTAGATGCAGTTTTTTGGAATGGTTTCACAGGTTGCACCCCAAGTATTTGCTTTGTAGGTAAATTTGGAGCCAAGTCCACAGCACACTGACCTAAAATTTAAATAAATACAGTAGAACCTCGATTTTGCGACCCCACGATTTAGCGACCCCTTCGTTACAAAGACCGCTTCGGAAAGTCCCAAACATTTTACCATAGGAATAGTGTTAAAAAAACCCTCTTTTTTGCGACCGAAAAAACAAGCAATTCCTCGATATTGCGACCGAATATTTGTTGAAATATCAAAAAAATTTGCTACAAGAAGCCATTTTCGTACTTCCTTCAAAATTTCAACTTGTGGAACTGTTTGAGTGAAGAACCTTTTTTCTTTTGTTTGTACACAATGAAGAAAGTCCTCTCCAGCGAGGAAAGGGGTGAACAATGGATGAATAGGGCAGGGACGAATTCCGGGAATACGCCGGGGACCAGTGTTGGAAAAGAAGCCAAGGTCAGCTCAATTTTTCACGCATTCTGTAATTGGTTGTTAAACATAAATGTAGAGAATACACCACCACATTTGACCATACTACTGACCTCATACAATTTGCACGTCTACAAAATGGCTCTTAAAAATAAACATAGCCAAATGTGCCGATGTGAAATGTAATGTGTCGTCGCTAGTGTGAGAGAGAGAACAATGCCAAGGATTTTCTACAAAAAATAACAGAAATGGATAATGCCATAATCAAGAACTTTGTTAAAACTTTGAAACAATATTTAATTACTTCATTTTTATCTACACAATAAGTGTAAATACAAAAATAAACGTTTCTATAGGTACGTATACGCGCTTTCTCATTTTGTAAGGTTTTTTAGTTAAAATTCTTTATAACGTCCTTTCGATTTAGCGACCGTAAGTTGTTGGTCCCGACAGAGGTCGCTGTATCGAGGTTCTACCGTATAGCTAATTGTGCATATTTCTGCTCGCTATTTATACAAATCATTGTTTTAATGAGTTTGTCTGCATTCAGAGATTGTAAAATAGCAGTTCAGCAGCCCTGGTGCAACATTCTAACCAAATATTGAAAAAATCTTCACACCTGTGAAAGTCATTATTCACCACGAAAAATTCATCAAAAGAATATAATGACATGGTTAAGGTATTACGCATTAATAATCTAATTCATTAATTTAAGTTGTAAATTAAAGTGGGTAATTACATAATCGCACCTCCCATATTTAATTTGTTATTTAAAACTTCCTTAATAGAATATAGTACTAGAGTATAGTAAAAAAAACCGAAATGAAGTACAGAGAGCATCTCAAATCCAAACGTCTGAAATTCAAAGCAATCTATAAACCACATATGTATTTTCTATTTTATTAAAAAAAAATTAGAAATCGATATATTCTAACTATAATTTTTCCGTTATGTTTTGTTATTCTAAAAAACACTTGACATGGCACAACTTTATTATTTCACATTAGAGAGAAAGTAAAGATAAGAAATTTTTCTCAGAACACTTAATTTTAAAAATATCTCAACTATGGAAAAGTACGAACTGCCACAATCCCAGGAATTCTGTACTCGAGACAATCTACTGTAACTTGGGAACATATTCAAAACATACCTCTTAGGTTCTTTAAAGATGCATCAATTCCATGCTGGAGTAAAAGAAGGGCCACTTCTTTTTTGCCTCTGTATGCTGCACAATGGAGGGCAGAGTTTCCCAAGGAATCCACATAGTTTATGTTGGGAGGATTATCACTTTTTAACTAAGGAGGGAAATTTAAAACACCACATGTAAATTAATATATTTAGTTTGTATGCAAATTGATAAATATTTTCTTTTTTTGTAATTAATATTTTTTTTTAATAGTTGGCAGTTAGCTGGGTTTTAGTACAAAATTTAATTTAAAAAAAAAAAAAATAGATCAAGTTTTTTAAAAAAAAGTACAAGCTTTAAAAGCATCAAATGATTGAAATAATAAATGTTAACAAAAATAAATATAATTTGTCCTAATTGCTAGGTAAAAATTTATTTTTCACATATACAGTAAAACTTCTACAAGAGACCACCTCTATTAAGCGACCACCTCTGCAAACGGGCAATTTTTCAAGGCACCGATTTTTCCCCGTATACGCTTAATGTTAAAAAAAACCTCTCGGACAGACCAGACCAACCTCCGGTTACGACCACATTACAGGTTTCATCCGGGGGTCCTTTTTCCAAGAAGTCTTGCTTTCCCGCAGCTACTGGTCATTGTTTGCCCTTTAAGTCCTTTGAATTACCTTCCTCCATATTATCGCACGGAAGAGTTAACCAGAATGAAAAGTTTGAACAAATTCAGCCCTCTCCCCTGTTTGCTGTTAAAAGGATAATTTCGAAAGACCCTTCCACGAATTGTACGAGTTGTCAATATGAAGCTTCTTTCACTATACTGCAGTTAACAATTGCAAGGTAGGGCCATCCATTATGTACGTTGACATCCCTAGCCTTAAGTAACGCTTGGACACGCCCTTCCAAAAACAAATCACTAGGGTTGATCGTTGTCACACAAGCAAGGGGCTAACTCTGATGGCATGGAGTTTAAGGTAGGTCGGTAGGTTTGAATTATCGTAGCACTAGAGCTACTTGAGGGTTATTGGCGTCGGGCGTCGTAATTTAAAAGGAGTTCAAGAAACTCACAGAATGGAGGAATACCAGTGAATGTTAAATTTGTGAAACATGAAAGACGTTTCAATAAATTGTCTTTTTACAAAACCTAAAAACAAATTGAAATATGATTTACTTTCCAAAAAAAAAAAAAAAAAATTACCAAAAAAATATTTCTTCTTATTTTAAAAGATTGTAAACTTAAACGTATATTGTAAAAAAAGAGGACCTTGTTTTTGAATATAATTAAAATAACTAAATAAAATGATTAAAATTGTATACTTTTTTTTAATTCTTACTACTTAACCATTATTTATAAAATTGATTTGAAATTTAAGCAGCTCAGTCAGGAAACTTCTCAAAGCGACCACCCTCCCTCAACGACCGATTTTCCTCAGAACGGAGGGTGGTCGCTCCCGAGAAGTTTTACTGTAATATCTTTAGAAAAGGATATATCAATGGTCTGAAGAAAGAAAATAGGCATTTACAGTTTTATAATATAAAACATACTTGAAAACTATTAAAATAATGTGCAGTAAAAACAAGATATACATAATAAGTTTAAAAGAGCAAGAATTTCAGACTGAAGCTTTTTATATAAATATAAAATACCTTTTAAAAAATGCCATCCTAATTATATTGAGTTTTTTTTAAAAGAAAAACATTATAAATAATTCGAAGCTCAACTCCACGTTTATACCATGTTACTATTAATAGCACATTACTATAGGGTTTGCGAATTCAAATCAAACTAAATTAAAATTAATTAATAATACTAAATTTAAAATAACAACTTGTTAAACCATAAAATTTTAAATGCACAATACATTATTTCTTAATGTAAAATTCTTACAGTTTACTTACAAGGTTTTCAATTACAAGAAAGTCACCTTCACGAGCAGCATGTAATAAAGTAGCATTTTTCCTCTCTAGATCGGCAGTTTCAGCAGCTAAATAAATATAAAAGAACATTGTACAGATTCATCAAAATAATGAAACCAAATCAAATTTCAAAATAAGCAGTTACCTTTGAGAAGTTTTTTGATATCTTCATCTTCGCTTATATCTCTAGCTGTTTGTCCTTCACTATTTCTTATAAAAACATCTGCTTGTTTAGATAAGAGAAATAATACTACTTCCTATTTAAAAAAACAATGGTTTTGAACAGATTCAATAAATTCTAAAAATTATTCAAAACTGCTTTATTCACTTAAACATTACATGTAAAAAGAAAATAGATTCAGAAAAAATAAATATACTAAGAAAAAGATACTAACATTCATGACTGCTTCAAAGTTTATAATTTTTTAATATGATTCATTTAATTGTTAATAAATTCAAAGGTGTAAAAGTCTTTATCTGGGTATCCACAATACAAATAAGCAGTTTAGGAAGACAGGATGTTCTTAGAGCTTGAAATTGAACTATGTTTGAAGTTCAATTTCAAACTAAAAACTTCTTAGCAAATGTCCCCCCCCCCAACATGAATCAGTAAAGAATGAGACAATATAAGAATTTTAGAGTGGATAAAAAAAAATACCACAAAGTATTAAAACAAGATTTTTTTATTTTCACATATACATTTATATTCTTTGGTATTTCCAAATTACAATTAATAAAATTAATTTAAAATTAATTGGTTTTTTAATGAGTTAGAATAATTTAAAGTAAATTTGAAATTCAAGACCAAAAATATACTTTTTGAAAATGAAGTATAAAATTTAAGGATTTTTAAGGTTTCTTTGAATTTATATTTCAGTGGATTTTATTGAGTTTATTAAAAAAAAACAAGAGGAAAACCTGTATTTAGGTTAGTTAAGTTAAATTGAAATAAATAGTAAAACAATTCATATTATTCAGAGACGTATTTATGATTAACCTACCTCTCTTCCCGTGAATGAGGCTTTATGTAAAGGAGTGTCACCGGTGTCATTAACAACATTAACATCAGCACCATGCTAAAAAAAGAATAAATAAGTTAGTTAATACATACATTTAGAGCACAACAAGTTTTATTAAGAAAAATATTTGAATTTATTTTTCTTATGCGCAAGTGTCTTCATTGGGTAATTCCGGCACCAACTTATTTGTGATAAATCATAAATACTTCAATATCATAATGATTACTTTGACCTTAAAGAAAATGTAGCCGAATTCAATGAAATATTTAAATTTTAAATAAGCCAATAGAAACACTGTTTTGATGTAATAAAATTATGGGTATAATTACTCCCCACTAGAAATAAAAATTAATAAATTTAAACAATATAATTGACTGCTAATAGTGCCAATGGCATTTAATAATTATAGAAGTAAGCAACACTAAAAACAACTTGGAATAGAAGATAACATAAAGACCAAAGAAACCACAATAATTTTAGAATAAAGGTTTCTGAAAGAGACTACAGGTATATTGAATAACAGCAACATATATTAAAACCAAAATACATCTTCCAGATATTCAAGTAAGTTAATATCAAACCAATTAAATATGATTGAAAGTATGAAAAAAGTTATATGCATGAAATAAATTATTTATCCAAAGCTAAAATTTGCTAAAAATAAGCGAGTTAATACTGCATATAAAAGATTAGTATGAATAATAGGACTTGCTGTGATTAGCTGTTCTGCAATTTTCTCATGTCCAAAATAACAAGCAAGGTGTAAAGGAGTCCAGTCATGATTTCCTAAAAGAATAAGGCAGGAAATATATTTACAACTAAAACTAGTTTGAAGAAAACCATGCAGTTTGAATAAACAAGGCATTTTAACAAACCATTGATACATAAAAGGGTAAACATTTTCTTTTAAGAAACACTCAACATAAAATAAAACAATTTAAATTATCCTTAACAGGGTTCCTAGTTCATTAGAACAAAAACATGTTTGGTTTCAATATCTTGCTAAGGACAAACTAAAATAAAATAGGCTGTTACTTCAATTTTTTAAAAAATTCATGAACAAGATTCTATACAATTATTCTATAATTGAATCAGCAAAATAATCCATGTTACTTAAATTTGACTAACTTGGAGACTTAAAATTTACAAGTTTGGTACTGATAATTTTTTAAACTATGAAAAACTATCAAAACTGTTTATGGTATCATGAGGAAAAATAAAAAACTTTTTGATATTAAAGATTCCTTAAGGATCTTTATTAATAGGTTTTAAACATTACATACTTTAAGGATTCATTCATGAATCTTCAAGAAGTCAAACATATGAATAAACACAGGGTGGTGCAAATAAAAGTGGTCCTGCCTCTGAGATAGGAATGCATTGAGATGCTTGGCGAGAAAAACTATTGAAGCTGGGTGAAAGCCTTCAAGTCAAAATAAAAGATTATTCAAACGTGCAGTTTCCTCATTTGGCGAACCTGTTATGGCATTGGTTGGATGGGATTAACATCACATTAGAGCTACTCATGGACTATCTCAGTGCGTAGTATTAACTCAGTGCATGTTCAAATCTCAGTGCTTATTATATGAAGATGGTACCATATGCAAATTTTGTGTCTTGCAATTAATTTAGAATGTTTTTTATTAAGAAAAACAAAAAGGTCCGATTCTCTAGGATAAATAAAGGCCAAAATAATCACTAGAAAGGATTTTTTTGCACAGCAGTACAAATTTCAGTTTAAATTGCATCCCAAGTAGCTTGTCAAACTATAGCTGATAGCATAGATGCTGGCAAATAATTCGCCAAGCGTTTGCTTGGGCTTTATACTGAAGTGATCAATAGTCTCACTTAGCAAACCAGTTTTTGCATGGGTCTTATTCTTATCTCCATGGTGGGCCACTTTTATTTGCACCACAATCTATAATATTTATACCTCTGCAATTGATATTCAAGCTTATACTCTGATCTTCAGACCACTGTTTGAGAAGTTTCATAGTTGACTCCAAATCTCCAGCACGAGAAAATGAGAGTAAGCTGTCGTCCAAGCTTCTTGAAGGGGTTGAAGTTTCTGACATATTTTCCGTCAACATGTTGCAACACAATATGTAGTATTAAACATCCTAAAAATATTTATTAAAAACAATGATATTGTTGATCAAATGACAATACCATGAATGTGCAAAAATAGAGATGAAAACTGGAAACTGGTCATGTCAGTTAGAAAAATGCAAATCTCGAGAATTAGCACAGTCATGGTTTTGTCATATGACAACATGTGTTAAGTTCAAAAATCTTTTAAAGGTAATTTTATTCTTAAAAAATGCCTAAAAACCTAAACATTCAAGAAATGTAACAACATAATTACATTATAATATAAGAAAATAACAAATGTACACTAAAAAGAATATAAAAACGATGTTATTTCACATTAGTCACAGCATCCCCTTTTGTAAATTTTGTGTTTAAGTTTACAAATTATGATGAAAGCAACCCTTTATATCAAGAAATGGTGAAGAAGTTCTTGATCCTCCCACTTCCCTCAATTTTAGTTAAAGCAAGAAAGATATCACACCCACAAGTCAAATAAATCTATCTTATACAGCCTAACATATCTCTCAATAAATTTTGAACATGCATTTGTGAATTGCAAGTGATCAATGTTTACTTATGTAGCACTGAAAAGAAAGAGAAAACTTAACAAATTATAATAAAATTAGTGCAAGGATTGTCAGAAACAATTTAACAATTCTAACAGACAAATTAAAAATATGCATAACAAACTGAAACAGTTCTACAATATAGTCGCTGAATTCACAATAGTGTAGTACAAACGCAGAACGTTATTACATAAACAAAAAAATAATAAGTGATTATTCAGAAAAAATGGGGAAAGGTTTGTTTTGTTTATTACTTTCTCGAAATTTAGCGAGGAATTTAGCAAAAATGTGTTTATATTTTTAATTTAAAACAAAGCGAAATTATTTTGGCTACTATTTTTTTAAAAATCGTTCTACAAAGAAAAACAAAACGCTTGTGCAGAAATACATATCTAGCAAGTATAATTTATGTTTTTAGAGATAGCAAGACAAAGGAAAATTAAACTAGTTAAAATTTGATTTCACGATAAAATAAAATATGAAACTTACGAGTGAAAGAAAAACGGGAGGATTCTTGCTTAGAAGTAACTTATAATACTTAACAAAATTTATAAAATATAAATTGTATAGTAATGAAAGAATAGTTAAACGAAGGTTTCATTTCTTAAAAATTTTATTAAAATGTGGGACGACACTTGCAATAAATTCTTGGGGGCATGATGAATAACCATATGAAATTGTTTATCGAAAACAGGTGGAAGGAAGGAAGTTTTTTACTTGCATTTTCTTTCTTCTGCTAAGTCGCCAATCAAGTTGTTTTGTTTTTCATTCAAGGAAAATCACGCGCTATCAGAATGTTTTAACTTATTTATTTAAATATTTGTTTCCTAATGATATTCAATGCAGAAAACTAAAAATTAAACATAATTAAACAAGTAATTTCATTAAAATTCGCTAACTGATTTAAAAATTGTTTTAAATTTTTTAAATTGTAATGCAGACATAAAAAATTATAAACCAGTAAGCATGCATCAAAAACGAAAGTGTAAACAAATCCCCCTCCCCTGGGCCCTGAAAAATGTCACTTGGCAAGTTCTTCCCAGAGACATAACATAGAGTGGACTGAGCATTGGCAAACCTAAAGTGTCCTAAACATCTAACTTACACAGTCACATGACTGTGTCGCGTTTGGCTCGCATCTTTGGCGAGTTTACCATTTGGCGAGTTTTTCCACAACGACCTAAACACGGAGGCCGACAATCTAACGTTATGATAAAGAAGCTCGGAAAGGAGCAAGGATGAATCGCTTTTATTTTAAGATCCTCTTAATAGATATCAGATTATTTCTTTGATTTTGTGCGTCTATTTAAGATTATTTGAACAATTGAATGTGGACTCTTTATTAAAAATTAATTTAAAAGAACATTAGTAGGTTTATGTAGAGTGTTGCTGTAATATAAGTTGGTTATTGAAATGGTGAATCTTTTCTGCCGTCTCTATAACTTTCGTTCTAACGGTCCGATTAAAAAAAAAAATCAAATATACTTTTTTTGAAATTTTGTTTCTTCTTTTATTTCACCTGAAATAAATCAACTTTCTAAAACACATCAATATATTCCAAATTCAACAAATGCTCTACTTTTTAAATATAAATAACTCAAACACTACGATTGCAAAAACAGGTTTCGTTTTGACCAAAAAGTAAAAAAAAAATATTCTACTTCTAAGCTGTCAATGTTCAGACCATCAATTTAATTGACTTGGCCCAAAATATTTATTATAATTAGAGTTCTAACAACGTTGATTTAATCATGAATATGATTCTTCAGTATAAAAGAGCTTTTAGAATAAATTCCCTCGATAGAAATTATAGTTTATGAAGAACTCACAATTACTAAAAGTATGCAGAACTAAATAAATTTTACCCGTGAAAGTGTGACTAATCCTTTTTTATACCCCTCTTTACAATTAGGAATTCTAATTCACAAGCATTTGGCATCTTGCACAAAACGTTACTGAATTAAGAGTACAACATTCACGATTGTTAACATGCTCAGAGATTAAAAGAATGTAATTAAATATTTATTTCAAAGTCAAAAGAGAAAAATACCAACATGCTCAAAAAATCGTCTGCAAAAACATTAAAAAAAATTCAAGCTGCCGTGATTGGTAGAAACCCACGTGACTTGGGTATTGATGGTAGTCTCCACTTCGGTTTGCTAGCTGATATTCAGGTCTTGCGACAATTTGGAATAGTTCGTAACGAAACGGTAGCGTTAAGTTGCCATATGTAGCAACCTTTCCCCTCTTGGCGATTTATGATGTTTAGGACATAATGCTAATCTGCAAGGGATTGCGGGTTTTTAGAAAAAAAAACGGTTTTCCATTTTCCATCGGTTTTTCCCTAAAAAAAAGGTTTTCGGTTCCGTAGGGCCTCGTGCCAAAAAACCGGTTTTCAGTCAAAACCGGGACCACCGGTTTTTTGAAAACCGGTTTTGGTTTTCCATCCCTAAGCAGCTTTACTATGAATGCGCAGTCCACTCTACGTTATGTCTCTGCCCTGAACGAGTCGCGCTCGCATTTGAAAGAACTTTTATAACTTCTGTTTTTAAAGTCTATTTTTCATAAAACAGCACTATGTTGGTGAATTGTAAGCTAAATAAAATTACCATATTCGAGTTTGTTACTCAGCTTTTGAAAATGGTAACACTTATGACATATTTTTTCATTTAAAAATGATATTGCACTGGATATACCTGGTATACTTTCGTCATTTTCATCTGCTGAGAGTATTTATAAACAAATAAATTTCCTTTTATTTATGTGAATGAGTTTGATTTTTGTTATGTAATAAAAAAAAAGTCGAGTTAAAAGTGTATGTTCATGTACAATATACCGTTTAATTTATCGACATATATTCATTAAAAGATTTCCTTTCATTCGTAGAAATTATGTTTGAGGACATCTTCCTAAATATGTGGAAAACTATAAATGTAGGTCGACTTAGGCTAATAAAATAAAAAAGTATTTATCTTGAATTTGGTTTAAAAATGTTCGAGTAAAACACTAACATGTTCGTTTAAAAATTAATATGAATAATTCACGATCATTCATGTCGTTGGGATATTTTTCTGTTGTAGTATTTAATAGAATTCCAATCGTAATGTACCGCTCTTCAAAATTCTTGTCAATTTTTACCAGGTTGATGTGGTTAATTGGGTTGAATTTCTACTGGATCTAGTCAGGAGAGAGTTATTTACATTATAGTAATGCCTTTTCTTTAATTTGTTTCTAACTTAAATGTTTATATTTAAATACTTTAGTGGTTTTAAAACTGTTTGTTTCAGTTTTTTTAGATATTTGTTATGAAAAGTTAATATTTTATTTTTAATAATTTCCCTTTATTCTCAATTAGCATGGCTGGAAATACTGGATATTTCCCTTCACTTGTGTTTCCTAGAAGGCCAGATTTTGGTTCTGAAGGGTCTGAAATATTTCTTCAAAGTAATTTATTTCCAATCATTTTACATGATGCAGTAGTCTTCTTTTATAGAGTCATGATTATTCCAGACAGGAAAATTAAACAAATCAATAGGTTTGTACATATAAACTAAAAGTATCATTAGAATAAGTATTTATTTTATGTGAAACATTTAAAAAATGGCGAATGTGCTAAATTAAAAAGACCAAAAGGATTTATTATAAAACTATTTTGGTGTTTATTTATTCCTTTTTTTTTCATATTTCACTAAAAACGAATAAAAGCTATTTATTTACTTTCATAATTATCATATTAAAAAAATAATGTGAAAAAAAGTCATGATTATATATTAGGCTGTTATAAATAATCTAACCAGTTTGAAAATCATTTCTTATTATATTTTAAAATACAATGTTAGCAATTTATAGTAAAACTGTATATTTTTCTATTTCAGAGACATTGTGAATGGTATAATACAGACATACAGGGACATATTTGGCAATGCTGTCTATGATGGAAGAGGAAACTTGTATTTACGAAATCCTGTCCATATGCAAGATTCTTTGAATGTAGGCTAATACAATTTTGGGTCCTCACCACTATCCAAGTTAATCTTTCATCTGAAATACACTGATCAAAGGAATGAGGGGAATTCATGGTTTAAACCCTTTCACCCCGAATGATTCCATTTTGAATCATCAGCTTGCGATTTTTTTTCTCATTAAGTTGAGCTTGCACTTATTTATCGTTAAATGGAAGAATCATGTCTTTTGAAGAATTAAATGTTTGTTTTAATTAAATGAAAATATGAAAACCATGGTAAAATCAAATTCACTCTGAAGAATTTTTATGAAATAAACTGATCCTGAATTCTTCAACTTGCATTCTTAGATGCTTAAAATTGATTTTAACTTTTTTAGCAAATAAAAATTTCAAGAAATAATTGTTATAATTTATTCAAAAGTTATGATTCCAATCCCCCCCCCCCCCTTAAATTTTAGTTTAAATAATAAAGATTTTTTCCAATATTTTCTACCATATCATTCTTGATACATGATGAATCTATTTCATAAATTTTAAATTTTTAGAATAAAAAAAAATAAAACATTGTAACTGAGAGGGTTAACAAAAGTACGCAAAGTGCTCCCCTAATTGTTTTGAGCAGTGTATTATACCACAAAACTTGCTAAACTAATTTAGGATGAAAATTTGTTAAAATATTTTGTAATTTTATATATTAGTATTTTTTTTTAAATCCTAGTACTTAGCGAGTTCAGCATTAAGAGAGATTTCAGCATCAGTGCAGTGATGGCAGCTTTTGTAACTTTGATTTTCATCTGTGATGATTTTCCTTTCCTTGAAGTATTTAGTCCTCAGCCTGTTTATCGTGGTTGAAATAGCATGGGTACTATTTAGGATACGAATTGAGGTCCTTTTGTGTCGATGGAAGTTGAAAATTTGTCTGACTATTACTTTAGCATTGTCATTGGTATGGGTCAGGGTATTGAGGAGTTGAGAGTCATTGTCAAAGCTATATAGTAGGTAGGGAAAAAAATCCCATTGGTGAATTAGTATTGTTCATACACTTTAAAAAAAAAATAGATATTTTTATTTAATAATATAATTTTTAAATAATAATTTTTAGTTGTTCACCTACACACTCTATTTAGCTTTACAATTTCATTGAAATATTTAAATGATTCTTTTTGAATGAACATACTTAAATTTTCTTTTTATTTCAGTTGGAATTTTATGCTATTTTCCCCATTGATGGAAAGAATGAATGTTTTACAGTCATGTTTAGATTTATTGCCCAGTTAAATTTGGGAATTTTCAATGATTTACTCAATTCCTTCTCCAGTGTACATCCATATTTCTTTGCAGAGTGCATTCGTGCATTGAGTGTTATCCTGAGACAATCACCTTCTTTGAAGTAAATTTAAGAATATATATTTATCTAGTTATATATATTGAAATATTTTCTACTAATTATAACTTATATTGTATTGTTTGTGAACTATAGTAGTAATTCCTGTTTTTACATTCTAAAAATTGGTCATTAAAAAAGTAAATTATTTTCATTAAAAAAAATCTTAGAGCTGTTGTAGACTTCTAAAAAACTAGGATTCAAGAAATGAATAATCTGTGCCTAATTTTAAATGTTTTGGTACTTCTTTATGATTTTGATATTAGTTTTTTCTTCTAGAATTTAGCAATGATGGTGAGAAATATTTGGATAATGAAAGTTTTACTGCAGTTTATTATATTCTAGAAAAATCAGATTAATTTAAGAAAAGTAATAATGCTATTTTGACACAATTATAAATATTTTTTACCACTTTCAAATTTGTAACAGGTATATAAGCATTGGACGATCCTTCTTTTCTCCTTGCTATGACGATAACGTGGCTTTAGGTGAAGGTAGAGAAATATGGTTTGGCTATTTTCAAGATACTTTACCAAGTCAATGGAAAATGATGCTGAATGTAGATGGTATGAGTGAATTTTATCTTTGAATTTCGCTTTCAGCTGTTATTATAGCGTCACTTAAGTTCTCACATGTGCTATCTTACTTTGCAAAACAGTAGAAATTTACTGAACGGTAACCCTTTACGAACTTTCCAAAATTGAGCCAAAAGTCGGTTGAAAACCCAACCAAAATGATAGGGTAGGTTAGGATAGGTTTGAATTATCGTCTCATTAGAGCTACACAAGGGAGAGCCGAAAAACATGTTTGTTGGTTTAACACCAGCTGTTCGGAAAACGTCATCGTCGTGAAGTCAAAGAATTCGAACCATCAGTCAAAGTCAGAAGGTTGCCACAAAAAATTATTTATCACTGAATCCAAAAAAATTACGCCAAGGGTTACCATACTGTAAATCTGATCCTTTCACAACAATTAGATAGCATATGTGGGAACTTGGGTGACGATGTATGTTGCAACATTTACAAGAGCCATTCTACCGTTTATATTAGTATAGCTCTACCACATTTGTTTCAGTGATTGACTTTTTAACTATGAAATCATCATTAAATTTTAATAAATACTATTTTATTTTCATTGTTTTTGTTTGAAAAAGTATAAAAAATAAAACTGAGGTTATATATGTACAATTTTTACTACTAGAGATAGTTGAATTATAATTTATGGATTATTATGGACTAAACAATCAGTCTACTGTAAAATGCAGTACCTCTGGTTATCTCATATTAATAAAATATTTAACCTGGATTCTTTTGTCTCAGAAAATTTAATTTTTTTTTATTTTTTCTGCACAACAAAACTGAGAAATCGATACTGTCTAAAATACCCCAAATTGATGTTCATTATTTTTCCTATAGTTGTAGCTTCATCATTCCATAAAAGTCTATCAGTTGTTGAGTTCCTGTGGGAAGTTTTAGGAAAGCAGAGTGGGAAAGAAAAAATTAAACCTTTAACTGAGACTGAAAGGCTGAAATTCGCTAAAGAAATGAAAGGTTTGAAGGTTGAAGTCACACACTGTGGAACTATGAGAAGGAGATACAAAGTGTTTAATGTGACTAAACATTCAGTTAGAAACCAAGTGTAAGTTATTTTATTTTAATGTATTATTACTTTTTTAAAAAATGATGTCAGTTTTTATGGATTCTGTAATTCAATAGCTAATATGCAGTTTGCTATTTTTTAACTGTTTTCTTTTAAGGATATAGACTTATATTGTTTTGATTTTATAGTTTTGAAATGAAATTGATGAATGGCTCCTCCTTTGAGTGTACTGTTGAACAGTACTTTTTAGATAGATACAAGCAGCCACTGACGTAAGTTTCTTTCAAAGTAAATTTTAACATTAGGTTTGCAATTTTTTATTTAGAATACAATAAATACATAATTAATCTCATGATAAACTTCTCAAATTTAATTTTTTGCCCCTTCCTTCAAGCAAAAAACACATAAATAGAAATGTTTTGCTTTGAAAAATTATTTTTACGAAACGTTTTGTTTTTGTCATTATGCTAGTACTGATGTTTTGTAGTGGGTGCATTATTTATACCATTTTATTTAATATCATTGAATTTTTATTGATGATAGGATTAACATCTAAATGCCTAGTAAGAAATATTTTATAACAATTTAGAAATGAAAGTATAATAAGTCAATATAAGTAATATATTTTAGGCTTTTTTTAAAGGTATTCTCATTTACCTTGTTTACAAGTTGGAGAACAACCTCGGATTATTTATTTACCTTTGGAGGTAATTTTTTGCAAGTATATTAAAATAAATCTATCCATTTAAAAACTTATTACTTAAAATACTTTATATTTCCCCCCTATAGGTTTGTAATGTTGTTCCAGGACAAAAATGCTTAAAAAAGCTTACTGATCATCAAACTAATGCTATGATTGAGGTATTTTTTTAATGTTTTTATTATGCATCGCAATTCATTTTTTGTATCTCTCATTTAATTATTCATGTTTAAGAAAGCTTCTGTGTCAATATTTTAGGTTTTGTAAATTGCTTAAGGCATAGACAAGTTCTTCTAGACTTGCAGTTGATTAAAGCAGGATTTTGTTATGTTTATGAGTTACATTTAATAGTAATGCCCTGGGGGTACTTTTTTTTTTATAAACTTTAAATAAATAAGACTTTAAATTGACCAAAAATGATAGTTTTCTTTTTGATAATATAATATTAAAATAGAAAACTAGTTGAGTATTCATGAAGAATATCTGATGATCTATGGTATAACTCTTTATAACTATCTATTTATTGTACATTTATGATATTGTCCCTAACTTAAGTTTGTACTACATGACACTTTTTAACAATTTCCGTTCAAATTAGTTGATTGAGTTCTTGGTCAAAAAGCATTTACGTATAGTAAGGACTAAAGAGACATTACTGTTAATCTAATTTCAATATTTTTTTTATAGTATGTTGTTGTTCAATTAAATTGGCATTTAAACTTTCAATGCTTAATCTTAAAGTATTGTTGAATTTTCTTATTTATTACAAATTATTTATATTCAAGATTTTTTTTTATTTCACCTTATTATAGGCCACTGCATGTTCAGCACCGGATAGAAAAAATGATATCACAGAGCTGGTAAACAATTTTTATTTGATATATAAAAAACTGCATTATTTTATGACCATCAATAATGAGGGCAATATTGTTTTTATTTTAGGTTTATCAAAATGCATTCAATGAAGATCCCTTTTTAAGAGAATTTAATATGAATGTTTCAACTAATATGATTGAACTGAAAGGTAGAAAATTACTTCCACCTTGCATCCAGTATGGCGGAAAGGTATAAAAAAATTCTTTATTATTTTGCAACTGGCTTAAAAGTGTGTGATAACTGACCTATGATTAATTTTATAAAAAAATCTCACAATTTATTGATCAGCAAATCCACTTCAATGTTCCTAATTTTGTTGTGTAATTCATTGTATTTATTTTTAATTTTTTGTGTGAAGATTTTCTTAAATATATTTACTTTTGAAACTATTGTATTTGTATTTTGCTTTGTAAATATTTGCTTTTCAATAAGGTTATAAAATATTTTTTGTGTACAAAAAAGTTCAACTAGAAAAATTAATTGAACTATTATGTATAGATACGTATAATTAGTTTAACACAATATGAAATGCTCTGCATTATCAATGATAAGTTAAAGACTTGTAATTTCTGATTAACAGGCATAATAGTATACCACATTGATTATAATCAAATAAAATAGTCTGCAAATCCAAATCATAAAGCAAACTAACTGATTATAAGCCTTTTTAAGATTTTCTTTAAATACAGTTTAGATCTACTTCCCAAATGTAATGTTTCTTAACGAAAAATGACACTGCCTTCCTTGTGTTTTAATTCATTTTACATTTCACATTCTTTATTAAATGAATGTTATACGCACGCATTTGTCTTATTTTATTTTTATCCTCAAATATTTTAAAATGCCCTTTATTTATTGTATTTATGAATCCTTTAACTAATATAGAAACAGACCCAAGTGTTTCCGAACAACGGCGTCTGGGATATGCGTGATAAACAGTTTCACTACGGAGCACATATCAAAGTGTGGACTATTGTGTGTTTCGAGAGTCCAACTAATTGTTCCTTAGTATGTATTAGGTAATCTGTTGTATATTATTTTATAATTTATACTTAATGTATTTAAATTTAAAATGTATGTTATTTAAAAAAAATTAAACTTTTATCGAAATTAAATTTATATCTTTTAGATGCATTTAATTTGGATGCATTGATAACCTTTCCTAAATCTTATACTAGTAACTATTTGTGTATTTATTATTTAATTGTGTCCGTTGACTCTATGATAACATTTTGTTAGCTTTTATTATTTATTTCTTAAAAGTCCCTAAACATTTAACTATACTGTTAATTTAAACCAAAAATCAAATAAGATTTTAAAATTCTATCAACATCAAACCAAATTAATGATTATTTTACAGATTCATATGAATTACCTATATTACCTTATCATTGAATTTTAAGCTTTATTTTTGCCAATGGTAGTTTTTTTTATATCATATAAAACTGTCAGAATGTAGGCATGAGTTTATGTATGACTAATAAAGCTATTAGATACCTAAGTAACTGACACTAAAATTAACTTAAACCTAGTTATACATGACACTTTTTCAAACCCAAAATTTCAACTCTATTGGAGTTTACAGCTATATTAGAGTTTAAAGTTTTAACTTTCCCTACATAAATATATTATTTAGAGTAAAATTAAGTAAATGTCTAAAAGTATTTTTTTTTTTATTATGGATTTCAAGGGATATAATTATTCATTCATTTTATCTTTTACTGTTACTTAATTTTTCATAGAAACTTTTCAAAATTGCTGAGAAAGTTAAGTTCTGATGCTGGGATGACATTTTCCAAAGAAGCTCGCCATATTACATTCCCCCTGCTTGATGTAAAAAGAGTCGAACCACTGTTGCAGCAGCTTAAAGAAAGTATATCTGGATTGCAGCTTATACTAGTTATTCTTCCTGGTAAAACAAAAGTATATGGTATGTTAAAATTAAATAATAATTGATACTAGTGCATCCATTAAAAATGCATTATTGAAAATTTACCATTTTACATTATATGCTAAGATATTTAATAATTTCTAGAAAACAAGTAAATGGTATGTTAAAAATATTTATTTTTAAGTCTAATAAAAAGTATAGCAAGAGGAAATTTTACATTATCAGTTTTTTTTAGCATAGAGAAGATTAAAAGTGTAATGTGTTAATTGCTGTACAGTAGGGGAGGAAGCATATTACTTTGATAATAAGTTATATTTCTTAGTAAGGGTTGTATTTCTAAGTAAGCTGGAACCTAGGTGGAAAATTTTAAAGAACTTATTTACAAATTAAAATTTAACTATGTGTTAAAATTGTATTTTTGTTTTAACTAAATAAAGTTCGTTTTTAAAAAATGAAAACCCCCGATGAACACAATATTTTTTTTTATTATAATATGAACTATAGAGCGGCAGGAAATATCGGTGGCTCTTAAATTCGTCTGTTTCGATTAAAATAAAAGTATAGTGTTCTGTATAAATGTCATATAATAAACTAAACAATGATAAATTCTACTTATACAGCTGAAATCAAGCGTATGGGAGACACTGTGTTAGGAATAGCTACCCAATGTGTCAAAGCTATAAACGTTATAAAACCTCGTACTCAGAAAATTTCAAATCTGTGCCTGAAGATCAATGTGAAATTAGGTGGTGTGAACAATATTCTACTTCCTCATATCAGGTAAATAGCAGATTCATGCATATTGTCTATATATTACACTGCTCAAAAGAATTAGGGGAATACGTGGTGAAAACCCTTTCACCCCCAATGATTCCATTTCGAATCATCAGCTAGCTATTTTTTTTTCTCACTAAGTTAAGCTCGCACTTATTTATAGTTGGAGGAAAAAATCATGTCCTTTGAAGAATTAAATATGTTTGTTTGAATTAAATGAAATATGAAAAACATAGTAAGATTGAATTCACTCCCAAAATATTTTATGAAATAAACTTACCTCACATTTTTCACGCTTACATTCTTAGATGTTTAAAAATTGATTTTAACTTTTTTTTACAAATAAAATATGAAAAAATTATTGTTAAAATTTATTCAAAAGTTAATATTTCGATTTTTGTCCCCTTAAATTTTAGTGAAAAATTTAAGAAATTTTTCCCATGTCTTTTACCCTTTCATTCTGGATGCATTATGAATCTATTTCACAATTTTTTTAATTTTTAGAATAAAAAATAAAACGTTGAAACTGAAAGGATTAACAAAAGTACGCAAAGTGCTCCCCTAATTGTTTTGAGCAGTGTAGATCAAGTTGTTTTCTTTTAAAGTGACTTCTAACTGTAAATATAAATGTTTTAATTTTTTTAGACCTAAAGTTTTTAATGAGCCCATTATCATACTTGGAGCTGATATCATTCATCCTCTAAAAAGTGAAAATAGAAGGCCATCGGTTGCTTCTGTACGAACATCTTCTTTATAATAGTTTATTTAGATATGCTTAATCAACTGCTATATCAAGTTTGTTACAATTGAAATAACAAATTAAACTCTATAGATAACCCTCTTACCCGTCTAAATGTGAACAAAATTTTAGAGAGAAAAAAAATCTTAGTTTTTTAAAAAATTTGAATGATAAGATTTTGATTTTCAAACTATTTTTTAAAGAACAGTGTATTAATTATTCAATATTTTATAAAACTTAAAATTATTTTTAGTTTATTTGGAAATTCAAAATTAGGTCCAAAATACATTATTCTTATTTTGTATATTTCGATCTAAATGTTATATAATAATTACAAATGAATTTAGCAAATAAACATGCATATTAAATTTAATTTTCAAATAAAGTATTGACTGATATATTTATTTTAGCTTGTAAAATTTGAATGGTTTTTATTTTTGGGGTGTATAAATCTGGCATGGAAACGGTTTTAAGTGAGAGTTCGAGGTGCAAACCTATTTGTTTCTATTTCAGTTGGTTGGCAGTATGGATGCTCATCCTAGTCGCTATGCTTCTTCTGTGAGAGTTCAGTCAAGTAAAAAACAATACATTCAAGATCTGTCTATGATGATGAAAGAGCTGATGATTAAGTTCTATCAAATCACTCATTTTAAACCAGTTAGAATTGTTTTGTATAGAAACATCATGACTGAGAATGGCTTGGATCGGGTAAGATAAGTTTTTTTAGTAAAATTACTTTTAAACTAAACTCCTCAGCGCAGCATAACATTACTGGGCCAATGCCTGCCATGCCCTTTTCAGCTTTCGTGACCTAGGGCTCTGGGGTGCTAGTCATATGTCCCGGCAAGGTGGTCATCCCCTTGAAGAACCCCCATTGTTTAGTTCCCAACATGCTTGGTACCATTTTTATCGACACACTCAAGGGATAAAAGGATGGGTCAACCTCGCCCAATCCGGGAAATTACTTTTAGCAAACTATTAATAAGCTGTTTGATTTTCAATGTAGTTTATTTTATGTTAAAAATCTTGTTTCAGTTGGAAGTTTCTAACTGAGTCAATAACGAGAGTTTTCCTGATAAGCTTCTCTATACAAACCACATAAGGTGCAGTAACAAATAAAAAGAGTGTAATGAGATCCATATATCGAATTTTAGGGAAATTTGCCTTTTTTCAATTATGTTTAAAAAAATGCAGTGGAGTGTTAAAAGGAATGGGATGACCAAAAGTGATCTCAGAGGAATTAGACCAAATATTTTAACATAATTGTTGTATTTTTGGGAAACCAAAAAAGATTAACTTTAATTAATATTTTTTATAGTTTTTTATGCATATGCACTACATCAGAAAACATGAATTATTAGCAAATTATGCATAAGGAAATTGACGGGACGACTCCTTTAACTATATTTGTTTAGATAATTATGATTTTTTAATCAATGAAATTTTACTATATTTACTTTTGTATTGTAATTTTAGCTTTTAACTCAAGAACTTCTTGCTATGCGACATGCCTGTGTTATGCTAGAGCCTGAATACAAACCTGGTATAACATACATTGCATTGCATAAGAGACACCACACCAGATTATTTTGTGTTAATAAGGAGGACGAATTGGGCGCTAGTGGAAACGTACCCCCAGGTACAACAGTTGACTCTGGCATTACACATCCCACCAACTTTGATTTTTACTTGTGCAGCCATCCTGGAGTACAGGTAATATATTGTAGCGTGATCAGAAGATACCAAACTCATAAAAAACACCAACGATGAAGCGAAAATAGTTTTATTGAAGATTAGAATTTTGATGCATAAAAGTTTTACATATTTATTTATTATAAACAATTTAGAATTAAAAACCAAATAAGCAGGTTTCTTTCTTATTCAACATCACGTCCCTTTCAGATAACCTCTAAATTTGTGTCGTACCATTCAAATTCAAAATAGTTCTGTTCTTGGCTCCATGCTGCGGGATAACTTTCAAAGCGGCCGGTAGAGTGCCAAAGGATCAAGACATTGCCATTGCAAAATTTCCTAAAAAAAGTTATGATTTTGTATTTGGAAGTATTGATTTGTCTCTAGCATGCTGAATATCAGCTAAGTGTAATAACACAATTAACTTTTTTAAGGTCCAGACCATGCCCACAATAGAATTCAAATTGGACTAATCCACTATTATTTGGTTGTAAGCAAAATATTGGGATTCAACTTGAAACAGTTCCTGCCACTCCTATTGATGACGTTAATTCTCTCTGGTAGTCCTCATATAGTTAATGTGCCTATGAATAAAAACACCATCATGATAAGGTTTTCAAAATAATCATGCATGTGCAATGGGTAGCTGCCATAGAAATTTTTATGTTTTGAAGTTATTGAAATTACCTTATCAGATATAGTAACCACTTGCAATATTGCGCCTTGTTACATCGCACATTCGGATACATCGTGCTTTGTATCATGTCTCCCGATTTTCAAACTTGATATTTGCCGGAAAATCAGTTTTAAGAGAAAAATCAATGAAGGCTATCTTTAGATAGATTTTGTACTAGAAAATGAGATAAATATGTATAATATTACCTGTACAATAATGTCTAATGTTTATAATAATTAATGCTAAGTCCCTTCTAAATTTTGCTTCAGTTTAAAAGCTTTGCTGAGAGTATAAATACATCAAAAGTATATTTATTGAGTCGCTCGTTATATCGTGCATTAAGTTATATCGCGGTTTTTTGCTTGTCTTCCAGGAAGCGCAATATAACTAGGGGTTTCTGTACCTTTAAATATGTATTGACTCATTAAGTTGAAAGTTGGTATTGACTCATTGGTAGTTGAAAGTTGCATTACAAACCTCTAATTTTCATATTATGTAAATTCCTGTTCCAGGGAACGAGTCGCCCATGTCACTATCTTGTTCTCTGGGACGACAATAAGTTCAAATCCGATGAACTGCAGTGCTTAACATACCAGCTGTGCTACACATATGCACGTTGCACTAGGGCAGTATCCATGCCTGCCCCAGCCTATTATGCACATCTTGTGGCCTTCAGATCACGCTTTCATTACAATGATGTAGATATGGAAAGGTATAAAAGTAGAATATTTTTATTTTAAAATTATGATTTGTGTCTTTATTTTTATCTCAATGCGCACATTACATTTACTTTATATATTATGTAAATATATACTTAATGAGTTGTGTTTATTAATAAATTTAATTTAATAGGTGCTACTGTATCCTACTTAAAGTGTTATTTTATGGTGCAAAATAACTACTTTGATATTGGCCCCAATTCCGAATTATCTATTTACGCCATGTATAATTCAATAACAGTTGTTCTTTATTATTTTTTTATGGCACATTAGCTTTCACGCAGAAATTGTCAAGAGCATTATTATCTCTATCTATAAAGTCAATATACTTTTTTTTATTCCAAAACTGTTAAAAACGTTGGAAATTTGTTGCACCTTACCTGCCATATCGTGATAATAGGTTAAAAAGAAATGTTAATTATATATGCTCCCTACTCCTAGTTGTTTAAGTAGTAGTAGTCTTCAGTATCTCAACTTTTCCTGAATTTCACTGACACATACAGCAACTCTCTCACTTATGAAACAAGTGAGGTTAAAAATACTTTTGAATAAATATGTAAATTAATGACCTCTATTCACTTTAAATAATAAATTTATGAAAAAAATGTTGCCTGTTTTTCAGCAGAGAAAGCGAAGATGCCATTTTCACTTCACTAGCTAATGCTGTCAAGCTTCACCAAAATGCTAATGATGGCATGTACTTTGCTTGAATACATTCTATTTTGTTAATTTTTTATGCACTCTATGATTACACTGTTTCAAAAAATATATTGGAAAAATTTGTTTGTGAAATTATATTTTTATTTATTGGTTAAAATACATTATTTCTGAAAGTTATTTGAACAAATTAGTAAGTAGTCAATGTTATTTAATAACAAATATTCTGTGCCATTGCTGTTAACATTTACTTATTATTAAAATATATTTTATAAAGTCCTCTGACACATAACTTGTTTCACAGGTTGTGTTAATATTGATGATTTATTTTTAGAATTGTGGTTTTATTTATGACTTTCCAGATACTATATGGTCAGATAACATAAATTTGAGTTATTATTTATCTATGCTGTAAAAAAACAATAAATTTGAGAAAGTTTATATGTAATGTTGTCACTTTATTATAAATGAACATTAGCTCAATAAAATTGTCCTATCTTTTTTATGTGATATCCATTAACCCATGTCTTATGTACAAACACATAATAAAATGATTGGAAAATTAAAATATTCTCAGTATTTTTTTAAAAAATAACTTATTTTAAGTGGGTTTTGTAGTTCCGATGTCAGATTGTAATTTTAAAATTGTGTGAGTAGAAAATTTTATTCTTATGCAAAATTCTAGTAGTATATCTTTGCATTTTAATATGAATACTAAAAGTTTTGATTTTTAATCTATGTTTATATATTGAATAAATATTGTTTTTCATTTTTGTAAATTTCAATGTATTTAATAATTATTTTTTACATAATAAAAAAACTTTATTTCTGTAAAACAAATAAATTTAACAAGCAAAATACTAAACAACAACAAAAATTAAAATTATATAAGATTCTAATCATCAGTAATAGCTAATATATAAACAACAAATTTACAAGCATTGTTCGTAAATCAAACATAATATTGCACTAATTTATTGCTTATAGTTTAAAACGCACAATTAGTAAAATATCAGAAATATATTAAAAGGCTTAGTACTATAACACGGCAGAAAAAATGTATGTAAAACAAATATTTTTTAACATTTCACAAGGGGCAATATCCATTGGGTTTTTTGGTCATTAATGTTTTTCAAATAAAGCATTTTCCATATTTATCAAATATTCGACAAATCAATTTATTCTAACAGTATTTCAATCAAACCTAGTACTATTCTACAGTTTATATAATATCAAAGTGGATGGAATAATTTATGTACAAATTAGTACAGCAGCAAATTCAATTCTATTTATCTATTGTTCCTTATAATATAGCCTTAAAAGGCATTAGTTTAAAAACCTTATGTTGTATAATGCTACATAATAAATGAGTAAATTAAGTATATCAAAACCCACAAAAAAGCTTTATGTATCTTTACACAAAAAATTAGCCAAGCATTTGCAAAGCAATACAATTACACTCTTAGGCAACCTAGCTAAAATGATGTTAAGTCTATATTAAACTGTGACAGACATAGACATTCATTTACAATTGAAACAATAAATAAAAAGTATATCATTATTATCCATTGGAAATAGGGTTAAATATTGTTTGTTACATAATATGCATTTGAGAGTAAAACTTGTACAACAGTCACCAATTGAATATGGTGGTAATATGTTAAAAATCAACTGGTTTTTGTTACATATTTGTTTGAATATTTGTAACTACTATGTATATTGTATACCTGGTGTTAAACAAAACAAAAGAATTGAAATGCTTTGGGGACTATTCCAATGACTATTTGTGTCAAAACACAAGTATAAAGCTCAATTACTTAATGATGTTTGATATATAGTGTTTTAAGTATAGGCCATTGGTGATGAAGCTTAACTAAAGTACTAGTTTGATGAAGCTTTAGTATACTAATGGTAATAATAACTGAAGTTAAAAATTAATTTGTCCCATGCATTTTTTTGGTTTAAACTTTTCTGCGAAAAATCAAATTGACAGATGTTGTTAAAAGCTACACAACAAACTTTTAAATGTACTGAATCTAAGATGTGAACTGAAAAACATGCCATACACATACAGTATTAAATCACAAAATAACTACTGATTAGATAAATATGTAAAGTTAGTAATTTCCAAATTTAGTTAACACTAATTAATAATACAAATGCAAAAGCACTAGTAAAATTGTTATTCAATCCATTAATTAAATTTTGGAGGAATTTACAGAAAGATTTATAATCTAACCAAATTGTGTGGGATCTTGTGATTTCAACGCAAATGTGAATTTTTGATTAAAAGTATTGGTTAAAACTTTGTTTAATAAATATAAAATAAAGTTATCATTTGTGGCTGCTATTCACTAAACATATGTCGAATAAAGTTTTATTATAATAGGTTCATTGTATTTTTTAATATAAATAACAAGCTTGCCTGAGAAATCACAAAGAATATCTATATTCCTCTCATTTAAGAAACTTTAAAAACTTTGCTTTTGATTGAGATTTTTTTTATACCTTGTTTTCAAGCAAAATAAATATAACATAAATATTCACAATGTAACACCAAATAAAGTATAATTGAAAATATATACAATACCATATAAACAAATCAATACAACTATACCAAAACCGACCTTAAGTTTGCAGCAGAGAAATGTACTAGGCGGAGGAATTTGCGTAAACAACGCGGCTGGCGCCGAAGCTTCGCCTACTCCGATTGGTTGATAATTTGACCCTGATATTCGTGCGCCCTGTTACGTCAAAATCGAAGGGGAAAAATAATTAAAATAACACTAACTGAAGCTAAACTAATAAAAATAATAAATTTATGTCTTGAAATAACAAATAAATTTGTTTATTGAATGTGAAATACCTTTTTGTATTCCATTCTCGCACTCAAAAATGAGAACTATTTACCCTTTTTCTCGTAGAACATTTGTATACTGCTAACTTAAGGTCGGTTTTGGTATATGACATTATCATCTAATAACAAAACCATAAATATGAAAGAAAGAAAAACATGAGGAGGGATAACCAAAAACTCCCGAAGCCATCATTTTAAAAACTTTTCAATCAATAGAATTTGGAGCACTCATTGTTTTGTTATTAGGCTGACAACATAAAAAAATTAAGTAGTACTTATATTATTTGTTAATTAATTGATTTAATATAATCTTACTAAGATGATTTGACACTGATTTTATTTGTTGCAATTTTAAGACTAGAGATACCAGAACCCTGCAAGCCAATAAATCATGCAATTTTATTTTTGAACAAAATCAGTTTACTAAATAATCTGATAGCTCTGTTGCAGTAATTGTTAGGGAAAAATATATATTTACCACCTGCCTTATATTTAACATTAAATAGAAATTCAAAAGTAATAAAACTAGCAAGACTGACTTAAATTTTTTAAACTGATTACCTATTTATAACAATTTAATGATGCACTTACACACATGATGCATTTAAATCCTTATGTATACATTGCAGCAAAAATTACTGAGTGTACAGGCCTGCTTAATAAATAATTTTATAAGGAAAAAAATAAAGCAAAATTTCAAAAGGTTAGACCTCCTATAACTATTAATTCCTTATCTAGCCCATGAAAAGATAAAACTATTATATTAATAATAAATTTTCATATTTTTACATCTTGCGACTGATTAATATTGGCTTAAATAGGAGCTCCGTCATGAGCCTTGACAGCACTGACTTTTTGGTTTCATGACATTGCTACTGTTGACGGCTGTAAATTTATCACCCTGTTGCTGCAAGTGCGACCCGTCATTGCATCTCTTCATGAGTTCTGCTGCGAGCGTAACAAAGGCCTTTTCTACGTTGGTGTCTTCTCTGGCACTCGTTTCAAGCACGGCCACAAGTTCCGGGATTTGTTCTTTGAGCGCTAGAGCTTCTTCAAAAGGCACTTCTCGCTCAGTTTCCAGGTCACATTTATTACCTGTAGAAAGAGACACAGATTTAGCTTATACAACACATAAATGTTTGCAGATATGAAGTAAGTTTTAACAGCTTAAGGGGGAATCAGACTGAATGATTGCGGGTCTCTAAACTAAAGTGTCTCTGTGTTAATCCAATGGAAAAAAATTAATTTTCTAAGGCACATTTCTGAGGCTGAATTGAATACCTTTTAAAATGCTTTTTTATAAATGTGCTGACATACAGGACTTTAATTCATCTTTTTAAAATTCATTCGAGTATTTTGCTGCAAAACTATTTATTCAGAATTAAATCTGATGATGATAAAAAAAATGTGAAACTATGTGGAGAGTTTTCTATTACCTTGACCTAAAAATAAAGGTATGGATTTTGTGATTATATGTTATTATAAATGTTTGAATCAATTTCTTCAACATGCATTTATTCTTAAGGCAAATACCAATGTTTAAACCTGCAATTAAATGTATATCCAAACCTTAATTAATTTCACTTCACCCGTTTAACTAGATTTCAGCTTAAGCTTGTCTTTGGTCATATTTAAGCCATTTAAGAGGGTGTCGATTACACTTTTTTCTTTCTTTGAGTATTGACTATTGTAATAAAATTATATGAAGACAATCTGCAACTTATCCATTTAATTTACTTTATTTTTTATTATATAAATAGGTTAGGTTAGTTTTGAATTATCGTCGCACTAGAGCTACACGAGGGCTATTATTAAATATATAACCTTTAAAGTTTATAACCCTTAAAGTAAAACCAATAAAAATATGTTTTACCAAATTGAGAACGAATACTTTGAGTTTGTTTACAAATCACATACCTATCAACACCAAAGGTACATCAGATTGGGTATAATTTCTTAACTCATCCACCCACTGAGGTAAATGCAGAAAACTGGCATGCTTGGTAATATCATAGGCCATGATTACCCCATGGGCACTTCGATAATAACTTTGAGTAATGGTACGGAATCTTTCTTGTCCTGCTGTATCCCAGATTTGAAGCTGTAAATAAATACACTTATAATATTACCTGTGCTATTTCATGAAAAATAATATATGTTATATTATTCAGCTGTAATTTTGGGTATTGTTGAAGGACATGGAGTGATAAAGCCCAAAAACAAGTTCCATATTTTAACTAAGGTCATATGACTATGGCTTTTTGGATTAGATTGCAATCCAAGCTTTGAAGAACCTTCTTCATTTTGTATGGTTTTCCAGGAAACTAAGCGAGCGACACTGTTTTAGTTTTTTCTCCACCCTACTTGGGTTTCGGAAAGCAGATGCGATTAACTTTACAACAGAGATTTAAACAGAGTAATTTCAGAAAAGTGATGTTCAAGTAGGTTCCTTGAAAATCAAACGAGGGGGAAGGGAAAGAAAGATATTTCGAAGATTGCATTGTAATCAGAAGGACTATACAGCGCGTCCCAAAAGTTTATAGACGGCTGCTTTTTTCAAGTTTCAGAGATCAACAAGCGAGTGCGAGTGATGTAATAATTTATGCAAATATCTAAGATGGTATTTCAAACAATAAAATGCTCAAACAACTGTGAGAGACCATAAATTCATTTTTAAAAAATAAAAACGAAAAAATGCTGTCCCAAAAGTTTATGGACAAAAGGTGTTAAGAGCTGTTTTTCTTAATTAAAATATAAATTTGCATATTATATTATTTGTGCACGTGCATAATAGCTTCCCGAAATAAAAACTAGTAGATTGTTTCTTTTTTGATTGATTGCAAAGATGCCTGCCAACGTGCAATTTACGAAAAATGAAATTTTACAAATTCATCGTTTAAAATCTCGTGGTATGAGAGTTGTAGATATTTCTAGAAGAATTAAGCGTAGCAAAGTTGGAATTTATCAAATCCTAGCGAAAGGTGATAATTTCGAACCAAAATCTCGTCCTGGAAGACCAAAAAAGACAAAAAAGAGGCAAGACCGATAAATCGTGAGACTTGTTTCGACCGAAAATTTGTCCGTACGATCTACAGCCAAAGAAATTACAGCTTCAGTATCAAAATCTACAGTCCACCGAAGGCTAAAAGCAAGTAAGTTTTTAAAATATCATAAAATGCGACGCACGCTAAAGCTTACAAAACGCCATAAAGACGCTCGAGTTAAGTGGGCAAGAAATTACATGCATTACAAAGACGAATGGCTAAGTGTGGTTTTCAGTGACAAAAAAAGCTTAATTTAGATGGTCCAGATGGATGGAAGTACTATTGGCACGATCTTCGGAAGGAACCAAGGTCCTTTTTAAGCAGGCAACAAGGAGGGGGTTCAGTAATTTTGTGGGGAGCCTTCTCTTTCAACGGAACAACTGATATTGCTTTTTTGAAAGGTCGACAATATTCTGATGATTATCAAGCAACTCTTGAAGCCCACTTACTGCCATTTGGAGAGTTGATAGGTGGAAATAAATGGGAATATCAACAAGACAACTGCTCAATTCATGTGTCTAACTCCACTTTGCAGTGGTTTAGACGCCACAATGTCAAAGTTATGGAGTGGCCAGCTTTAAGTCCTGACCTGAACCCCATGGAGAACCTCTGGGGAATACTTTCGAGGGACGTTTATGCAAATGGGCGCCAATTTGCAACTGTTCAGGATCTAAAGATGCAAATTGAACAAAGTTGGTTTAATTTGAAGCCCGAAATTCTCCAAACTCTTGTTTGAGGTATGCAGGATCGAGTTTTTCAAGTGATAATGAAGAACGGTTTAAAAATTTGAACAATAGTGCAAAATTAAATGGAAAAATTGACTTGTCTATAAACTTTTGGGACACCCGAATTTAAATTTTTTCATTTTTCACGAAATCAGTGATGTTGTTATTTTATTTGTGTACAGTACTAATATTGTATTGAGATTTTTAATAATTAAAAATAAAAAGAAATCTTGCTAAGCGCTTTCCTATTATAAAATTTAAAAAACACAGCAGTCCATAAACTTTTGGGACGCGCTGTAGATACCACACCAATATATATTTATTAGAGTTTTTTTAAGCAAAATATTATTAGAACAGAACTTTTTTAGATTTTCAAATTGAAAATGATTTAAATCTTGAATACTAAAACTCAAGATGCCTTAAAATTTAGCCACTTTCAGCTGTTCTGCACTTAATAAACCAACATAGATTTTAAAGATTTTATTTATTAAAGGATAAATTACTTGACAGCTTTTATAATAAGTGTTTGATTTAAACAATTTGTTGCTTATTTCACTGGCCAAGCTGGTACTTAAAAAAATGGATAAAACTCCATGCATAGGCAATTAATTTGAAATTTTAGAAATAATTGCCATAAACTTTGTTAGAAATTTGAAAATTAAACATGTAGCACGCATGTAAGATACATTTACCAGAAGATAACGGTAACATAATTCCATTATAAGCATTACAAACATCACAAGCAAAGACATTGTACATGCAGGAATAATATTTTTTACCATTTAATATTTATCAAATAAAGATGAGAAAGAAAAATATACATCAATGTAAATAATATAGAAACCAACCTTAACACGCTTTTTGTTAACTGTTAAAGTTCTCATAGCGAAATCGACTCCAATAGTGTTACCATGACGCTCCACATAAGTTCCGGATTTAAATCGCTGGACTACACAAGTTTTTCCGACTCCACAGTCACCGATCATAACTATTTTAAATAAATAATCAAATGTTTCGTCTTCCATGTTTTATCATAACAGGAAACACAGTTTTCTTTGGGAATTTTAGCGGTAACAAATTTTTCGATAACACACAAATTTTGGCTTAAATAAATAAACAAAACAACAAATGACGGTCAAAGGTAAGATAAGGTTTCGTTTTCTATTTTATCGAAAACAAAACTACCTCTTCTTTTAATTTTGATGTTTAATTTTTTAATTTTAAATTTCACTATCAATAGATCCGAAAGTTTTAAAAATAAATGAATGTAAGTTAAAAAGTTTCTTCTCTGCTTAAATATCTTTAAATATTTAAATTAATCATCCAAAATAGTAGAGTGAAGTGAAGTTTATTGCATATTGGAGCGAAAAGAAATTTTTATTGTTTATTTTTTGCTTGATTGAAATTGTGTTGACTCCGTAGTCTGGAGCTTATATCTGGTAAACAGCTTACATTTTTAATATTTTCTTACCATTTTCTCTTAAATAAACTTTTTATATCAATTTGTACAACATTTCAGTCACTGGTTATAATTATGGGTGCCGAAAGTAGCGTCCCAGAAGGTAGAACTCGTTCGGAGTACGAAACTAGCAGTAAACACGTCCCTATTCTTTTTCATTCAGTCCACGGCGATAACATTAAATTGGAGAAAAACCGGACAGTTGCTAGCAGACCGGAAGGCTTTTGCAAAGGAATTGCCTTTAGTAATCGACCTATAAAAGTACGAGAAAAAGTGTTTATTAAGTTCGTCGATATTTCAACCAATTGGAGTGGTGCCCTTAGAATAGGTTTTACCATGAATGATCCAGCCTCTATGAAATCAAAACTACCTTTATATGCATGCCCCAACTTAACTGCCATCCAAGGTAATTGGGTGAAAGCCATTGCAGAGAGAATGGCCAAGAAGGATTCAGTTCTATTCTATTATGTTGAAGAGAATGGAGATGTACATTACGGCATTGACGATGTGTCGTATGGGGTTTTCTTTGGTGGTGTCAACACTAGAGGGAAGCTGTGGGCTGTTCTCGATATTTACGGAAACACCATATCAGTGGAGTTCCTGCACAGAGATACTTTCACGCCTATTAGAAGTAACAATAACTCGATAAGCCCTAGCAATCGACAGGTCAATAACTCTTTATCCAATGAAATACCTGCTGACGTTGAACGAATCTGTGCTTCCAATGCCACGTTCGACTACAACGAGAATCTCTTCTGGGAGCCTCGTATTTGCGGGAAGAACGTACGGATCGAAGCCTACAACCAGGCTTACCGTAAAAACGGCTGCAAGGACCAATCGTACATCTTTCTAAACCAATCCTTGAAGCTGGGGTGGCGAATCGCTCTCGAAGTGATCGAGGTCACCCCCGAAAGAATCGGCAGCCTGGTTTATGGAGTCACCTCCTGCAACCCTGCAGACCTCAAGCCATCCGACCTGCCCAAAGATTCGGGCGATCTGGTCGATCGTCCTGAATACTGGATCGTCAAGTACGACTCCAATTCCTACTACGAGAGGGACATCATCATCTACAGCATCGACCGAAAGGGAGAAGTCTCGGTCAGGAAGAACAAAGACAAGTTTGTGACCTTCCACGTTGACCCTACCCAACCCATGTGGCTCTTTTTTAACATGGTCGGCAGGGTGTCTGGTCTGGGCATCATCACAGCAATCTGCTCCGAGGAGTCGCAAGATAGCTCTGCAATCGTTCAACCCATGCAGAATATTCGGATTTCCGAAGATGACTCCGGAAATGGTTCTCCTGGCCCCTCCAATCAGCAGCCAGCGAGTGAATGTGTGATTTGTTGCGAGGACAACGTGGATTGTGCTCTGTACCGGTGTGGGCATATGTGCATGTGCTATACGTGTGCTTCTAGAATGTGGCAACCGGGTGTGAAGGCTTCGTGTCCCATATGCAGAAAGGATATCTTGGATGTGATAAAAATATATAAGTGAGGTTTTGTTTGTTCAATTATTGCTTTGATATCTGGGTTGAAGGATCAATTAGGTAGTTGGGTTCGTCTTGAACAGTGACTTTCTAAACCCCGAACAAAAGAAATTTTGCCAAAATTGAAATATCTGAAGGACAAGGGAATGGTGAAATTATAAACTTGTTTACAGCTACCACAGAGATTTAAATTGAAATATTAAAAAGAATCTATATTTTACAGGATTGCCTTTCTTAATTAAATTGTTTATAAGGCCTTCAATATTAAAAAAAAAAGACTTAAAGGATTTTTATGATTAAAAAAAACTATATCAGTTGTTGCAAAATTTGATAGTCCCTAGAAGAATTTATGTATATATGTGTGTATATCTTTCAGGTGGTTGAATGTTTGTACTACAAAATATGCATTTTAGGCATGATAAAACTTGACAGTTTAGTTTTTAAAAAAAATCACTGGTTTAACTATCCATGTATTCATAATTACTTCAACTGGTACTGATGTATTTTTATTTTTAAAATCAATTATTAATGCACTGACTAAGACCTCTTTTAAACCCTATAAATATCTATTCTAGACATATTTTAGACTTAATAATAAAGAAAAGTTGGGTGATGAGTAAAAAATGTCTCTTAAATTCAAAAGTTTGGCTTATTAAGAATGGACTATATTCCTAAGACATGTGAAGGATGCAGTTGCATACCCTTGCATTCTCCAAAGTATAACTAAGTTATAGGTTACATCCTCTTTGTAGGGGATTTTCGTTCAATTGAATTTACCATCATTAAAAGTAGTCAAGAACAGACCGTTGCCCTATACCTTAGATGTACATTGGAGAATAAGACTTTTGAAACTTCATATGCAGTGTCATTGTTCCTAATTCAGTTTAAAGGACTTAAAACATCTCTTTTTTGGTTTTAATTTGTATTTTTTTAAGCTTTAGGATTTAATTTTAATTATATTTTGGATGTGTTTTGCTTTGTAGTAAAGTTAGCTTTAAACTTATTTTTGTTATGTAACTATTTTGAGTTAAATATTATTTTTGCAATTGTTTGTATGCATATTCTGTTCAAGTAAGGTGGAGTTTTATGTTAAGTGTCCTATTTTGCACCAAAGTCCAAGTATCTGTTTGAAGCTGTATTTCATTCTTTTCTGTTTTTAAACAAAATTAGTTAATAATGGTTCGTTACTTTTAAACAGGATTATAGGAATGAATTTGAAGTAAATCTTGATTTAAGAGTAATAAAAAATATTTTGTAAAAAAACAACCTTGACTCATCTCACATATTTGAAACTGCCGTGTTTTAACAGATTTCACAATTTTCTGAATGCTCACCAGCGCAAAAAGTTCAAGCATGCTTTTCACACATTTTGTATACCAAGCAAAATAACAATATGTATCACTAAAGTGCTGTTGGAGAAGAGTACAGAGGAAGAACCGCTTGATTTATTAGGAGTCGTCCCAGAATTGTGTCTACTTGGTGGACATTGGCAATAGGAAACCAGTTTATCTTTTTCTTCTTCGCTTGGTCCAAGCGTCAGGATCGTGCATCGCATGAATCCTCGGTAGGTAGAAACTGTTTTCCTTATCCCAGTTAAGGCGATTACTTGCTATCATCGCTAAAGTGGCCTGCCAAGGAAAGTTCTCCACGAAATCATGCGGTTTTTCCCCTGTACTCTTCCAGTGATAGCATTGGTTTGCATTTCTTTAAGTTATCTGGGATATTTAATGTTTTATTTTATATATACTTATCTTTCCTTAGTACAGCATGTTATATTGGTAAATGATAAGTAATGGAATTGGGCTTTGTATTACATTTAATATTTAAAATGTGGTTATAGTCAGTCTTGTGTCTCACTGTTGACTTGATTTTTCTGGGATAGGTTGCTTTTAAAAGAAGCATTTTTACATTTTTGTTATTTTTGTTTGTTAGGGAGTTTACAGTAACGTCTATAAACTGAATGTAATCTGAAATTGACATGAACATGATATTATGAACATGTTTATGCCTATGTTCATAATATCAATGAACATAGACTGAAATTTTGCAATACTGGAATTTTATTGTGAATAAAAAGCAGGAATTTATAAGGAACTAAAAAAAATTTAAGAGGAAAACAGACAAGTTTATTAATTGAAAATACTTTTCTAAGCTTTGCTTTTGAATAAAAAAAACCATGTTTCAACTTAAAAACTTTAATTAGTTATATTATGCTTTCTTAAGGCCTGCATTTTTTATTTCTTTACTTAAAAAAAATCCTGATTTTAAAACTATCCTAATTTGTCTGATATCAAGTGAATTCTTGCAAAATTTTCTGATATTTTAAAAATAAGTTTTTATTCTTTTGAATTTATAAACCTTCAAGTGGTCGTAATAAATTTCCTCATTAACTACCATATGCTTATAATTTAAAATGCAATGTTATACTTTTTAAAAATTAATTTGTTCCATAGTCTCTTTTTCTTTTAGTTCTTTTAACAATCGACAAGTGTTGATTCCTAAGAGAAATAAATAAAATTAACTTGATATACATTGAAATAAATAAAATGTGTTACATATAGTGATGTGTATATTTGCTGCATGATTGTGTCTGTGTTCAGTTAAATTTTTTTGTATTTTTGGTGTTTAGACAAAATGCACGAAGTGTTTTTTTATGTTTTGTAAATTATTTGTCACTAAGTGTCAAATGCTAAAAAATTATCTTGAAAATATGCATAAAAAATTGTAATCATAACTTAAATATTTCTAATTGAAATCCGGGTGCATAGATTTTAAAATATTCAGCAAACTGGTGTTGTAAGAGTTTAAAAGTTTTGTGTGATAAAGAGATTGAAAGAATCTGTATAATTCAATACCTTAGTATAAAGATACAACGTCCAAGGAGTAAGCAGGAAGATTTCCCTGTAACCTTTTTTGTGTGTCACATAACCCATTTTTTGCCTACATCATTGTAAAATGACCCTATGGTGTTTTTATTAGATCTTTCAGGTGGTCTGCTGCCATGTTTCTTAATCATAGTTTAAAATATGTGCCGTCATCAAAAGCTTATTTGTAGCTCTGATGCGATCTCAATCCTCCCAAACATACTGCCAACTCCTTTGAGCATGGTCCTTTTTTTACTAAGGTGGAGAATTAATGTTGACATTTAAAGAAATTATAGAGTGCTGTATATTATTTGAATGAAATTTCAATGATATCTATAGCCATTTTGTTTAGTTCAATTACGTAAATTCAATTACTTATGCAGTTCAACCGCGTCCTATTTGGTATCTATCTGTTCAGAAAAAATAATCATCCCCATTTTACTGTTTTTTTTTCACTGATAACCAAGAAACTGTAACCAGTCTTCTTACCAAATAAACAGTTGTGATATTGATACATTTTTACTGATAAGAGTATAAGAAACAATTTTAAGTGCTGACCTTGAATATTCAATCTCATACTGAATGTACTTTTTTTTTGTGACTAAAAAGAAATTCTTGCAAATAGAACTGCACCAACAAAAAAGTATCTTTTTAAGAAACAGTATTTGCCTATGTAATTGAAAATGTTCTTATTTATGTAAATTGTTTTACTATTTCTGTATATTGATATTATATCCAATAAAAATTAAAGTATTTAAGTAAAATTTGTTGTGTATTTTAACTCAACTGTTTTTTAAACCTTGTTCGTATGTAATTTACTAGACTGATTTGAAAACTTAAATCTATCTAATAGGTAGGCACTAGGTACAGACATGTATAGACTCTAAGAGAACTTTCAATGGCATTCAAAACTGTTTATACATGGTTTAAATTAAAAAAAAAAGGCTTCAAAGGAAATTGCATTTTGAGGGTTCTTTGAAATATTTCTCTTTGTATATTGTGATGTCTCTTGATTCAATAATAGAGTATGCAGGTTTCAAAGGTTAAATTTCAGAAATGTGTCAATTTTTTTGAAAATAAAAATATAGTCGCTTGTTTCAACCCTAGTTTTACTTGTACGTTCATTATAAAGTTATCCTTAATACTGACAAGGCCTTCAGCTTATTAGGGCCTATTTAGAAAAGTTCGCAAGTTAAAAAATATTGCATTTGTGAAAACCAGCAGTATAACAACATTTTAATTAAATTAATTTTATTTTCAACTTAAATATATATTACAATTTTTTTACATTTATCATTGAACAACAATCAAATATACACAATAGTTTATACAATTTTACAAAGGACAATGGAAGAAGAGAAAAATTCGCTCTCTGTTATTATTTTGTAAAATGGAAAAATATGGGCAACATTCAATTTACAATCGTGGTTATGTGTATGAACGGGAAGGTTTATTCATTGATTTTGACTATAGTTTCAATAATGTATACACTAAATTTCATACCTATTTGAATTTTATAATAAAATCAAAGAGGAATGTTTCAATACATAAGTTTATTTTTAATTTCGTTATGTTTTTATAATAAAGTATGTCCATTGCAATATATTTTAAAACAAATACGTTTATAAAAATTAAATTGAGAAATACTAAAAAATATAGATTAAAAAATCAAGTTATCTTGTTTATATAAGAATAAATCTAAAAAAGTTAACAAAAAAAGACAAAACAACAAAGTTTAAAAAAATTTTGATTTTAGTTTCGACACGTTCCACAAAGCTTATTAAACTGACGCAGTTTAGGTTTTACTTTTTCGACATTTTTCTTTTCTTTAAACTCTTTATAATGTTAAAAAAAAAAATGATTTTTTTTCAAACTAAAAAGGCCATCTGGAGCTTTTGTGATACATATTAATACTGATTTCTATAATTAATATTTCGTAAAGTGGGTTCCTAATTCCAATTTCATGAGGTATTTTTGGCGATTTTCGATTGGTTTCTGGGTTACAACTTCCCTATCTCAGCCACTACCGTTTCACCAACTCGTGGAGGTGAATCTTTCCATCATAATCAATCGGAAGTTGTCCTTTTTTTTAAAAATTGAATCTTCATTCGGTTTCTATGTTCTGTTCGAAATTGTCGCCATCAACGGACCGATGTTTGAGTCCGACGCTGTCGGACCACTTCCCCATATTCGAACTGCTGTGACTCTCGTTCAGTTCTAAAGCAACCTGAAAGACATATAAGTCAGTAAATAAAGTGTATTCCCTCAAACTAAACGAATTGGCTGCAGTTCAAATTTGAAGAATACAGGGGAAGAACAGCTTGATTTCTTTAGAGTCTTTCCGTAATTGTGTCTGCTTGGCGGACATTGGCGACCGGAAACCGGCATTTCTTTCGATTCTTCATTCGCGGTACAAACGTGTGGGTCGTATGCGTATCCACTGATCTCTGGCGTGAATCAGGGTTGCTGTGAACGATAAACAGAGCGAATAACCGGTTTCTTTACACAGGTTTAGGCGATTTCTCGCTATCATCCCCAAAGAGGCTGTTAAGGAAAGCCTTCTACGAAATAAAGCGGTTCTTCCCCTGCACTCTTCACTTGAGAAAAAAAAATGCGAATTTTTAACTAAAACTTAATTAAAGAAAGTTGTTCTAAATTGCAAGCCCTCGTGCGACGAAAATTCAACCCAACCCTTTAAATTTTAGAAAATTTGATTCCTCTAGCAGATAATTATGAAAAACTCATATACATATTTTACAATTTTGTAAAATTCTTAAATTTTTATATATATTTTTAAAAAATATGTTTATAGATGAAAAATATGACAGTCAAGGTGACGGGATATCTTGTCCCGATTTTTCGATTACCAGATATCAGCATACTATGTCGCTATATGCTATAGGTTACTTTGGGTGCCAGCTCATATGTATGTTTCGTCACATGACCATGGCTCAAAATTACGAGACCTTAGCCAATAGCCTTCGTGTAGCTCTACTAGCGCGACTTAAATTTAGCCAAGTCGCACCTACAGCGCGTACTTATATGTTGGGTACTAAACGAAGGAATTTCTTAATTGTTTTACGAATCTTCAATTTAAAAAGGGTCATAACTGATTTCAAGTCATTCTGAAACTGTTTTTCCATTATCAAAATTAAACCCCATTACGAAAGACTAACTACATCCTCAACTTGATAAAAGTATGAAAGCTGCAACTACATCATGACTCAAGATTTTTGATACTTAAAGATACGCTTTCTATATGTTTTTTTTTAATGTAAGAGTTTTACATTTTACATGATTTAATTCTAATTGTCATTTTGAAGAAGGGGCTGGGCTTTTCCATGTGAAAGCATTTTTTTAAAACCTACTAATTCAATTTTATTGCAGAGAAACCCCGAACAATCATTTTTTTTTACTGTGCCGACGAAAAATAAAAAAATGTACAAAATGGGAAACCTCCTTTTGAACCTCCGAAGTTGAAATTTGAGTACATAGACATAAGATGGATAGAAATATCTACCATGTCAATAGCCTACTTTATTTTTTTTATTATTTCAAATTAAAAAATGTAAGCAAAATGCATTATACGGAAAAATATGCGAGAACTTCTAGGACCCAAAATTGGGTTTCATTGATTTTGTTTCTCTAAAAAAAAGTGTTTGACTTACGCCGACTGATTCTTTGTTCGCATCTGTTATCCTCCCGTTCGTAAAAAACTTCTGTAGTGGTGGAATCTCTCGGAACTCTCCCCAGTTGTTGTGTTGACATCTTAAACTGAAACATCAACAGAAGTTACCAGAAAAGAACTACGATTTAAAAAAGCTTATTAAAAAACATCTTATTCAATGATACTTTACGATAATGATTTTTATTATTTGCAGAATGTACGGTTACTGTTTCTAATATTTTATAACTTCAAACGGTTGAACTCGTCTTTTGTATAATATTTCAATAAAAAAAACAACTCTTAAATATCTTGAATTTTTCCAAGATAAAGAAATTTAGCTATTTTTAAAATTTCGTCTGAAGGGATACATTATCTATGCAGACTAACTTTTTCATAAAATGTAATGAAAATTCGAAAATGTTTTTATCGATTACGTTTAGATATACTTAAAAAATATTTTTGAAATTAACTGACGAAAAAATAAAGTTTTATTGCGTGTGCAATTTTTCTGGAATGATGTGGACAACTGGCACTTACCAACATAACCAGCAGATGCCGATACAGGCCCAGTTTAAGCAAAAGAAAATCAGAAAGAGAACCAGAATGTCAATGAAGAGACGATCATGATTTTGATCCAGATCTAGAAATAAAACAACATCATCTATAACAAAAGTACAATAAAATCATATACGCCCCATAAAATATAGATTTATTAATTCCTCTGGGGGTACCAGATCGGGGGGTTATCGGTTTTTGATCTGGATCAAAATTCCGATAGGTGAGTGTGAATCAATGGATGTGTGAAAAGGACCTTACTGTAAAACGGATGTGTCGAGCTGACGAACATAAGTCGGACTTACTCCTTTGTGGCGCTGAATAAAAACGGAAGCCGTCCCACTTCTCCTTAAAATCGGGTAGTTCTCTTCTCCGAGCTCGGTTACCGAGTAACATTAGAAACAACAAAATATAGATTTTAATTCGAGAGTGATCTCATCTTTTTAATGGATCATGAGACTTATTTGGGTAATAAAAAAACTCTCGTTTCTCGGCAGCCCAAAGTTTGCTCTGCCCATTTCGGCTCTCCTGACCAAGGGCTCTGGGGTGTGAAGCATATGTTAAAGTTATTAACAACGCAAAAACTCATAAAAATTTGAAAATCCCAATTAAAGAGCAATATTGTTCCTCTGCACTGTCTAATTTATTAACAATGTAAAGGATATATATGAAAATATAAATAACATATAAATATTTTGTCAAACATTAAATAAAAAGCATTATACAATTTAAAATTTTCAGCAAAGAAAAAAATTATATTTAGCCAAGCATTATATCTATTGAACAATGGTATTATATCAATATTACCATTCATAGTTAAGTACAAACACATGGCCAATAGCTAAAGCAGTTTTATTAATTATAGTTTGTATAAGCATAATTTCTAAAGTAACAATAAGTGCAAAATAGCTTTCACTGTACTCTATAGATCCCCTCTTCAAAATCTATTACACTAAATTTAAAATAAACTTCAACGTACATTAGGTATTCCTTTACAAATGACTATTTTAAAATCATAAAATATCTGTAAAATTAGTTTTTTGATTTCCTTTGAATATTCTTTTCTATACTAATTTAAAACTACTTACAAGTTTGGAATATCATTAAAGAAACACGTTTTTTGCGTACAGTAAATGTTAATATTTAACCAATAATGTTATTACCCTATTAAACTTTGAATTTTAAGAATTGGACTAGCTCTTCAAAATTCCTCTCAATCCTTTCGTCTAAGATGGCTTTCTTACTAACTAATTAGTAATAATGGTGCATTTTACTCTAAAGTACAGTTACTTCTTGAAGAATGTGAAAATATTATGTTTAGTGACGAGTATGTTAGTTGTGTTATTCACAAAAATACATTTAAGGTTCACCATTTAAATTGGTGAACCCAACCCTTGCATCAAGCAAATAGCTTAAAATATAGCCAACATTGTATTAGTGCGCTTGCATTCTCATTTGCCATGCAATTCATGCTAAATAGTGCATGCAATATGTGTCCACATGCACTATGCAGGTGCATGCAATAGTGCACATAATATATATCATACCACTTTTCTTCGTGATGTGTCATGGAATATCTCCCCGAGAACTGTAATCTGTGGGTGGCAAGGATCATTAGTCATATAAAAAAATTAAAATTGGTTTATAAAATTGCTTTATGGCCAATGACCCACGTCATTCATTCTCCTTATCCTTAAAAATATTTGAAGCCAATGAGTATGAATGACGTGGGACTTCAAACCTAAATGTCTCTGTGTTATTCCAATTGAAAAAATATTTTCTAAGGCACATTTCTCCGGTTTTATTGAACATTTTAACTAACGTTTTTTTTTATGTGATACATGTAGCTGAATTACAGTTCTGCATAATACCACTTTTGGAAATTGCTTCAAAAACTTTTTTAATTTACCAATTAGAATTTTAACAACAGAACTTTCGAATCAATTAAAAAAAAAGTGGGATTATTATCGAGAACTTTAAGTCAGCTTCATTTATCACATGAAAACAATTTGTAAAAATATTCAATATAGCCGGAGAAATGTGGCTTAAAATATATTTGTTTCCATTGGATGAACACAAAGGCACTTTGGTTTGGAGACCCAGGTCATTCGGTTTCATTCGCCAATAAAGTTAGTTTATAAAATTGATTTAAGTAAATAATTTTACGATTGTAAAATCTTTTTAGAATATCAAGTGTAACATCAAGGTTGTAAACTCTATAAATGTCTGACATAAATATTCTAAAAGGGGACTTAATAAAAAAAAAACAATACGTACTTTTAACTTCTCCCACTGAAATACTGACATCCTTATAATCACATCTGAGGCCAATGAACCCTTCTGCACAGCTGGAAAAATAAATTACAATTGAATGCTAACACGCTTTTTGATTAAACTTTGCAAACGTTAAATGAATATATTTTAGATTACATTTAAGATAAATTTTAGAACAATAGTAATTAAACAATAATATTTAGTTAAATACAATAGTATTACACACAATAGTATATTAGTTCAATACAATAGTATACGCCTATATCCCTCAGTTGAAGTAATATTATTCCCAAATTTTTATCGGGCACTCCCTCACACCTTCCATATTTCTCAAGATAAAAATATTCCATCGTAATATTTTCCCCTGAATGTGGGAAAAAGTGAAACCCGAGACCCAGTGACACTTTCGTGTAACGGACGCTTCTAATTTTATCCCTCTGATTCCAACATAAGTCATAAACTCTTTAGGAAGAACGACTCGTGACTTAGTTCTTCTATGGAAACTTGAAAGAAAAGATTACTTGGTTCTGTTTCTCGTGTTTTTAACAAAACGAGAAGTTGGTTTTTGAAATGGCTGTTTGCTTAGTGCATTTTTCTTTAATCTTTACATAATGTGGTTCATCTAATTATTTTATTAAGAATGTGTTCGAACTTGATTTTAAGATAATATTTTCTTTTTGCGGCTTTTTTAAAGGAAATTTTCCGTTAATTTTTCAAAGGTAAAAGAGCTTCATTTCAAAAGGCTTAAATCAGTTATGTTTTCATAAAAGATATCAAGGTATAAGAGAAAAGTCAACGTTGAAGTATTCTGGGTAAAACTTATGTTTTTTCGATATCAGTATTGCGTTTAACCCGAATGTATCAAATTAGTCGTAGTTACAAATTTTCAATCATTCTTATTCAAACTCGAAAACTAACATCACACATTTTATTTCAGACAGTTGCTAATTGCCTTTTTTCAATTATTGATCTACATGTTTAAAAAGTAAGCTTATTTTTCAAAATTAATGTTCACTAATTTTCGAAATTAATGTTAATCAATTTTCTCGATTTATGTAACAAATGGCTCTAATTACAAGAGATGGTTTTTATTAAAAAAAACAACAACAATCTTGTTTTGTTGATATATTTAACCTATTATTTTAAATTTCACTCTTATTCATTAAAAAATACTCGTTATTCTTTCTATTTCACTCGTTATTTTTTTTAATACAAGCTGTTACATAAAAAGAACCCGTATATCGCATACCTCTCCCCACGAGGGTGTTCTAGGAGCGAAAACGAATTATTTCCGACTTAGTTACGGGTCGAAAGAAACATTCCACTATCTTGACATTCCATTACAACCGGGGGAAAGAAGTCTTTTGAACGGGACGGTTGTGGTTTATTTTCATGGTTTTAACACTTTAGGTTATCTTGAAGCTTATCATTTGGGGCTAAGCTTCTTCTGATAAAAATATCCAAGTTTAAAGGATACAGTTAAAGTTATGCTCGCGTGGGTAATGTTTATTGCAAAAGTCTTAAAAAAATAATAAAAAAACTGTTTTAACACACAATTGTGAGTGCAATTATTTTTGAGGTATATAGTGAATCCAGCTTTTTTTTAAAAATATTTGTACGATAATTTACCTTAAGTATTATATCGAAAACACATAGAAACAAGATAGTAACAAGCATATAAATAGTTTTAAAATATAAAATTCTTAATTTTAAACGATTCTAGTTCAAAACCTTCTTCATACTGTTATAAAACTACTGTAAAAACTTGGAAGCAATTGATAATAAAGAACTTCAGTTTTTATGTTTTGCGCAAACTCAAAATCCCAGAAATTCTATTTTGAAAAATATGCGAAAACAAACAAAAACAGCTCTAAAAAAGTATCAAAAAAGTTTCATAGAAAAATTTATTGCATATACTTTTAAAATATACGCCTTTCTTATAGACTACAATCATCGTATTATATGCTATTAAAAAATTAGCATTTGCTGTGTATATAGGATTTTTTTTGAAAAAAGGCGATCGGATACCTTAAGAGCGAATGAGACAGAATAACTGCGGATCTCCAAACCGAAGTGCCCCCTTGATAGTCCCAAGGGAAAAATTATTTTCTACGCTACATTTCTCCGGTTGCACTGTATATTTTTTCAAACGGGTTTTTTATATAATGAATGCAGTCGACTTACAGGGTTCTATAATCCCACTTTTTGAAATTTGCTAAAATATATTTTTCATTTTTAGTGAATAATTTTTCAACAGAATATTCGAACCAATTTCAAGTAAAGGGATTATAGAGTCATTTAAGTCAGCTACATTTATAATAAAAAAAATCAAAAAACGTTTGTTAAAATATGCAATACGGCTGGAGAAATGGACTCAGAAAACCATTTTTTTTAATAGGATTTTCACAGAGGCACTTAGGTTTGAACAACTGCGGTCATTAACAAAGAAAAGAGAACAACAAATACACTTTGTCTAATAGCATGAAAAATTCAATACATACTGACATACGTATTCTCTGACTGCTTTAAAAAATATACAGGTTCCACCATTCAGACAAAAATCTGAAGTTGGACATGGTTCAGTTGCCCAAGGACTAGATTCTAAAAATAAATATATTTTAAAACACATACATTTGTCATTTAAATAATAATGACCAACAGCATTTGACATAAATTAGGATGTCTGATTAGATATAACCAAATACATTCCATAATAAAAAAACCCAGTTTAATAAAAATCATGTTTTTTGTATGGGAAAGTTAAATTTGATTTTGTCAATCTGAAATCGTTTTTGTTTATCTTTTTGTTTCTACCAGCTGCATTTTCGAGTTAAAGTCGAAAAAAATATTCTTTTTATTAATTAAAAGTTCTAATAACTGCTCTATAGAGACCTAGGAACATAAAACTATGTTTGTAAAAAAAAGAATTTTGCTTAAGTATTTCATTATCTTATTCGTTGCAAACAACTTCCAACGTTCACACAAATTATTTTTAAAAAAACCAAGCAACATTCTTTCAATGCACCTAGTTTCCTAGTACACTTAGTGATACACCTAGTTTCGTGCTAAAGAGAAAAAAAGAATGAATTAATACTATGGGTTGACCCCTGAGTGTTAGTTTTCCTGCAACGAGACTCTAGCAAACGTAAAACAGGATTTACAGATTTATTTCTATTGCGGTTTTTAAGTTTGTCGTGATATTTTTCGTGATTTTATCTTTGTAAAATAAAAAAATTTTCGTAAGTATTTCATTATCTTATTCGTTGCAAACAACTTCCAACGTTTACACAATTTTTTTTTAAAGACAAGCAACATTTTTTTTAATATTAGGTACACCTAGTTTCGTGCTAAAGAGGAAAAAAGAATGAATTAATACTATGGGTTGACCCCTGAGTGTTAGTTTTCCTGCAACGAGACTCTAGCTAACGTAAAACAGGATTTACAGATTTATTTCTATTGCGGTTTTTAAGTTTGTCGTGATATTTTTTCGTGATTTTATCTTTGTAAAATAATAGAATTTTGCGTAAGTATTTCATTATCTTATTCGTTGCAAACAACTTCCAACGTTTACACAATTTTTTTTAAAGACAAGCAACATTTTTTTAATATTAGGTACACCTAGTTTCGTGCTAAAGAGGAAAAGAGAATGAATGAATATTATGGGTTGACCCTTGAGTGTTAGTTTTTCTGCAACGAGACTCAAGCAAACGTGAAACATGATTTACAGAACTATTTCTATTGCGGTTTTAAGTTTGTCGTGATATTTTTCGTGATTTTATCTTTGTAAAATAAAAGAATTTTGCTTGTATTTCATTATCTTGTTCGTTGCAAACAACTTCTTACGTTTACACAAATTATTTTTTAAAAAGACAAACAACATTTATTCAATATTAGGTACACCTAGTTTCGTGTTACAGAGAAAAAAAAAAAGAATGAATTAATAATATAGGCTGATCCCTGAGTGTTAGTTTTTCTGCAACGAGACTCTAGCAAACGTAAAACGGGATTTACAGAACTGTTTCTATTGCGTTTTAAAGCTTTTCGTGATCAAAATATTTTTGTCGAATATTATATATATTAGCAACTTGAGGCTAAGTTGTTTAAAAATGTTTCTTCTAAAGCATCCGGTTATTTACAATATGCTTAATATGAATTCTGTTTTGAGTCTATGTTTATAGTTAAGTTAAAAAAAAGCAATATAGGTTGAATGAAAGTATTTAAATATATTTAAAAAAATATTATTTAGGAAATAATAAACCATAATGCCTGCTAAACGGCACGGTACCTTTTAAGAGGCCCTATCTATTATGGTGACGTTAAAGGGATTTGGTCTCGCAGCTGTGCCTATTATTTTCGTTGGGCCTTCTAAGAAATACTCCCATGTAAAAGGCACCTCGACAAGGCACCTCTTATATTCATGTAATGGGAGACACAATGCGTTTGTGCCTTATACAGGGTGAGGCAAACGAAAGTGGCCCCGGTCTAGAGATAAGAATATGACAGAAATATTGCCAAGTCTAAAACCAATACAAAAACAGGTTTGCTAACTAAAACTATTGATCGCTTCAATATTAAGCCCAAACAAACGCTTGGCGACTTATTTGCCGGAAACCACGCTACGGTTTTAGAGGCTAGTTGAAATGAAATATAACCAAGGTTTGTAGAGCTGATAAAAAAAAGTCCACACCAGTGATTTTGTGATTGTTTCGGTCGTTATTTATCCTAGAGAATCGGACCTTTTTGTTTTTGGTAATACAAAACATTCTAAATTGATTGCAAGACACACAATTTGCATTATGGGACGTCTTCATACAATACGAACTAAGATCTGAACTCGCCACTAGTCTATGGGTAGCTCTAATGTGAAGCTAACTCGATCCAACCAATGCAAAAACATGTTTCAAGCGGTTTCAGGAGTTTTTCTCGCCAAGCATTTCAACGTATTCCTATCTCTAGACCGGGGCCACTTTTGTTTGTCTCCCCCTGTATATAAGAGATATATTTTTAAGAGTGCATAGTCAGGTCCTTACGTGTGGATTGAAGAGTGGAAGTGTGCAGGGCCACCGTGGTGCTCTCGACAGTGGTGACCGGTGTCTTCTTTGGAACCTTTTTCCGCGTCACCAACAGTGGGACGTGGTCCAGCACGGGGTCTTTCTGTACAATGTTGCCTGCTTTACACGCGTAGATGCCCCTGTCCGATGGGCGGACGCGACGGATGATTAGTCGAGAGGTCCTCCTGGTGAGAATAAAATTGCATTGCGAAACTTTAATCTAACCCTTCACTGCACGATTTTGTTTTTCTGCATGAAATCTAAGATTAACCTAAGAAAACCTAAGAAGACCTTCAATTGGCCGGGAAAATTATTTAAAAAAAATCTTCGTTTATTCTTTGCTGCCCAAACCACTGCTTCATGTGACGAGCGTTAAGAGGTATAGGACACAAAATCTTCAAAAAAAAATTTAAAAAAATATTATTATCTTAAAAAATAACATAAATATTTTGGAATAATTTAAAACAAAATTTTTATTTATATCTGCAGTAGAACGTGAGATATGTAGCTTTTTGTGTCATGACATCTGTGTTCGCCAACCACGTCTATAATTTTTGCTTCCTCGTAATATTTGATAGGAATAACATTGTCGAATCCTTAGCCGTTCGGTCTGTTTGGAGAGCTATATATTTAAGAAGAAGCATTAGAGAACATATATATATTTAATTATTTGTCTTTAAGGATTAGTTGTAAATAATTTATTTTTTTATTTATTAATTTTTATAAAAAAAAAGAACCTGTGAAATTATTGAAAAAAATTTCAATATTTAAAAAAAAACCCTGGCAAATAACAAAAATAGGCAAAGACAGTTTATTAAATACATTTTCCTGTTTATAAAAATGCTAAATTTTTGTTCGTCCATAAATATTTTTTTTGACTTATAACAAAAATAAGAAACATCACTTTTTGACACATTTTATTTTTTTTACAAAAAAGTAATGGTAATTTTGACTATCTAAAAGTGTAAGTATATTTAGTATACATTTATGAAAAAAAAATATATTGATATCTGCAATATTAAAAAAAAGTTAGAAGCGTCCCATACCCCCTTTAACTAAAAATTCCCTAAAATATATATAAAAAACTAGATACTGACTTTTTTTAAAAGAGATACACTGGTTTGAGGAGATTACGAAGATAAACTAATCAATGTTTTTTTACAAAAATAACTCAATGCAGATAAAATAGACTAATTAGGACTAACTAGCCCAGTCAATTAACAAATAAAAAAGGCTAAAAGTTAATTAACCTATTTTTTTATATTAATAGAATTATCAATTAACTTGTTACTTGTAGGAACGTTTTGATATTTCTAAATAGTATGAAATATTGTTGCAAAAGTAAAACTATTGCTTTATATGTCTAAATGTACGTCTGTGCAATATATGACACGGGGCAGTGAAGCGATAAAATCAATATGAAAAATATCACTAGGATTAATGGGCATTGATGGGATGCTACTGAATAAAGCGTGCCTATAGCAGTTATACCAATTCAATGTTAAACAGATTTGAGAATTGGAAATACGTATTTAATGTAATAGTTAATTTTAATTATTGTAATTATTAAATGTCTAAACTATAAACTCTTTTAATTGTAAACTAAAAAAATGTTTGGAATATCAAACAAAATGATTTTTTAAAGAACATAAATTTATGTTAAAGATAAACAAATGTAAACTGTAAAAGTTCAATGACTTTTGTAATAGTACCAGTCATTCGTTAATTAGATATATAAAGAGTTATAAGTGAAACACACATTTGAAAAACTATTCCAATACGATTATTTTCTTAATAATTAGAGTTAAGACGCATGTGTGTGTCCATTTAAATGCGCACACAGACTAAAAACCAATCTCATTGTCTTCTCCAGCTGAATAAATAAACTTTAACACGTTAACGCGACAATGTTTCACACGAAGTTGTACCCATCCAAGCTAACACTTAAAGTATCCAACAAAAACACGGAACCCAAATCGGTTTGTTTTGACTCAATTGTCTTTAACTTTTGTTCTTAGAGGATCTTACCTTTTTGTTTTGACCCGTATTCGACCTCTGGGGCTGACTTTGACTCCGTCTTTGTACCATTCGACCCATGGGACAGGGTTTCCCGCCAGGTGGCAGTTGAGTCGTACTCGACTCCCTTCTTCCACTTTTGTTTTTTCGAGACCTGAGACGCCAGGTGGCTTTGCTGCAAAGGTCAAAATAAATAGAAAAATAGAGTAAGACTATTAGTAAACAAATAAAGTTAACAATAGAAATATAGAGTAACAAATTTTTAAATAAAAATGTAGAGTAAGAGAAAGGTAAAAATAAATAGAAAAACAGAGTAAAACTATTAAGAAACAAATAAAGTTATAGAGTTAACAATAGAAATATAGAGTAAAATTTTTTAAATAAAAATGTAGAGTAAGAGAAAGGTCAAAATAAAAAAAATAGAGTAAAACTATTAGGAAACAAATTAAGTAATCGAGTTAACAATTAACAATAGAAACATAGAGTAAAATTTGTTTAAATAAAAACGTAGAGTAAAAATTGGATGAATTGAAATGAATTATAAAAGGCTCAGTTATGTAGCTAAGTAATTGCATTTTATTTTTACAAATCTGCTGTGCAAAATATCTGAGAATTGTAAAGGTTTTGTAAAATATGCATTGTGAATTTCAAAAGAAATTGTTGCGTAAAAAGTGTAGGCAGAGAAAGTTGAGACACTCTTCTACTGTAAACGAAATGAACATAAACAGTGGCTTGAGATAAGAGAGGGCCTGTCTATAAATGATAACACAAATTTTCTCCATATATACTCCCCCCCCCCTCGATGCTACAAAGTTTCATCCTCCCTAACAAACGAAATTAAGTTATTCGTAATAAATAATAAACACATATTTGCATATACTACAAGGTGGTAAAAAATGATATCCAGTACTAGTACACAAATAAAGTAATATGCTATAGATATTTTTTAACTAAATATTTTGAAAACAAATAGATGAGATCTATTACCAAAATTACATGCTCTTTTTTTTCGGTTTCGGACTGTTGATTTGCAAATTTTTAATAGATGAAAGTCATAAAGGCATTTTAGGTAATATTTTAGGTAAATAGTAAAGGTAGGCAATATTTTATCGCGCGGTCAAATTATATATTTTAAGGTTGACATTAGTAGATGAATTAAATAGTGTTGAAAGAGAGCTTGCCCCTTTTGAAGCAGGAGCTTAAAAATTGCTAGTGTTGTTTATCGTTCCCTCATTAATCTACCGTAATTTCAAACTACAAAGCATTGTTCTACGGTGTTTCGCTTTTTTATATAAAATATACAACGCGAACCAAAACCCAATCTGTATCATAGTTTCAATTCGTTTGATTAGTTAATAACGTAAATAAAACTGATAATAAAGCAACAACATAAACAATATGTAATGTTAATTTAAATAATATAACAATTAATAACTTGTAATATAATAACTTCATTTAATATAAACTAGTTAAATAGTGCGTTAACCGCCAGCGCACCACTTAGCAATTTCATCTTCTCGCCAACGCCCCATTAGAAGTTTTTTTTCCAAAAAAGAAACACGACATAAAGAGAGAATGTCAATTATGGAGTGTTAATGGACCCTGGCCAATGTCTGCAAGTCAGTCTCCAAAAAAGTTTGGCGCATTTATCAACCCCAGTTTACGTAACAATATCGTTTTTTAACCTCACCAAGCCCTTTCTATTATAGTTTTTTACTGAGGACTTTCCCTCAATTAGTTTTATGCATGGTATGGTAGAGTTACTGCTTCAACGGTAATTTAATTTGGTGTGGGTTTAAAGATAAGCACATTGCTTTGTTTTTGTGATAAATAAAAAAAGTTATTTTTTGTAATGCAATGAGTAAAAAAGGCGTTTAATTGTGGATGCAGTAAAAGGTTTTGCAAACTAATAAAGTTTGTATTTTTTGTTGTTGAAAAATTGACTCAATTTACATTCTTATTTTAATAACAAAAGTTGACAAGCAGCATCAGGCCTAATACCCATCTAGGTTGATCCATTTCACATATTTGTTTTTATATTCAATACAATTGTAAAAGTTTTATCCGTCAGTACAGAACTTTTCCTCTTGACGTACCTTAGTATATATTTGTATTGTTCTTGTCTTACTTTTGTTGCAATAATACAGTTTATTATTTACTGTTAAGTTATTATTCCCAATCCCCTTAATCCCCAACCCCCTCTCCCTTAATATCCCCCTCCTAAACATTTCCAACTCATACGTCTAAAACTTGTTTTGGAATCATTAATTTCTTTGGAAAATTAAACATATGGTGACAAACTGTTCCATTTATTTTTTACACAGCACTAGCAAAAATGAATAGTTTCACGAATAAATTCAATATGCTACACAATTCACTAAATCTTTTAGTTAATAACGTTTAGTAACGTACATCATACTTAAACTAAAAAACTAATGAAAGTGTACTACAATGTTAAAATATTCCTTTTTAATTAAAGTAAAAGAACAGTTTGAAGTACAGTTATTATTATTACTATTATTATTATTTTTAAAGAAATTAGTTTCTGTCAATTCCAATTTTTCAGTATAATCTAAAAACTACAGACAGTGTCTTCGCTTTTCGCAGAATTTCTTATACTTTTTACTAAAACTTTTACTTAAAAAATAGTTTGGGGATCAGATGAAAATTAGAATCATTTATCCTAGACTGCACAAAATGAAAATCCTACATTTTGGAGACATACACCTCTGGCTAGGAATTGTTTTTAGCACATAAAAAACTTTCTGCCAGAAAATAATCGTTCAAAAACCTAACTTACGCTCTGATTGCCGCACGACAAACAAACATCTTTCACATTTCCAACTCATACGTTAACTTAGAACGTCCTTGTGATAATTTTGAAAACTGAGCCAGGCCACGCTAGCTGTCCTAGCAATATGTAAGGCCTTTTATTGAGCATTAAATTGAACTGACTGCTTTTAATAGAACATAAGAACGTTCCACCATCAATTCCGTTACGCCTCACAGCTGCTGATGTGTCTTGGCAGTTTTGCAAATCATTTTACCACTCAAATCTTGGCCAGACTTTCGAATATGTTCAACAAGTTTATCATTTAGCGTTTCTTTTAAGTCTTACGTTTGCTTTAGTATTACGGCATACGCAAACACATGAAGATATTTATTAACATTTTTTTTTATGTCAGGAAGTTTATTTAGACTTTTTTTTACATAGTTTCTAATACATTTTTTTGCTGGGAAGTAATGACGTTTGCCAAGCATTTGTCGGGCTTAAAACAAAATTAGACCCTGCTTAATTAGTAAAAAAAAAAAGCTTTAGTAATTTTTTAGAAGTTTTTAAATATTTACGTTATCTTGCATTTAGATTATCTCCAGAGTATAAGACTACCAAGAGGCGGAACATGATAGTGTAGATGTTTGTTTTTTATTAATTTGAGAGTTGTATCTTGCTTGACAACCTTTCACTGGAATGGAGGAAGCCAATTAGAACTCGGATTATTTACCTTGAGCTCCGATTTCAAGCCTTATGCTCTTAAAACACTTTTTAAAAGTACAAAGTTATACAATTTGGCACTTCCTTTTCTCTTGCCCTCATAGTAGATTTATAGACCGTAACAAAAATGTCAAAAAATTAAAAAAATTAATTCCGAAAGTATTTAAAAGCAGAGAGATGAAAACTAGTTTTCATGTTGTTTTTTGTAATAATTACCAAATTTGCGAAGTAAATTCCAATAATGGCATTTCAATATTTATATTTATATAAATTAAAGCAAGTTATATAGAAAAATGGTGTTATAATTCGTAGTTAAAAATATGCCCTTAATTTTTTATTTTATAGTCTTCGGCCCTTTGAACGTTCAACGACTGTTAAATTTCACATTTTACTATTAAGTAGGATCTTTCATTCAACTTTCGAAATGTTGCTGATTGCTAATTTTTGCGGATTTTTATTTATCACTGTTGTGTATTTACTGTTTTTACGTTGTTTTACTATAGAAATATTAATACAAAATACTTTTTTACATATAAAGATGTTTCAGTAAAGTAGTGGATAAAACTATTTTTAAGGGAAAGAATCGGAGTGAAAACTTAAATTTTACAAGAATTGTCACCACGCTCCTAAAGCAGAATACTGATATAAAAACTTGTTAAAAGTTCTTGCATAAAATTTTTAGGTTATTTATAGCACATATAGAATTAATATAATTGTAAAATCTTTTACTTTAATAAATTTTGAAAATCTCCCTTCATCCAAAATACTAAAAAAGTTATTCTCTAAAAATAATAATCAATGTAATAGTCAATGCAGCAAGTTCACAGGCAAGGTTATTTTACCTTAACTAATTTCTTTGTTTAGAGGGAAAAATTAATTTAAAATATCTATTAGTTTTGTTCATTAAACAGCGGTTTAAAATTAAAATTTTAGGATTATCTGTATTATAATATTTAATATTTTTATTGGGGTTGTTATTCAAAATTCAGAAACAATTTACAAAAAAAAAATGCCTTACTTTTTTTAATGATTCGCAGTAGATTACAAGAATTTTCATCATGCTCTTAAAGCAGAATACTTATATAAAAACTTGTTAAAAATTCTTTTATCAAAAATTTAGGTAATTTATAACACACCTAGAATTATTATAATCGCAAAACCTTTTATTTAAATAAATTTTGAAAATCATTGAGCATTGACATTTAGAAGAAAGTACTAAGACGAATTTTCTAAGACTAAGAATCTTCAAGATACAAAAAGATACTTTTTTTACAATCAAGGAAGATAACTTTTTGTCTTACGACACTTAAGTCGCGAGTGAAAGATTGTGATAAGTAGAAGATAACATAAGTATATAAAGATATTTATTCGAATAAAAATGTTTTAAAATATCTTTATTTACTCGTTTCGGCACACTAACAAAGAAACTGGGGCAGATCTCGCATTCCACCATTTACTACTTGCATTTCAAAAAGTATAATTCTCTCTGACAGCAAAAATTTCTTTCTTTCACCTTAAACTGAGCAAACGTTCATGATTTTTGCTGACTTGCAGGATGTATTTATGCTATGGTTTGAGAAAATTGTAAGATATAATTGGTGTTAAATAAGTTTGAAAATAAATACCGTAGCTATTTAAAAAGGAATGTAGTAAAATCGATAAAAATGCATTTGTAAATATCCATTTGTTTACAGTCTGAAATATTCCAGAGTTCTTCCATGGCCTACTCAACTTATAAGGCCAGATTATGTCAACGTGACGTCATACTATTTGTTATGTTCGGTGTGCCAGCTGTTCCAAAAGAGAAGACGAAAACAGCTCTCTAAATATGTTTGGAACCCGAAAAATATGGTATTCAGTGCGTGAACAGTTAGAACAACCAATAATCCGAACTGGGCGGCTAGCGTGACGTCACAGAGAGCTTCTCTGGTCTGAATTGAGTAGGCCATGGTTCTTCTCCGATTGCTTTTAAAATTTTACCACAACGTTGCATTTGATTACGCACGTGTTTCTGACTAATTGTTAATTTTGTTTAATGAAATTTAGGACGTTGGATACCTATCTTTTATATATTTTGAGTGTCGGTAAAAATATTTATGAGTTTTAAACAACGGGAAAATTGGCTGTTTCAGTTCTTTTTTTTTAAATTCGTTTTACTCACACTTGTTTAAGTGATTGACATATTTAAAAGAAAAATTCCACGATGAAAAGAGTCTCTTTAGTAACTATCAACCAACCTAAAAGTATGAATTAGGTAAGTACTATAGTTTTACGACATAAAACCGAGTAGGCTTATCTTATTTTGAACTCCGGATTGAGCCCCGTTGCCTGAACCTTCAAGCTCATCGCTGACACCCAATATGAGTCAGTCAGAGATGATATCCAACCTTTCAAGAGCACCCAAAAGGTAAAATCTCAAAGATGAATCCCTGAATGAAAAGTGTCGTTAAGTCCCCCCAAACAAGATCCTTCTATCTTCGGATGGAGGGGCACACTAAGAAAACCGCGGGAAAAAGTCTCAAAACAAAGCTGGAAGAGTAAAAAAAAATAAGGCCTCTCATCTATTCTATCAAAGAGACGAAGTCGTCGGTAGCAGACTTTATTTAACTCCTGAGAAGTCCTCCTATTCTAAACACAGCCAGTCTGGCGCCAAGCGTAAAGGCGCCATTTTGGTAGACGGCTTCGAACGGGGGAAAAAAGTTCCATTGAAGGACACAAACCATAAGGCAGGTGTGATGGAAAACTTGGAAAAAATGTGTTATCCAAAAAAATCCCTTTCTTAATTTTTTTTGGAAAGGTAAGGTTACAAAATAAACGGAAGAAACATGTAAATTGTGTTGTCAGATGCCAAGTTTTGGAACAATGGTTTTGCTGGAACTTATCTAAGAAGATTTCAAAGCACGTCAATGAGATTTAATTTTTTTAATAAAATTATTCATGATCATTGTATTTTTTTTAAAGATAATGACAGAAATGGTTGAAAACCGTAAAGTGTATTTATTATCTCGTATTTATGGATAGCTATTTGGTGAACCTATGCCAAAGTTCACACTATTTTAGGAGAGCGAGTATTTAAAATTAAGGTAAGGCGAATACCCAAAATTCTAAATTTTTTACTATTACTTTAATCTTTTCCAAATTTGGCATAGTAATTTCAAATATAATGAGCAATGCTTTTTAAGCAATTCTTTAAATATAAATGATTTATTTTAAACGGTGTTTTCACCTAAAAAAAAGGGGGTTACGCCAACACTTCTAGTATAAAAAGTTTTACGTTAATTTACCTGAAGTTTTTTACAGATGCTATTTCAATATATATCTGTGCTATAAGCCTCTAACATCTATTGCAAATATAGTAGTTTTTTTAAAAAAAAATTGTTCAAGTGTAAGTTAATCGAAAAAAAAATCTTTTTGTTTTAAGTTAAGTTCATGAAATTTTTCTTAATAACTTCTTTTCTTGTAATTTGTATGTAAATCTAGAGGATCATTGCATGTATCAGTTCAAAATGGAGAATTTAACGCATAATTAATGTTTATAAGAGAAAAATTCAATGTGGTAGATTAGTTAGCGTAAACCTCTTTTTTTAGTAAAAAAAACACAGTTTAAAATAAACTATATTTAAATTTAAAAAATGCCTAAACAGCATTGCTCATTATATTTGAATTCACAATGCCAAATTTGGAAAATATTAAAGATATAGTAAAAATTTTAGAATTTTGGGTATTCGCCTATTTAACTACCAAATATGACAAGATGAATTGCTTTATGTTCGAAGCAAAATAACTATACGAGTTTTCGAACTATCAACAAATATAATAATAAATAAATAACGTGGGAAAACGATTGAAAATAGAAAGAAATTATAAAGTTAAAAAACAATGTATTTAAAGCTGATTACTAGTATGCTGTAATGTCTACTCAGTAAAAATGTTGAAAATTTTTACTTTCACTCCAAAACGCTACCAAGAAAAGTTTTACTCAGAAAAAACACGAAATTGTAAGTTTCTTGAGAGCTTTAGAACCTTTTTGTTCTCATTGATGCACCGCTTATCTTTTTTTAGATGCATAATGCTTTCTTCAGGCCTGAGTTATGTTCAGGTGTGGGTTTAAAAAGCCGTGGGAAAATTTCATCGTCTTTCGAAGCTACAAGCTTTGATAAACTGAAGATGAATTTATGGCAAGCACGGAAACTGCGTCGTAGGGTTACTGTTCTGAAGGTCAAGGACGGAACGCAGGGCAGGATTTCTAAATAGGCTAAGTAGGCTGTAGCCCTAGCGCGGCAAAACAATAAAAGCGGCATAAAAATTATTATAAAGATACTAATATGTAAACTGCTAAGCTCTAAACAGATCAAACGAATCAAGTTTGGTCATTGTCTGAGTCAAAGTCAAGCTAAAAATAAAGTGGAGACTTACATTTTTAAAAAAAATTTACTGAAATTTTTGGGTTCTACAGCATTCAGCATAATAGAAATAAAATTTTGGGGACCTAGGCCCCGAGCCTAACAGGCCTCATGGTATATCAGGCCTTGGGTGGAAGAGCTTTATTTTAGATAGTCCGAAACATTATGAAAATCCAGAATTTTTATAAGTTTGGCGTTTCATATATGTTTTACTTGAAATATTATTTAATTGAAAATCCATAATAGTTGTAATATCATAAACCCTTTTATGCAACAAAAAGATAGGAAATTTTAACAGAGAAAGTCTACTTAAGATTTCCACAGAAAAGGTTATAAACTGTATTAATATCCATAGAATTAGTACATAATTTAAAAACACTTGAAGGGTTTGTAATGTTGAATTACATAAGCAGTTAAATGACAGACGACACTTTTGGGATGAAACTTATACAAATGTATAATATGAAACATTGGAACCGGCCGAATTTCACATATGATATAATAACTAACTGATTTAAGTTCTTTGATAATAAAAGAGACACAGGTGAAGATAAAATTAAGTAGTTCTGTTTCAATTTTTTTATTCCTATACATAACTGCTTAAATTGATTTAAATTGAAAATAGTCAAATTCTGATTGAAATAGGAATTACTACAGAACCCTGGCCTATTTTCATTTAACAGTTCTCTTATTCTTCTTGCACAGACATTGCCGAGAGATTCTTGTGTTTTTTCTTCTTCAAATATTTGGCTTGCTTGGTTAATACTTTAAAGAAACATTGAGCCAAGACAAAATTTATCGTCTTATTATGCTTTTTAAAATTCACTATTGCTTCACAGAAATTCTTATTGATGATTGTAAAAACAGTAACATCTTTTTTAAAACATTAAAAAAAAACTCTAAGAAAATTGCAGTTAATAAACCAACAACAAAAAATGCTTAGTGCAGAAAGTTTTAAATAACTAACTAATCAGAGAGAGAAGTATTTACATATTGAAAAAATATATAAACTTCAGCTACATAAAATATGTTTTAATGCGAAAACTATCACCCAAATAATGATTAAAATCAAAATTAATAATAAACATCAATTTAAAAAAAATGCATTTCGATGAACTCTGAATTTAAGGCCGCGGCTACTGAAGGCGCAATCTAAGAAATTACAGCAGTTTTTTTATATTGTGCGATCGAGATGCAAAAGCAGTGTGGGTAACCGGGATTCGTTTCGAGGCCGCTTTCCGAATTTACTGTCCATTTTGTCCAATGTTGCACCAAAAAGGACACTCCTGCCCCCTTGCGGTTGTTTTAAATATCGTGCGTAAAAAGGGCCATTGCGTTCACGTCTTTCGCTCGCCTCGTCACAACATGTGTTGGTGCACGTTGTGGATCTCAGCCAAAGAGGACAGCCCCTAAAAAACGCGTCCTTTCAACTATCTGTCTCATCCCTCCTGCAACAGAGCATCGCCGCTGAACAAAGATCAAGATAAAAATAAAGACGAACTCAAAGAGAGGGGATTTTTCTTTCGGTTTGTCACTCATTTGGTTTCGGAATATGACGGAAGCTAGCGTAATATGGGTGGTGTTGCATAAAGGCTGTAATAATGCGGTTGATATATTGTTTAGGGGTTTTGCGTGCAGTTAAATGTTTGGTGCTTAGGAATATGAATGAAGTAAGCCACTGAATAGTTTATTCATACGTCTTTGTCTCTAAGGAGCTAATTTTTTTTATCGAGGTTTCTAAAATAAGACTACATATTTACAAAGCAAAGTGGCGATACCATCATAGTGATTATAGTGAATTTGCTTAAAATTTGGGTACGTAATTAATGGGCTCAATTTTTAAATTAAAAAGGGAAAATGAACGTTGAATGGGAGAAAATGATTTATTTAAAAACATTTAAAGGAATACTTAAAAATTGCGGCCATGTTAGATGTTCATACTTTGTCAATTAATGGATGGAGCTTCTACCTCTGTTTATTACTTTTATTTTAAAAAATGTTTGAAGTTGCGATTAAAACGTCAAATCGGAAATGGCATCACCACAAAGTGATTTGTGGTGCTGCCATCTACTAACCACATCCAATAACAAATATTACCCTGACAATATCCAAGCATATTCAGGGATATTTCAATAAATAAAAGTAGCTATTTTGTTTCTGTACCTAACTGAAAAAGAAACGAACGATTCACTTAAAAGATAGTCTTAAGATATTTTTCACTAAAAGGCTTAAGAAAATCCAATCTAGTCGTGTCCAATTAGAGGTGCAATGGATTTTTTGTTGTTGTCAAAACTCAGTATTGCATATCATGAAAAAAAAAGATATAAATTAAAATAGTATGTATTACAAAAACGTAATTTCAAAGTTGTTTTACAAACAAAACAAATTCTTGTATTTTCAGGTTTTATTCAGCTATTTTCAATCATCAAGTAATATATAGTAGAACGAGATGACAATTAAGTCTCTGCAGACTTCCATTATTATCATGAATTTCATAACCCTCTTAATAATTTTAGAAGCTATAAATTTAAATTGCATATTGTCGCTAACAACTGTAAAAAAAAAACCCACCCATTGAGGTATTCAGACATTGACTCCATTCCCAGGTTAACAGATATGCAATCAAAATCTTTTAAGACATAGAAAAAAGATTTTCATTCTCTCGAAAAAAGTAAGACACTGATACTATAAAGGAGAGGAAAGAGAGCGTTCAGTGTTGCTGGTAGCTAAGACAAACTAATTTAGATTTCAAATGTTTCGTTCTTTTTGGACAACAGTAGTTATTTGAACCTGTCATTGGTTCAATATATTTTATTATTAAAAAAAAAAAAAGATTTTGGTGATGAATATCATGATACCGACAAACATTCTTCTTCTTTGAATGGAACTTTTAATGATAAAACTTAATTTTAATTGTTTTGCACCATTCTCAAAATGGAATTTAAAGTGGTGAATGACATGAAGCGCAACTCGTCACTTTAAACCGATATTAGAATTTCTTGTAAAGTTTTATTGTTTTTCTTTTCCGCACTCTTAGTGAAATTATGGTGTTTTAAAGTTAAGTCGTATAACTTCTTTTTTTTTTTTGAAAAATTTATAAAGCACGCTGCAGTAGTACATGTCTCTAAATACCTTTAAAGGCTTCAAAAAACTTACCCAAAAATTATGTAAATTTTATGTTAGAAGAATTTGAAGCAACAGAATTTTTTCAGAAAATCTTTTTCCGGAAGATTAAAAAGTAATAAAAGATAATAAATTGCTTATTAACTTATTCAAAAATTCACAAATTGCACAATTATCAAAAAACTTATGCATATAAATATTCTGAATCATTCTTATTTCCCCCCTATTAATCATCCATTTAAAATAATCCAGATTACCCCGTTCCTGTACATTTTACGTAACAAGTAAAATAGAAAAATTAGCACCTTTCTTTAACATCTTTACAGGAAGAGTAAACAAGATGCTCCGCATCTTCTTTTGCTTCTCGTTTACAAAGTGGGTTTGGTGCGGGAGGGGGATCGTGTTTCCTACACGCGACCCGCTTGCGAATGGCGGAGGGTTAATTCATAAAAAGGAAAGTGGCAAACACAGAAGATAACGTTTTCTCTTATTATACGGGGATAGAAGTTAGTGTGGAAATTATGTCTACACTCCTTGCCAACCTAAGTTGGGTAAATAGAAATGCAATTTGCACAATTTTTGTTTTTGTTCTGTACATTTTCATACCTCTGTAAGGGCCTTAGCTGCCCATCAAGGTGCTTTTTTATTTTGTAAAACTTTTTCATTTGTTTCAATAAATTATTATTATTATTAAATATGCTTTGGAGAAGATCCTTCCACGGATGTAAAGAGTTAAGTAAATTATGTGTGAATCCATCCAGAAAACATGTTTAAAACATTAATTTCGCTTAAGGTCTAACATATTTGAATATTATTTGAGAAAATTTCGCAATTTTATCAGAATGAAAAGTGTATAAGTAGTAACACTCTACAACACTCTAAGTCAAAAAACTACGGACTTGAAATTTCTTACACGAGTTCCTAGTCCCTGTCGGACGTCATAATCTCATAATAAGGATTTCGAAAATATCGCGCATGCGCAAAGAATGTATGTCATCTAACTTCTTTGGTTTTAAAGGTATTGCTGAAAAACAAAAAGAAATAAAGACTTCAAATTTGGTGCACGAGTTTCCAGTACCTTTCAGATTTAGATTTTTTGTGTGTGTGTTTGGGAAAATCTTTTAAGCGATAATATGGATTCAGATTTTTTTCTTTTATTTTTAGTATGGAAAATTGTGATCGAATTTGGAACTTTTCTTCAAGCGCTAAGATGGCTACCATAGAAGTATAGGTTTTATACTTTTTAGGTCTTTAAGTTGTTTAATTTAATTTATAGGGTATATAATTACCTTTAAATGCATTTATTAATTTGATGGTAATTGAAAGTAGTGTAGTGTCCTGCTAAATACCATTAGTTTTCATGAACTCAAACTAAGTTAATCGTACACTACACTATTCAAAAGAAATATCGACTATGAACCCCTTCTCCCTACGTCCCTAAGATAATAAAAAGGTGGAATTTATTTCTTCCACTAAAGTATCCATAAAAATGAAAAATAAAGTGAACAGCTTTCTGAAAGGATGAGCAGAAAAAGATAGGTGAGAATGTACTTATATCGAAACCTATTAGGCATATAGTCCAAACAGGCGATGTAGGTGCTAGACATCTTGACGACACTCTTTTAGGCAAACTCAATCTAGAAACACGGAACAATAAAGAAAAAACATCTACATATTTTACTCTTGCTCCCTTGAAATAATAACACCTGTTTCGTCTTCATTGAGTTTAGTTTAGTTTGAATATCGTCGCACTAGAGCTACACGAGGACTACGTCTTCATTGAGAATATTCAGAAGTTTTTTTTAACTAATTATTTACCAGCTTATCTTCGACTTTTGAAAATGAAATTATTATTCATAATTTTTTACTTATTTTAGAGGTTTTCTTTTTAAAAAGTTAGGCGAACCAATATCTTCAGAAATGGTGTTATTTCCTCTTAAGAAAACGTGAAAATTGGCTTAATGCAGCCCGAGTAAAGGTTTTGACTTGAAAATGGTTTTTGATGTCATTCGTATTTAAAGTTATAAAAGTTGATTGCCTTTACTCTCTTCATATTAAAGTCCAATTGTGCCATTCCTTTTATAACCCCTTAGTCCAACGGTATACCCAATCGGTAAACTTGAAAAAGCGTATATTTTGTGTTATTTGTGTATATATGCTGCTTATGATGTCATTTAATACAAAATTTTGATTCGATAGTTTTATCTTGGAATAGATAAAAATTGAAGTTAATAATTGTACGGAAAAAGGTAGAAATTACAAAATAAAAATTGGATATTTTATAAGATATATATATTGAGATCAACGTTCAGCACAAATACCCATTACTATAACAAAAACCGACCTTAAGTTTGCAGCAGAGAAATGTACTAGGCGGAGGAAACTGCGTAAACAACGCTGCTGGCACCGAAATTTCGCCAGCTCCTATTGGTTGCTCTTTTGACCCTGATATTCGTGCACCCTGTTACGTCAAAATCGAAGGAAAATAATTAAAATTACACTCTAACTGAAGCTAAACTAATAAAAATAATAAATTTATGTCTTGAAATAACAAATAAAACTGTTTATTGAATGTGAAACACCTTTTTTTATTCGATTCTCGCACTCGAAAATGAGAACTATTTACCCTTTTTCTCGTAGAACATTTGTTACTGCAAACTTAATGTCGGTTTAGGTGTAGCCTTCGCGACTGAGGAACTACTTTGTAGCAGGCGGTTCGGTATTGGGCTCGCATGCAAGAGGTTCCTGGATCATAACCGGTCCCGGTCCATACCTCTTCCAGGAACCTCTTGCATTCGAGCCCAATACTGAACCGTCTGCGACAAGTAATTACTCGGTCGCGAGGGCTAGTATTGTGTATTTTATTTTAGCAGGAAGGATATTAAATTAGAGGGGGAAAACTTATAAATTAACAGTTTTTTCTGCTAAAATAACTGTTTTTCCTGTTAACATTACAGTTTTCCTGTAAGAAAACTACAGTTTTAAGCTTTAAAAAAACCAGTCATTAACTGGCGTCAAAATTGACAGTTTTTAACTGTTAAAACAACAGCTTTTTTTACAGTGTGGTGCATCTAGGTTCTAAACAGTAGTGGAAGCTATCCCAAGATTCTGGTGCAATCTTGCAAAAACATGTTTGACAGTGCGGTACCTAAAAAAGGTGCATTTGTTGACTATAGTTGTTCCTTAAAAATAACGAACCCACTCTACCCTCTATTACACCCTTCACCCAAATGGCCATGGCACCCCACTGCATCTCATATCAATCAGATTTGAACTACCCGCGTTACCCCATAAATGGCAAGAATAGCTCTCGGGTGCTCAATGAACGCTATCTGCCCCAACGAAAAGTGGCGCCGCTTGCAATCGTAGTGGATGTGTAGTATGCCTAAGTAAGGTATATTTCACAGAAAAGATATTTCAGGAGATCGACCCATTGAAGAAAAGTGTCCTCTGGGTGTATTTTGGGTGGTATGGTTTTATTTCTGGGGTCTGAAGAGGAAAGGATATAGTTCTTGAAAATTTCTAAGAGGTTAATCGAATGATCTTTTTACACTTTTTTCATAAATAAAGGGTTTGGAATGCGTTTTGAAGTATCACAAACGAGTAGGAGTAACGCCGTAAAGTTGCTATCTTGGAAGTGAATGCCCTCCTCCTAAAATATTGGTATCTCAGAGCCAAAGAGGTGTAGGTTTTTCAGTGACAACTTTCCATTTTTTTGTGCTGTGTTATAGATAAAATTTTGAATGCGTGCCTTCAAAACAACACACTTTTACATTACAAAGTAAGAAATTATAGACAAATGCATAACGTTCTGCATCGTGACTTCTGTCAAGTACTGATGACGATACGAATCAATATGTTGTAATGTAAGGTGGATAAATAACTAAATAACTAGCTAACTACAAATTTGACAAAATACCTGTCATTTCACCGACAAATTCCATTAGGTTAAATCCTCAACATACTACAGCTGTTTATCTGTTGCATACGATTCACAGGTGCTATTTGGAATTCTATATGCAAAATCTAGATAGAATCATAAAACGTGGAAAACATTTATTTGTGTTAAATTCGAAGCTTGTGACCTAGAGGTAGTAAGTAACACAACCCCCTATTCATATGAAAAAATCCAAAAAATTTCCTCCATACTTCATTTATTTGCTCAGTGTAACATTTTAAGGGATCTGAATAAAATGAAATAACTATTGCAAAAGAACTAATTACATATGATCCTCCAATCTAAATGAAATTAATTATTTTCTACATTATCTTTTATTGTAAAGCAGAAAACGCTCTTAGCCCATTAACGACCGTTAGCAATAAAATTTGCCAAGTGAAAATGAGCTTTTTGATTAAGTTTACTTAAAATAAAGAAATATAGGACAAATCAAGACCGTAGTTCAGCAGAATTTATATAGGACAAATTAAGTTACACAAATAATGCAGTTGGAACCGTATTTCGTCTGCTTTTTAACCTTTTTCTCTGTTTCCCGTTTTTTCGATTCTTGCGTTTAATAAATCCGTAATGCTTTTTTTGTGTGATAAGTTAGAATTTTGAAATTTGTTGGCCTGTGTTCTTTTATCAGTGGTGCACAAAATTGTGCATGGAATAAGGTCTACTATGTATACATATATTTTTTTATATGTTCAATTCCATATTTTGTAAATTTTTAAAAAAGATTTTTAGTATAAATACCCGTAACTCTTTAACTGTAGCTCCTATTTTAAAATCCATGAATCCATGCACAGTTTTCGAACAAATAGTTCTAAAAACTCGGCTCAGTGGCTGAGAGGTTAAACGTGTCAGCCTCGTAAGCCCAAGATCGCGGGTTCGAGCCCCGGCTGAGTCGTCGGATTTTCTGGATGGGAAAATTCTGGGCACGCAAGTCATTTGATTATGTGGCATGTAAAAGAACCCTGGAGGGCCCATTTGGCTTAGGTTCTCTCGGCAAAATTAAATCTCGGCATGCTTTAACATCCACAGAGAGCTCAGATTTACTGTAATCTGAGCGTCAAAATTGGTAGCGAGAGTCGCCTAGATGGTGCCACAAAAAATGACTCTCAGTTCCGGGGAATATGCCGAGTCTGCAAAGGATTGACCGCTAATGTTGCAGCCCCATTAAAAAAAGTTATAAAAACAAATTATCAAAGTTTAGTGGAGTTATCCTTAAAATTGAAAGAGGAGTAGCGTAAAATTTAAACTTTTTTTAAATGAAAAACTACTCGTAAATATTTTTATTGCTGGGAAATGCTTAGTTACAGTAAACATTATTTAAAAACACTATAATTTTCAAGTTTATGTAATTATTTCTAAAAATAATTTTTTGGGGAACAGTTTCCCCTTAATGTATCTGAATTGAATTCAACGAAACAGCTGTTGCAAAAGAAGTCATCAGAGGTGATTCCCAAATCTAAATGAAATCTGAAGTCGTCTCCACGCTCCCTTTTATTTCCTCTGTGTTTCGTTCCGATTGTGGAAGTTCCATTCTTCCAGGGCCGCCGAACAGTCGTATTTTTAGACTCGAAAGTCGCTGGTGTTGAAGCCAGGCGTCTGAATCCTCACCCTGGAGATTGTTTACGGTCACAAAATAAGTCTTTATGTCTTCCTAAACCAGCATCTTTCAGACTAGATTCAAGGTTTTGGATAGAATCTATCGAATGCAAAATCTGACTTTCAATACCGAATAACTACTAATCATTTTTTGAGATCTTTGAAAATGTGTAGAATTTAATAAAGTTGTTAAGTCGATATAGGAATTGGATTTGCTGTAAATAAGTAAGTTTTAAATGGGATGAAAAAAGTTAGGATGATTTCATTCTATAAGACAGATGGAATTAAATTATGTCACGATGTTCTATTGAGTTCCCTACTTTTTAAAGAGAAATTCTGGTTTTTCATTTATGGAAAAAAAAAGAGCAAACTTTAATGATAATTAAAAAAATACATAGGGACATGTTCTGAGCATTTATGAAAAATAAAGTTTGTAAAACCAACATTAAATCAAATGCAAAAAAATTTCAGTAAACCCAATTTCAAGATAAAATGATAATTTTTGCAAATTATTATTTAAACTTCAAGAATAAATTAACAAACTTACAAAAAAAAAAAAAAAACACTTTTCTAGTGCCTATATAATCAAACAGACTTTTCTTTCAATAAACTAAAATCTATGATTTTAAGAACTGTATTTTGCATAAAGAGCAAAACCACTAAAATCCTCTCTGTAATTTTTTAAATGGATAATAGATTCCATGAAAGTTTAGGTCTATATGTCGGGGTACGCAAAAAAGGGAAGGAACGGGAGAGAACTTCTGTATTTAGATTTGTTCTATCGTCAGTGGAATTTTGAAGCCTTCCGAACATGTCTGTGCAAACTACATTCACAACACGGGTGTTCTTTCTGTACCAAAAGAGCTTGCGAAGAAAACCATTATTCATATTCGAGCATGACAGCTCTTTCGCTTTGTTAGGAATTCAGTGCCTCTTTAAGTTACCATTTATAGCCCCCTTTTAGGAGCTTTAACACAGCCAATTTGCACTCTCCACGGATCGGATCCCTAAAAACACCACTTTGGGAAAACAAGAGACCGCTCCTCAACCAATTATGGGTCTTGCTTTAGCGTTGGGTGTTCCAGTTGTCAACTGTGGTTTTGCGGAATCCTACTTGAAGACCTACGCTGCCCGACTGCTGTCAGACCTCGTGTTGAGTTTCCGACTTCGCTTTCGCTTTTGCTTGGTCTGTCGCCAACTACTGTCTGCGACATTTATCATTCGGGAGTTACGATCGGACGGATCTTCGGCAATGGCCAACAAGGCATCAAGGTTAAATTGGTGTTTACGGCGAGAGATTTAGTTAAATAGGGTTTGGTTAAGGGAATGTTGGAGGGTCAATTACAAATAAACTGCATCTAGCCACATGCAAAAAGAACCAATTAGAATAAAACAATTCGCTAAGTGGGACTGTTCTGATGTACATCAACTTCTAATATAGATTATCCTATTAATCTTCATGGAATAAACTTCATTCACTTGATGTCCATATTGTACACATTCTCTTTTACAATGAGTATGTTACCCAAAAAAGTTCACTTCATATCTTTGTCGATGGATAATAGCTCTCCTTGAACCCAATCGCACAGGATCTATTGAATCAACCACTGCCTCAAGATATTCAGGTTCCTTTTATTATGATGACATCAGAGTGAATAAAAAAATCAGTAGAAGCTCATAAAACTAAAGGCTAATATTTTCCATTAATAAAAAGGGTTTGTGTTAATACAACAAACTTAAATCCCCCCCCTCCCCCTGTAATAATTCCAACTAGAGAGCAAAATATATTTGTTTGTTTGTTTTGTTTATACTCCAATAATACAATGGAGTGCTAAATAAGGGAATTAGTAACCAGTGTTGGCTGTATAGTTTTTATACTAAGAATGCATTTGTAAATAAAAGAAAATAGTTTTTTCAATCGGTTATTGTGATAAATTGTCTTCACAATGTATATTTTGAAGGTCCTCCACAACACAATTTTAGTTTAGAACCCAACTACTTTAAACAGGTTTGACTTTTGGACTTTAAAAAATGACACATGAAAACATTTTTAAATTTAAACTATAAATTAAAAAATGAAATAACTTCAAAATAAAACATAGAATAACTACTATTTATGTTAAACGAAAGCAAAACATTTCTCTGTCAAACTTGTCGTAGTCTAATTACGACGTGAGTCACCCCCTCATAAGAACAACACACTATTTCTAGAAAGCAAGGAAGGACCCGAAAGTTTTTCCGTCTTTCTGCAAGGCAGAATTTTTTTAGAAATATCTATAGTATATTTATCTTAAGTATATTTATAAATATTTTACTTTTTATCTAGCTCATTGATAAGCGGATAAATTATTAATTTTTGCATTATATATTTTTACACTCTTCATGTAAAATTTTTACAGAAATTAAAAAGAAATTATTTCAACATTCTCCAAATGAAAATATTGTTGCCGTTGATGAAAATATACAGTAGTTTATTTCAAAAACTGTACACAAACTATTTTAGAAGTACTGTAGGACGTTAAAAGTTATGCTGGTTTAAGTTGTTGTTTTTTAAAGAAATATTGGTTTTGCATATTAAATCAAATAATTATTGTTATGTAGTAATTGCGCGCGCATTGTACTTGAAAGAAAATAATTTTTACTTTTAAGTACATATTTATTACAATAAATAGGTAACATGAATAAATAAATTGCGTTCAAAGAACGTTTAAAATAAAATCCACCAATGAAACACAAATGTGCCTTCGTGGTTTACTACTACAAAAAAAAAATGAAACAGTATATTACTCAATTAAAGAAAGTGAAAGAGCATTATTACTAAAATTATAGTTTAGTGAATTAGAAAAAATATTCAACTGTAATTTGTTTAAAAAAAACAGATTTAATTAAAAAAAACAAGTTGGTTTGTTACAGAATCTGTCACTTACACCGCTTCCACACAACATTTACGCTCAACAGGAAACACACAACACCTCAGAAAGAAATTCGGCAAACAGGGCCATTAGCTGGTTCTAATTCAAACTTTTTTTAGCCAAAATTAATAATTTTCTTTAATCTTCTTTTGCATATTTGATAATTAATCTTTATCGTTTGCTAATTTTTTAGAAGTTCGAAGAATACCATAGAGATCTTAATTAAATTATTAGAGTGGAAGTCACGTGACCAATCTATGCTAACGACGGGACGAGCATGGAGGCCTCCATCTTAGAGTTGGGGACCGAAATTCCTGTCGCCAACTTTTTAAGTAGAAAGTGCTTAGAAAAAATAAATTTAATTCTAAAATGCTAAAAAAAATACCATAAAAATACAAGAAAAGCTTTTAAAAATCTTTTAAAGTCACTAAAAATATTCCAAAATGCAGCTAGTATTTTTATGGTATTTTTTTATATTTTAGAATTACATTTTTTTTCCTAAGCACTTTCTACTTAAAAAGTTGACAACACTTTCCCGAATTTAGGTCCCCAACTCTAAGATGGCGGCCCCCATGCTTGTCCCGTCGTTAGCATAGATAGGTCACGTGACTTCCACTCTAATACTTTAAATAAGATCTCTATGAAGAATACTGATGTACTTTTTAAATATATGCCTTTTTGCAGCCACAAGTTTATATTTCGAAAAATAAATTAGTAAAATTGTTGCTTTAAAAATAAAAGCGAAACTTAGCATATTTTTTATGCAATTTTAGAATTTTTTATGCATCTTTCTTCATTCATATATAATGTACCTTCAAAATTACTTTATTGTACTATTACAACAATCCAAATTGAATATATCACAAAAATAAATATTATTTCAAGAATTTCATTTTAAATTAAGTTTCTCGTACGTTTGATGTAATGGCAACAGTATTGAATAAAAATGGAATTTGCATGTTATTTCAATGTAGATTAAATTTTTAGTTATTTAAATTTTTAATAAACTTCTAATTAAAATTTTTAATGAAATTTGAAATGCAGCCTTAACTGATTTTTTGCTTCAAAATGACGTATCCCACTTGTTTGTGAGACTTTCGATTCGTTCTGTGAAAGTGAGTGACAGACGGACGGACGGACTGACCGAACGATTATAAAACCTTCCACTTTATACGTTATAAACGTAGTGTGGAAGCTAAAAGTAAAATTGTCTACATTCTTGATTTTTTTTTGTCTATTTTAACAACAAAACTTACAACAAATAAGTTGATTCATTGTATTTAAGGGAATTTTCGTATGACATTCAAAAATTCTTCCCAATGTCACAGAATGGATTCTTTCAGTACATTTAAACACAAACCTTTCCTAGTAAATGTTTCCATAACCTAGTTTAAAATTTATTTACTTATATCGCATGTTTTGTAAAACATTTTGAATCACTTTACGGTTTGCATATGAGAGAATAGTGAAAAAATAAAATCTATTCTGTATGAATAGTTTCATTATACCTAACTTTGATATCATTTATGAAGAATGGAAAGTTCACACTTGTGTTTACATACACTCAGACAACTTACTTTTATATTTCGAGATACTATATCGATGAAGATAAATAAAATACATCTAACAAAAGATACGTTATGAATAGGAATTTTTTACTTGTCATTCCATACAAAGACATTCTTGATATCAATATTTGACTCATGGGTTTGTATTAGCATGATTTTATGGTTTTAAAAAATACAGAGTTACTAAAGTACGTTTTATAAAAGAAGTTTCTTGTGTTCTTTAGTTTATTGAAATAATGTTAACATGATTCAACGCGATCGGAATTTCAAATGATTCCAATCCGAGTTGTAAATCTTTCTAAGAAACTTTGTTTCCAGAAGTTTTTCGTCAGTTTTTACTTATTGCAGCCATTTTGTTATAGACTTGAATACGCACTTAAGACTATTTAAAGTATTTTAGTATTTTAAGGTATTGTAATTGCAATTAGCTATATAAACTAATATGGATTAATTTGTTTTAACATATACAATTTTTTTTTACGTAAGACAATATTTTTTTTAATGAAAAGGCATTAGAAAAACAAGGAAGTTTGTAACAGAAACTACCACTTAAAAATGCTTTTGACTAAATTTCAAAGGCTTCCAACGCAGTATTTAGTTCTATATTGGACTTTAGATCGTCAAGTTTTGAATTAAAAGAGTATTTGTGTAACTTTTTCACTTGCTTCCCAATGAATTGGTCGTTTAATTTCAATTATCTCCCTAAAATGTGTAACAAATAGCACTCTTAATATTCCAACCAATTAAATAACCTTCCTTGATGTGATCTGGATGCACGGCAGTGCATCGCCAAGTTCATAACGAAGGCGGCACTGACTATCCTTTACTGGGACCATTTCGGCATAATTTTGGAGACCCAGTTCTTTTCTTCTACGCACTTTAGATTCGAGTTTAGACTTTTTTCTGGGTGTCCTAGTGAGACTTAACCTAGAAAAAAATTTCCAGCGTTCGAAATTCATTTAAGCCAGAGATAAATGAACCAGAAAAACGACAAATATGTCCCTCACTGACTGACTCACTCACTGACGGGCGATCATAATGTTTAGGTACAACGGCTTGTTATGGAGTTACGAAAATTGGAACACTTATAGAATAGAGCATGCATATAACAGGAAAAATCCGAAATTCGAAGATTTTACCCGGGGTTGGGCGTAAACTGATTGGCGCCCTTTTTCATAAGCAGTTGCAATGCTCTCCATACGCTGATATACCAGCGGCGATTAAACGTCGTCGCCAACAATTCAAATAGTTATTTGCCTTCAGATACGTTAAAGGTTTTCATGTGTGGGATTTAGCACACGATATTACTAATTTAAGGGGTCACAGGAGTCTTAAAAATGTGCAAAGAAGATACTAAAAAACATAGTTTGATCTTTCATGTCATTTTTGAACTACTGAATGTATAAGTATAATTTTTTTATATGTAATTCTACAAGATTTATTTATTATAAAACAAGTTTTAAAATTTATGAAACTTTAGCCAAAACTAAAATAAATCATATTAAACACGAAGCTATTTGAACACATTGTGATTAGGCTTGTGCGGCAAATTGTGAGGTCAAAATTGAAAAAATGACCAAGAAAATGACTTTATATTGTACAAATATGTACAAACAAAAACTTATACCTAAATTCTCAGCTCAATTTTAATTAGAAATTATTTTTAAAAAAATTTAAAATCAAAATTTTTAAATTTTTATTAATTTTTTTAGAAAAAAGTTCTTAAAATAATTTCTAATTAAAATTGAGCTTAAATTTTAGGTATAAGTCCTAGTTTGTACATATTTGTACAATATAAAGTCATTTTCTAGGTCATTTTTTCAATTTTGACCTCACAATTTGCCGCACAAGCCTAATCACAATGTGTTCAAATAGCTTCGTGTTTAATATGATTTATTTTAGTTTTGGCTAAAGTTTCATAAATTTTAAAACTTGTTTTATAATAAATAAATCCTGTAGAATTACATATAAAAAAATTATACTTCTATATTGAGTAGTTAAAAAACGACAAGAAAGATCAAACTATGTTTTGTAGTATCTTCTTTGCACATTTTTAAGACTCCTGTGACCCCTTAATGTGTCAACCTGAGCTGGCAACCAGCACCATGTTTTATAAAGAGCCATTGGTTGTTTGGAGGTAGGATTAACATCGCACAAGGGCTACATATGAGTAATGGTTGGAACCAATGCTTCACAACGGGCAAATGTTTTTTTTTTAAGGATTTTGCTTGCAGTAACGTTGTACTAGAGCTACATAAGGGTTATTGGCGGCGATTCTCGTATTTTTTAAATCGTGGTCAAGTGACGATTTCTTGAACAGAATCTTTCAAACAGTACCATCGGATTTAAATTTTTTTTTTTTTGTTAGAAAGAAATGACATATATCAAAGGCTTGACCTATGTTTTATACTTTTTGTCCGTCCGTCTGTACGCTTTTTCGTCGGTCTGTTCTTTATAAGACGGTCTGTCATAATTTCGGTTCTAATCGTCCGATTTTAAAAAACTTTTTTTTTATAAATGTATGGCTTCATATTTCATACTTTGTGTCCATCTGTCGGTACGTTTTTCTGTCCGTCTGTCAATCTGTCCTTTATAAGAAGGTCTGTCATATTTTCGGTTCTAACCGCTCGATTTTAAAAATTATTTTTTTGTTCGAAAGGTATGACATCAAACACCTATATTTCAAACTTTTTGATTTTTTGTCTGTACTTTTTTCTGTCCGTCTGTCCTTTATAAAACAGTCTGTCATTCTTTCGGTTCTAATCGTCCACTTTTAAAAATTCTTTTTTTGTTGGAAAGGCATGTTTATAAAAGTTTAAATTACAACTAAATGTTGTGTTTGGCTATTTTTTTCTAAGGTGTATAAATTTTGTGTGGAAGCAGTTCCAGGTGACAGTTACTATTACAAACCTACTTGTTATTCTCTAAGAATTTCGGTGAGTATTAAAGTGACAGGACATCAGTAGGCTATTTTAGTTCTTTTAGAACTTCTTGTTTAAAAAGCAGTCAGAACAGGAAATAATTTCACTATAGATATTGTTTGGTTTTAGCTCTAGTGCGACGTTAATTCAATTGTTGTTACAAAATATACTTAAAAAGTTATAAACTATTTTTACTGCTTGTTGCCACCAATATATATTTCTTTTAAACAGGAATTGTAAATATTGTACTCGCCGCAGTGTAAATCTCCATCCTATGTTTATTTTATTAGGATACTGCCTATTCACTAAACACATTATTCATTATACTTCACTATGTGTTCCCACTTACAAAAAGAAGTGAAATCCCAACAAAAACATCTCTGTAAAAGAGGGCCAAGTTCTTACAAAAAAAGGTCTGGCCTACAAAAGAAGTGAAATCAACAAAAAGACCAAGTTCAATGGAATTTGATGAGTTAAAGTTCTAGAAAAAATTAAGCCTGGACAACCAAAGATTTGAAAACAAAAAAGGATCAAGTTCAATAGAAGTTGATGAGGTTATAAGCCCCAAAACATTTTGTTTTAAGATGCAGCTTAGGTCTAACACATTCTTACTAGCTGTTTGTGTAACTTGGCCAATACGCATTGTGAATATGGAGTTGAACCCTTCGTACCTGGTTGAATTTCACCTCGGGGCGTTTGAGTAAGTCTGTATTTGATTTATCCCTAGTTAATCAAATGGTTAATCCTAGTGGTATTATACGTGGTGATGGCTATGTGGTGTATATCTATAGAACAATAATGTCCTGTGGTGTTTTAATAATGAACTATAAAGTTTACACATTTAGTTAGTTTGTATTATGTAGTTTTATGTATATATATATGTTCGATATTATTGCATTTCTGTTAGTGTCATTTTATACAAATAAATGTTGTTTGCAATTGAAAAAACATGTCTTTTTCCCTATTCAGCTGAAACCTTTTTGATAATCAAATAAAATAAAAAAATGTTTTCAAAATTTTAAATAGATCAATACAATAGTCGATGGAGAATTGGAGCATTTCTTTAGATCACGTAAGTAAATGTAGCATCTCGTTTTTCAATGCTTGAATCTTGTAGTAAAACCGCTGAGCTTTACTATAATATATGGAGCACTGCCTTGTTCTTGTCTGTGACAAGTATTTTTTTTTTCAGGGTGACTAATGACATGCTACATTTATTTACAGATCGCAGTTATTGTTCGACGGGGACGTACGCAACATATATTCATCGGAGCCGTAAGAGTCCACCCAAAAGGTAAGTCCCCAGTAGGGTGAAAACCCAGGGGAGAGATGAATAGGGCTATTTGGAAGGCGAAACCTCTCCTCATGGCGGACGGGAATCGGCTGCACATACCTGCTAAGATGCAGAAAAAATATCGGATCTTAAGTCTAAAAAAATAATATTCACCGTAGCAGTATCTAATATTTCAAATTAAATTGGATGTCTGCTCAGATCATGACTAAAAATATCGAAAATCTGACTATTCTTGAAGGAAATAGAACGATTATCTTATTAAAACACTTCAACAGTTGCAAACAACTAAATGTTCATTCAGATATGTATCACCAACTAAGTGTGATGGTAATCCTGGCAACAAAAGAAACTTTTTATTATTTACCTGCAACGCATATGAAACGACTACTATTTTACTCCTTTCCACCCGAGAGGTTCGTGTCATTTACCACTTAACTAGGGATAAATCAAATACAGACTTACTCAAACGCCCCGAGGTGAAATTCAACCAGGTACGAAGGGTTCAACTCCATATTCACAATGCGTATTGGCCAAGTTACACAAACAGCTAGTAAGAATGTGTTAGACCTAAGCTGCATCTTAAAACAAAATGTTTTGGGGCTTATAACCTCATCAACTTCTATTGAACTTGATCCTTTTTTGTTTTCAAATCTTTGGTTGTCCAGGCTTAATTTTTTCTAGAACTTTAACTCAGCAAATTCCATTGAACTTGGTCTTTTTGTTGATTTCACTTCTTTTGTAGGCCAGACCTTTTTTTGTAAGAACTTGGCCCTCTTTTACAGAGATGTTTTTGTTGGGATATTATTTATCCCATATCAATTGAAGAGCTTAGTGGAAGAACGTGCTAAGTGACATTTTTGAAAAAAATGAGAGAGAGAGAGAGAGAGATTGCCGTATTAATGAACATATTGTTCCATCCTTTAAAGGTAACAAGATTCCTTCTTTTCTTAAATTTCAGTTTAAGTAGACTTTTTACCTTCTGTAAGAGCCATTTTTAACGTATCTAAAGGCAAGCAAAAAACTTTAAAGTTCATTTTCCTAGTTTCACCTCTTTTTTTTCACTTTGCGCGTTCTTCCACTAAGGTCTTCAATTATCAAAAGGTATTTTCAGTTTTGGGCGAATAACTTCACAACAAGTCCATTTATGATAATTGTATTTTGCATAACCATATAAAGTTACGATTGTACATAGTAAATCGTATACAGTTATCATTAAAATTATTCATATATAATAATTAATATTTTTCTATAGTTATTTGCCAAAAAAAATGAGATTATCTTCATGAATGAAATGAATACGATTTACATTATTCGTGTCTCATCGTCCAGCATTAATATTTGCCCAATTACGACCATTTGCACCTTATTTGTTTAAAATTAAAACTTGACGAACAATTATTTTTTTCACGTAAAGCAGTTTAAAGGGACGTCATAAAATGTAGCACAATGTTGTTCTTTCATTGTTCAATATTTGGTTACAATGTTTGGCAAAACAATTTTGAAACTGTTTGCTAGAAAAGTGGCAATGCTTATTTGTTTTGCAAGAAAAGTTAGTTCGTTTTAATTTACATTTCTTCTTTTATTAATGCAATTAGGAGTTGTTTCATCTTTTGTTATTTCAAAAGATTAAAAGAATATTGAGTTTTCAAAATTTTTTACGTTGATACTTATTTAAGAATAAGAAGACAGTGTCATTTAAAGCGTTAGGGACATTTTACAAGCGCTCCAAATGTCACCTGAACGGATGCAAGTTTTGTCTCAAGCATTTTTAAATAATTATTCTTCAAACTACAAATAAATTTACCAAAGGGTAAAAAACAACAATGGATTTTGCGAGAGAAAATTAACGATAACAGCCAATTTTGGCTTTTAAAACTGAATGCTGTGTTTAAGCGATGTTTTAGAACGTGTATAAACATTTTGAGGAAGAAATTCTAGATGACATTGGTGGTAAAAAAAAACACTTGATATTTATATAAGAATGAGTATTAAAGTAAGGAAAGTAGGCTATTTTAGTTCTTTTAGAACATATTGCTTAATATCCAATTACCAAACTGTTTCCAGTGATTAAATAGTGGAACCAAGTTTATCAAATAACACTATTTGTCAGAGTGCATCGCATTATATAACAAGTGTTTAGATAACAACATAAGCACATAACTATGACATTTTCTGATGTATTATCCTCAGATTTAAAGATTAGAGGTGGGAGGGTGTGGAGTACCAGATGCGCATGTGCGAAAATCGAAAATAGAGGTAGGGAGGTACGGAAAATCGAGGTCGAGTTTTTTAGAAAGAAAGTTCAACTCACAGAATTTTATAGAATACATGTTTTCTGTTTCTGTCTTTTTTCAAACACCTGTTTTTTGTGCTCTTTTTTGCAAGACACTTCAACCGATTTTTTGTTGAAGTGAATAACTGGAACGGTCGCGCCTACAATGACGTCACAGTTAAGTCAAGCCTTTCTGTATTTTCCACAAACAAACCCGGATCTGCACCTTTTGAATTTGTCCATTAAGAATAGTCTAATAGTTTCCGGATTTTATGTGCTAAAATAGCAATAGTGTCACCGGCTCTGTGTCGGTCCAGTAGGAGTCTTGCCGTGGTGGTGCTAAGGCTTTGTTCTATCCACATAAAGTCAACACATACACGGACCGATCTAAAAAGAATCTATGGAAGATCTAAAAAAAGCCCCGCTATAAAAATGACATTTTCTATTATATTTAACTGGTGCATATTAATGTTGCGACTAAATCCTGACTCCTCTTACGATGCATCGCATAACTTGTATTGGTTTTGGCCACGTCACTTGAATGTGGTTCGAAATTATGAGTCCCATCGCCAATGCAGACTAGCATTTCTAGCATTCTAGCATTTCTAGCATCTGCATTTCTAGTTCGACGTTATGGTAACCAAAATCAAATTTAAGGCTATGACATATTGTTCGATTATGTGTTTTAAAATATTATCTCTCCAAACCACACTATTCTATAACATTCTTTTTTCCCTTTAAACAATTTATATTATTCCTATTTAGAAATTATTTCACTTCAACGAAAGGAAATTTTAATGTTCATATAGTATTTTTTTAAAAAGAATTTAACTATTTTGCAATTGAAGTTCTGTAGAACTGTTTTTCGGTATGTAGTACATTCAAAGCAGGAAAGACAACATAAAGGACTACATACAACGGATAATGCTTTTGCTATTTGCGACGGTAATTCAAACAAAACTGGAAAAACAGGCCATAAAGGAAATGTTTTTTTTTTAAAAATAATTTTCATTTAGAATTACCAGGAAAAAGAGAAAACTGAAGCCATTACGGTTAAGTTGCAAATGAGGCCAGAACGTTTGTTCCGAGAAGACATGGGGGAACTAAAACCGGGGCTTTGAGAAGAAGTAAAAATAAAAGTTTGGTGACTGAAATTTGGAGTAAATAAACAAGGTATACTGCGGTGCGTGGAAGGAAATAAAATTTTCAGTTTTTAGTAAATATATTTTAAAGTGAATAAGTTTGAATAAAGAAATATGTACATTGCTTTTCATATGGATGGATTTTTCCATATTCAAAACTAATGGTAATCTAAATGCATAAATGTTTAAATTTTTGATTCTATCAAAATTATTTCCTAAAATATAAAGTTAAAGAAGGAAATAAGAGCAATGCATTTTGAATTGCTACACTAATAGCACACTATATGATCCGATAATATCTTGATATCGGTTTGATATGGCAATGCAGAATGATATCGAAATGATGTCAAAATGAAGTCATTATATTTTGTTTCTCACTAAGAATTTTTCCCATTTCCAAACTACCAATCCGATCTATGAAACATAAGCTTTGTTTAAGTAGTAATGCTATTTAACAAGAAACTGAATTTCAAGATACTTTTACATTCTTTAAAATTATTCTAAGAATGCTTATCCTCACTGTAACAAGTACGAATTTCATGTATTTCTAATGGATTTAATTTACAAAAATATGTAATATAGTTCAATTGAAGGTTATCCTTCAAAATTTATTAAATAAATATTAAATTATAAATGAACTTTAATACTCGATAAGTTAAAGAAAGTCAAACTAAAAGTAAAAACTGGCAATTCTAAAAAAATTTCGTCCGAAATAAAAAGTACTCCCATATCATAATGAAATGGTATTATTATTTAAACACTTTTGGTAATTTATTTGGATAATAAGAATTCGTTGACTTTATGAGCTTATTTTAAACACATCGAATGAAAAATTAACTAATAAATATACTTACTTTAATTATTTTTATTGATAAATGTTTTCATGGAATTTTTTTTAGATTTTGAACTCAAATTGTAAAACGTAATTTCAATATTCATTGAAAATAATCTTAAGACAATTAAAAAAAGAACATTTCTTTTAGTGAAAAATAATTTTTTTGGTATTAATATATTTTTCTAGTGTCTTCCAGCTTAAAAAGAGAGCAGAAAACAGGAAGCAGTAAGCCCCAGGGTACTGACACAAAACTATATTTTTAGTGTTCTTACTTCAAAGAAGAGGAGAGACTTTTAGAAAATATTAGGTTATGCAGAAGTATTTTCAAATTGAATACCGTTAGTCACATTTAATTTATAATACGAGAGAGGCTTTTTTAGAATATAATTTCATTTGAAATTTTCCACAAAAGGTAAAGTTTAAAGTAAGACTTTTTTTTACAGTTTGAATCATAAAAATTCAAGTTAAATGTTATTTTTGGAAAGGAAGCTGCCTTAACATTCGGTTTTCATGGAGTAGTATAAAGAAATTTTTAATTTATTTTGTTATGCGGCCGACATCTTGCAACTGTTACCCCAAAACTCCAAACAAACATTTCACACAAAAAATGAAAAACTAACATCATTTTCAACTCATCCAATATCTATTACGGTATTTTCGTTGTTTACTAGATTAAATTCAATAAAAACTTAATGGAAATTTATTAAAAGCAAATGAAGGTTTTATATAACTAAAAGAAATAAAATTATATATAAGTTAATAGGGTTTAAATTTTTTGGTGAAAAATAAATGTTTTGCTGTGTAAAAATTTATGCCAAAAAATAAGCTTTGTATTATAAAGATTATACTTAGGGGAGAAGCGCGTGTATATTTGTCTTTGCACTAAAATGAATTTGGAAAGCGATGAAAAAAGGCATGTGTGGTTGTGTTTTTGCAATAGAAATTTACTTAAATTGCCAGGATTACGTTTAAAGGATTTAAATGAAATAAAAAGCTATTGCCACTAACTTTCTTTTTAAAGTGATGAAGTCCTGTGCAGAAGAAACCCATTTAAACTGCCAGTATCACGATTCGAATAACTTAAAAATAAAACGGTGTTTTAGTAAACTTTCAGATAGCTGAAGTCACGTGTAGAAGAAGTTCTAAGTAGCAGTTATTGTCACAAACCAACTTTTTTATCAATAGAAAGACAGACAAACTAAAGAGACACGGAAGTGGTATATCACGGGTGTACTGTTTCCTCTTTTGAGGTAAGAAAGACTAAAAATAGTCCTTCATATTCTTTTCCACAAAAGCCGTAGAAGTAAGCGAAGGTGTAAATTTATTTAAAGCGTATTTTTACAATTACAAAAGAAAAGTTAAGACTCTTTTGATAATTTAAAAAATAATAAAATTTAGATTTCTCTTATTAAATGATTTTGCCTAATAAGATTAGGGTGATATATAGCTGAATAAAATTTCTCTCTATAGAACGGTTTTATGCAAAAACACATATTGAACACATTACATATTGAATAAATGTTTTTCTAAAATTGTTAAGAAGTATATATGTTATAAAAAGTTTAATTAGATAACTATGAATTAAACATAATTTTTTTCAACAAAAAAGTTCATTTTTTTTATATATATATCTAAAAACAAAACTTGAAAAGACTTTTGGAGAGTAATTCAATCTGTGTTTTAACCCTCCTTATCTTTTTCGAGTATTGCAAAATACGATAAACTAAACGAAGAATTTATAAAAGATATTCTAGCTATACGGATATATGCTTTGACTCTTATCTAAATATGGCACTTATCATTGAAACTTTCATACTTGGAGATAAAAATTAACGAATCGTAATTTAAAGAGACACGTTTAGGATTTTCTATCAGTGGAGGCTTATGAAATTTATCCACCTTGACATTGTATTACTTTTACTTTGTTTGGGTTTCTCAATTCAAGATTTCATTTTTGTTAAAAATTATAAAGGCATACAAAAGAGTAATTTTAAAATAATGTAGATTTTAATTTAAAAAAAAATAATTAAGTTTTTGTAAGCATGAAGTTTCACGTAGTGCAATAATTCATTAATTTGCATGTAGTGCACTAATTCAAGGTCAACTCAAGGTAATTTAAGATCATAATGACTGTTTTTGAGGAATACTAATATTTCGGCACCTTTAGATGACCTTTCACTATCGTATACTATTGGTTGATAAGCTTATTTTAAGTTAAAATGAATCTGAAGGTAAATTAGGAAGAATATATTAACTTATGAAAAAGGCACATTATACACAAAACGCAGCAAAAAAGAGAAAACAGAAGAAGATAGGGTCAAATACAGGCCGAGATTGCAGCAAAACTAATAAGGATTAAGTGGAATATAATACTCTGTTTTCTTTTTTCCATCATAACAGCTTGTTTATATTTTAATTTTATTAATAGAGTGTAGCTAAAGCAGCTGCAATATCAAAAATTTCTTACTTGGTTCCACCAAGAAATAGGTTCCTAGTAGCTGTAACCACTGTGTGATGAAACTATTAACTTTTTTTTTGTTTAAGGTTGAACAATGTTTCAAATTTCAGAAACAAAAACCTGAAAAAATGCTTCCTCCAAATTCCAAAAATGTGGTGAAACATATCGCCACATTTCCGATGTTAGGCACTATTTTATTTGGTGAAATCTAATACGTAATTTTTAACAGTATATTATACCCCTGCACTTCTTGAAGGATAATTAATTTTATGATAATATTTGGTATTATTATACTATGTATTATTATACTAAAATCAATTCTCGCCTAATTTGTTCCCAATTGAAACTTTCGAGAACAGAAGGTCACCGAAGTCAGATTACAGCATCAAGATACCATAAACACAAGGCGCTTCCATTCAGGTTTTTATCGAAACTTGTCACGAAAGAGAAAAACTTGAAACGTAAACACTGAAACAAAATCTCTAATAATCCTAGTTAAAGATATACTATGGGATGCCTTAAGCACTTAAAAGTCTGGAAATTTATCTAAAGGTGCTAGGACACACGACGCGATGGCCCTCTGATGGATAAGCAAGTTGCGATTTTTTTAAAATATTTTTTTTACTGTGCATGAGTTATAAATTTAAATTTCCAACTTTGAATTCTCTTAAAATGTTTAAAGTTATATTTGTATGGAAATTAGTTTTAAAATACTCCGCAATAATTTAAAAATTAAAATGCAACACATTTTCAAAATTTTTAGCAAATTATTCGCCTTGCTGAAAAAAAAACTGAAAGTTACTAGAGGGTCTCTAGTATCACTCAGATGAAAAGTAAATATAATTTACGTGACGTTTATGTATTAGAGTATGAATATCAGCACCAAGTTCTTCTTTATTTATTTAACGACTTTCGAAAAACAAAATTATTGACTTTTCGGGCTTTACGATATTCGATTGACATTGTGGGTAAAACTATTTATTAGTTTGAATTTTTGAGCATTACGAAGGTACTTTAATTGAAATATTTGGTATAATTATATCAAACTTAAAAGTTTATTACAATATTAGAATTTATAGCATTAAGTTAGAACAATATTCACATTTTTTTTTGTTTTCGTAAAATTACAATAGTTGGGCTGAATTGCTTCAAATACGCTTTGAAAATTTAAAAATTCATCCATAAAACTCTTAATAAATCATACGTTAGAAATTGCATAAAAAATACTTACTGCTTTTGAAACGAATGAGTTTGTTCATATTGCTATATACTTTGATTGAACTATACGGAAATAATTAATTTTTGGAATTACTTTAGTATTTGGATAAAAAGTCTCCGAATATGAAATTAAGGTAAAAATTTAATTGATTGACTTTATTATGAAGTGTAAGGAATCTTGCTTGAAACTACATTTGTAGATAACTAAAATAAGTGCATAACAATAGAATATTTCAGATATTCGGATTAAAAGTTTGATTATTACTATTATAAACTTGGATTAAAAAAATACATTGTTATTTTAGAATTGAAATGTTTAGTACAAGGATATTTATAAATTCTTGCGTGCATAAGAAGAAATGGATTGAAGTATTTAAAAAAATTAGATGAACTTAAAATATTTTAATAATATTTAAATAGTGAGAAGTTTTTACTATTTTTATTACATTTTATTTTTTAAATCTCTACAGTTAATACTTTTTTATTAATATAGTTAATTACATGCTACAAACTACTCTTTAAACAAATTAAATAGCGTGGTACAGCTGTGGAAATAAAAAAGTATCCACTTGAGGTTATTTCATCCGTACGTCACCCTATAGAATCGGACCTTTTTGAGATTGTGTACAATTAACATTCTGAGTTAATTGCACGATACAAAATTTGCATAAGGGACCGTCTTCATATTAAAAATATTACGATCTTTGAAATTTCCAATAGCAACACCCAATTTTAATAACTTAGAAATGTAAAGCACTCTTGAAAACCCTTAAATCTAAGTTTTTGTTACATTTGGGTGAATATTTGACGAGTTATTCAATCGAATCACTTGTGGACCTTTTGGGGACCATCTCTAAAATGACAAGCAAGCATGCATGCAAAGCCGTCTTTATTTATCAATTACACACTTAATATTATACACAGTCCCCTAAAGGGTAATTAAAAAGTATTTTGTGATTTACTCAGCAAATTATGAATAAAAAATTTTAAAAATTGGGATTTCGCTTAAACTTCTAGTCTTAAATTTATTTCTTTAAAAATATTAAGTTGTTTCTATTCATATTTTTTAAAAAAATTAATATAATAATTATTTAAAAATATAAAAATTGTTTTAAATACCCCAATATTGAATGCATTTTGTTTGGGTTTTTATAATTTCTTTTCAGTAAAAAATTCGTTTCATTATCTTAATTATTTATAGATCGGGATAGTTTTTTATGTGCAACTCATTTAACATTATGGGACCTAAACTTTGCACGTCTCTAACTCCTCTAATAATGCTTAAAAACTAACAAAATTTGGCATTTCGTATTAACATAGGTCATCAATTTGAAATATGGATTCAAAAAGGGGTGTTGCTGTTGGAAATTCTAAAGTTCGTAGCATTTTTAATATGAAGATGGTCTCTTATGCAAATTTTGTGTCATGCAATTAACTCAGAATGTTAATTGTTCACAATGTCAAAAAGGTCCGATTCTATAGGATGACTAACGGCCAAAATAATCACTAGTGGGTACTTTTTTATTTCCACAGCTGTACATATCCAATATAACTGTTTTAAAATACTTAAGCTTTTAAGTATTTGTTTAAATAAATGTTAATTACAAAATAAAAAAAGATAAATGTAAAAAAAAATATTAAAATATTTTTATAATTTTTAAATAGATAAGATAAATTGAAAATATAATTCAATTAGATAAATTTTTGATTATATTTACAATAATCCGGATGAAATTGATCTTCTTCAAAATTTAAACATTTGTAATCAAAAGTAATATTTATCCAAGAACCTTTGAGTTCAATAAAAATATTTTTTAATAATGGTAAGTTTCAATTCATCACATTATTATTGCATAGTACTTATTTTATTATTGCATAGTACTTATTTTAAACACTACATATTAAAAAAGATTATATTACAATGATGGTCGGAGAAAAGTATATGAGCATGTTTTGAAAATAATTATATGCATTATGCCTATACTCTCTTCTGAGAAAATGCTAGAATCATAACGATTCGGGATTAACTTTCTGAAAAAGAACCACAATTTTTTTTTTTTAAAGTTGATGTCTGCTATTCCATAGTGGTTGATTGGTAGACATATATATTTTCAGGCTTCCATCTATCGCGCGCCATCTCCACAATTTAGACATATCCCTGATGGGGAGGGAAATAGTCCCCAGATATCTGTACCCGTGGGAAACTGCGCAATGACCGCCCACAGGACTTTCGGATCCAACAGATTTAACGAGCAAGTACTCCGCATGTACCCGACAAACAAAAACGTCCATGCCTTATCGGGATTCGAGCCCGGATCCAGAATCTCCAAAGGCTAGCACCCTAGCCATTGCGCCGCCGGGTCGGCATTCCATAGTTAAATCGTACAAATGAAGCAAAGAACTGAAGTATGTATTTTTAAACCCCTTGGCCTTACTTTAAAACTACAAATTTATGTATTTATCTAAACATTTCTTCAAACAGCTTACATTCTAACAGTGCAACTTGTAGCAATCCTTTTAAAATTTTAGTTTGTAACAAAAGGTGTAAAGAGAGCGAAACGCTATTTTAAAAACACTCGCGCAGTGCAAAGACTAAACATTCGGTTATTTCTAACCATTTGGTCAATAAATATGTGTAAGAAAGTATACGCGGAAAGTGACTCACACTTGAAATATTTACGCTGAAATGGAAATTGGAAATACGCTTAAAAGAATCCCAGAAATTGGGAGGAAGTTTTATGGTAAAAATTAAGTAATTCGTATTTGATGTACCGTTGTTATTAATTATAAAAGTAAATAATTGGTAACTAGTTACAACTTATTTATATTTCTTTCTTCAAGTTTTTCATTTAAAATGCACCTTTCAAGTGAAAAAAATCGCTTCAATCAGTATTTTTATTGTTGTTGCTGATAACATTTTTTGATGGACATTACCATTGATTATCGGTTCAGCAAACAAAGACAAATGAAAAATTATAAATAAATATCTATATTGTTCAGACACGTATTTTTTTTGCAATTTTTAGAGATAAAAGTATAGGCACTTCTAATGACCATTTTATCGAAAATTATCCGATCGTTGAATGGCTCACCTAAGTTTTAACCACATTTTTAGAACAGCATTATCAAAAATTGTAGAACAGTTATTGTGAACCACAAGAAAATTAAATATTTATATATAAAAAAAATTCCCAGATTGCTAACAAAGGATCTTTGTACTTTCACCCAGACCTAGGGCTTAAAAAAAACCTAAACAACCAAAAATTTAGATCCAGAAAAAAATCTTCTTACAAAAGAATGACAGATCTAAGATCGGTCTTAGTAGCACTTTGAATGATGTTGCGTCCCGGCCTCTCTTCCGAGTTTATTCCTCGTGCTAAAGCTAAAATAAAACAACAGCATGAAAAAAAGCGTGAACTGGAAAGAAAACCGAGTTCTCTAACTAGGACCTAAAACGGAAAGTCTCGAAGATTAACAAGACATACCCACGACAAAATATTTTTTTTATAAGAAAAATGCTCTTTTGGCTAGAAAAAAAACTTTTTTTTTAGTTGGAGCTTTTAATAATCGGTCTGATTGGGAATACAGAAAAGGCGGGTTAGTGAATAATCGGATTGCTAAAAAGAGCGCAGTCAATTGTTAATTTCGTTATGCTTGTGTTAAAAGCGTTATGCTTGTGTTAATGCGAGTAAATTTAGTCTACGCTTGCTTATACCAAAGGTGGTAATTCCAAAGAATAGGGTACTTGACTGTATCGCTAAAATACTTTCCAATGTTATTTAAAGTTGAAAGTAACAAATAACAAATGCGCATATAACTTTTGCGAAATAAATCCTTAAATCATTAAAAAAATCGTTTTAAAAAAGCATTTTTTTTCCACGTGATCATCACGTGATCACAAACACGTCGGTTTGGCTGACGTCACTATGAACTATAAACAAACCGGTGTGATGTTTTATGTCTTCTGATTAAAACTTGATTTAATCTAATTACTATTGAAATAATAAATTTTGAAAAAATGTAGAGCTGTTTTACAGATGCATACATTTAAAATTTGCTTAAAATCGATTCCAATGTGGTGTTTCAAAGTTTGTTTATAGTTCATAGTGACATCACAGATACCACGTGACAGCCAGAAAGCGTTTTCAGGAGTGATTTTTCGTCCTAATTTTCAAATTCATTTTTCTGGCTTTTTATGGGGTATTTGAAAAAAAGAAAAAATACGGGTCTAATATTTTTGGCATAAAAACATTTTTAGAAAATAAAAAAAATTTAGTCAAGTACCCTATTCTATAGCAGGGTAGAGGAAAGACTCGTACTGAGCTGCCATTGGCAGCCATGGCTCACTACGGAGCCCGAATAGAGACGGAGCCCAAAAAGTGCTAGTTAATTTATAATTTTGATACTGAGTAAGGAAGTACACCCAGGGCAAAGGCGGGTATCGAACCCGCCCCCGTTACAGCACGCGGACTGCTAGCGTTATAGCCTGCGATCCAAACCACTCGGCCATCGGGATCCACATGCCACTCTATATTGTCTAAGTGCAACGAGCTTATAATAGGGGTAGAGCGGCCTAGGGAAGGTTTCTACTACGGAGCCGGTGGCACCTAGATAATTTCTCATACAGTCACGCGGTTTACCACGTGACTATGAGAAAGGGAAGTATATTTGGCAAGTTATCGTGCCGTTTGGCGCTTTTTGAAAAAATAGCGCCGAATTTCAAAACATTTTGTGTTTGTTTTGGAATGTTTTTTTGGTTGGATTAATGTTGCGTTAGACCTACTGATTATGTAGGTCATTTGATAAACACTTCCCTTTAATTTATTAACGGCTAGGATATTTTTATGCATATTTGAAAAAAATATATACAAATGTGTTGTGTGTAAGAAAACTTAAGAACACACTGTTCACTTCATTCAACTAATTTTGTGAAAAATGAGCCAAATCAAGCTTTGAAAAATGATATATATAATACTTCCTCCTTTCTTATGAACTTCGTTGCAGTTAAAAGCACAACAAGAAACAACCATTTTTGCAATAATTTAGCTGCTGCGAATATCACGAACCTTTCCTATACCGATTGCCATAGCAAAATACATACACAGCCTGCTCGTAGTAGGAGATGCAATCACGTGACCCTAGGAAGAATTCTCTGCATGTTGGTTCCACGGTATGGTTGCCATTAGCCGCTCTACCCCTATTATAAGCTCGTTGTCTAAGTGTTGGTCCATGGTGCGGTTGGTAGGTTCAGTATTTACACTATTATAAAACTCTTATGGGTAATCCGAAGTCTCCGTAGGTAAACCGATAACCTTGGTAAATATTTTATTCACGAACTAGAACTGACTGGAAGGCAGAAGGGATGCAGTAGTTTCCATATGGTTTTGTGTACAATCGGAATGTTTCACGTTTTAAATGGCAACAGTTCCAGCGGTATTGTTGAGAAAAAAACGCACTTTAAACCGACCGACCCGGCAGCGCAATGGTTAGGGAGCTAGCCTTTGGAACTTCTGGGTTCGGGTTCGAATCCCGATAAGGCATGGATGTTTGTGTTTGTCGAGTATATGCGGAATACGTGCTCGTTAAATCTGTTGGGTACGAAAGTCCTGTAGGTGATCATTGCGCTGTTTCCTGCGGGAACAGGCCCCTGGAGACTATTTCCCTCCCCTTCAGGAACATGTCTAAATTGCGGGGGTGGCGGCAGCATCTGTCACGAATGTGTTTGTGTCGTGTCTGTCTTACTTGACAAAGGTTCAAAAGCTGGTCTCTGACCAAGCACACAAACCTGAAAATGTACGTCTACCAACCAACCAACCGCACATCAAGAATGAAACCGAAACCACCAATAAATTCGCGGAGGTCAAGAATGAAAACTGGAAGAGTTACGTCAGCTGAAACACCAAATAGAAAGCATCGTCTAATGTATCTCGCCTTAGCTGTCTAAACGGTAGATTATCCTCTAAGGAATTCCTTACTGATGATAGGGTTTATTTAGCTTGATCTGTTAATTACGGAAACAATGGAGCTTACAAAAAAAGGCGCTTTCTACCGAGACCGTGGAAGTAAGTTTCTTGGAAGAGACTTGAAAACGACTCATCTAACAGACTCTTACAGAGTTGTAATTGTGTTGAAAATAACATTGGAAAAATAGTAATAGTGTCAATCAAGTATAAAAATAGTACATTAAAAATTATTGCTTCAAGTTCTACATGAATTATAAAAAACTTTAATGTCTACATTTTATGAAATGGGAGGCCTCAATAGGGTTGTTTCACGTCGTGGGTGGCAATAGCTTCAACGGTTTGTTTTCATTTGTTGTTTGGAATTACCTTTTTTTTGTATTCGAAAATGAGTTTTCTAAGAATATTTTATTTATAAAAAATTTTAATGCCAACTTCTTGCTGTGCTGTTGGTTGTTCAAAACGTTTGTTAAAGAAAGCTTGTATAGAAAGAAAAGTTTCTTTAATTCTATATTGGTCATTTTGAGAGTGAAACTGAAGTAAAAATAAATGCACAGTATGTGAATCCAAATTAACCAATGAAATCGGAATACAAAGAAAAGAAAACAGGAGCGTTACATCATTGAAACATTCCCATTGTGAAAAACTTGATAAATAGTTTTGAATGAGTTTTATTATACTTATATGATAAAAGTTATTTTTATGTTGATACATTAAAAATAATTTATCCTGAATAATTCACTGATCTAAGATGAAAAGTCACAATAGTCTATTTATTTTAAAATTTAGTTATGAAGTCTTTTATAGTTAAAATGCAGTGATATATACTGTATACGTTCTACATAAAAATACTGAAAGCAAAGCTACTCAATGAAAACCAGAATACAAATTCACCAATTCTTTTATCCATCACGTGGGCATTTTACTGTAGCATACGGATAGTTTAAATCAATTAATTTACATACCTAACAATAAAGAGATGGGAGGGTTAAGGGGCCAGTTTCCGTAATTGTCGATCTCGCATCATACAGGTCATGGGAAAAATTTCCCAACACCAAACTTATTAAGAAATATTACATTAAACAGCCCTAAACTTTTCCCATTAGCGAACATGTCAATAATTTCTGTATCACAATCACACAGAACAGCTAAAAAAAAACAATTCAAGCAGCGATGTATAAGAAATCCGTTATCGCACGAACCAGATAAAAATTCGTCCTCAGTAAACGTGTTAGGCTATCCCGCATTGCACACAGACTCAGACCAAAGAACTAAACAAACTACTTAGTGAACATCTTATTATATCCAGCATCACAACAGATCGGCTAAAAATTGTGTTTCCTCAAAGAACGTGTTAGAAATCCAGCAGCAGAAAGTTTCCCCACATCAAACGCGTTAATGAATATCGCATTGCACATACCAAAAAGCAGAACAAAACAAAACTGCGCAGCAACCCCAGACAATGAAATCATCCTCCCAATCAACGAAGAATCCCGAATCCCGACGGAGAGGTGAAAAACCGCCCCCAACCTGTCAACGAGGAACCACAAAAACCGTCTAGTGTTCCAAGCTACTCCTTTTATTGTTCTCGACATTCGAAAAGAACAAAAACCATCCTCTGAGGCCAAAACTCAAAAATAGAGATCCACAACCTAGTGCGGGAAAGCGACGCATCGGATAAATATGAGTTTTCAAGATAAAAATACTAAAATATTCGAATTTAGAAGGTTTCAAGATTGAAGAGAATCTTAAATTAATTGGTGTAACAGTTGGGATACAGTTAACAGATCTTTTATTTTCTCCAGTAGTAAATCAAAACTGCAAACGATTCTTCTGATAAACTATCTTCTTGTCGATAGGCCACTTTTCCGCGCACGGTACGAACTTGGCATGGGTGAAAGTATTCATATAATCGTATCCTCAGACTCCTCAGGTTAACGACACGGTCATATTAATCAAGAGCCTCCCCAGCAGCATTTTACTCACTGGTCTTTATTATTTCAAATGAAAGGGATCCTTTTATTGAGGAGGAAGATATCTAGCTTTCTTTTTTTGTATCTATGTGTTTTAATATGTATCAAACATCTGTGTTTCTATTTTGGTGGTTTATGATTTTTTTTAAAGTAAGAGATGGGCAAATGTATGCGAAACAATGGTAGCTTTTCTAGTGAATAGGACTGTTGAAAGGTTTTGTATAAAAAAAAAGTGAAGCGAGATTGATTGGTTAGTGTGAGTTGTTTTGTACCTGGGTGTCATGGTTACAAAGAAGCCATTATGCTAATTTAAGCTAGCTGGATTAGGGTAGTAGGTATAATTTAAATAAAAGAAGATACGAAAATAGCAAATATAGTTTTAAATGTTGAAGCATCCAGCCATGAAACAATATTTTAAATAAAAACATAAAATCATGTTTCATAATTTATCACAATTAAACATATTTCTTATCAAAAAGAGTCCTTAAAGAGTCTCTATGTAAGAAATAATTTATAATGAAATTTAATTTCAATGTCAAAACAACTTCATAAGTTTTACTAAATAAAATTAACTTAACAGAACATTGACCATCAACCCTACTGCGGATACATTGTTGTTTTCTATTCAAGAAAAATAAAGTGTGAAAAAAAGAAAGTGATTTTCCGTGCCAAAATTTTTTATCATTATCATTAGCCTAGACCTTAATAGTCGTACAACAAAGGCCAATATCCATCCATTCTTTGAAATGAGGAACCATTGTCACTGACAAGAAAATGTCAGCAACTTATTTTTGATCCACGTGTTTACGTTTACAAATTATCCGTAGGGGTTTATATATCGGATGGCAAAATCATACCAATTCTATTTTTATTGATATCACATGTTTTAAATGATCAACCAAAATAAAGAAATTAACGAAGAATACGAAAATTAAGAATAACGAATCTTGAACGGAATTTAAAAAGTTTGATCAGGAAAGTTTCATCAATCGAAAAACTTTCTAACTGAATTTTGAGGAAAAAATTTATTATGCAAAAAACAGAAACAATATCTTTTAATATGGTCATAAAACCTCTATTCATCTGATATTTTTTTTTTTCAAATTATTCTTTTCCCTCCAAGTAAATTTTTATACGTTCCCATATTTGCCAGTGTTTTTTTTTATGTATGCATGTCAAAATTTTGTTTAACGAGCAATTATTGTTCACTTAATTCGAAAGAGATAAACTATATATAGCTTACTTTTCTACTTAGCACCTTGGGATTGTAAAAACTTTATATTGAACAGAACAATATATATACGGACAGTTAATCCTTTCCTTTTAATAATTTAGCTAATTTATTTGATCTTATATAACAGGAAACAATTAAATATCCTGCTGCTGCAATCTTCAGCTTGAAAGCTAAATTTACAAAAGTCTGTCGCTGAAAAAAATAAACCACAAAAACAAACGAAAATACTAAATGTTAACTGAGAGATCCGGGAAAGTGAAGACATTTCCAGATTTAAGTAGGAGCTGATTGGTCAACAACTCCTACAGGACATAATTTGCAACCACCAAGAAAAACAAGCGAGTTATTTTAAATTATGAAATCAAAAATGTCTTCAACGAAGCAGTCGCCAGCACAATCGAAATGCACGACTACCGACCTTTAGTCGCCGCCACCCGCTATCAAGGGGGACATGCCCCATTAACTATTTACGAACTCTTGAATGGAATTCTTTGAAATTTGATAAATCTTATCGATCATTTTACTTACTGACATATTGTGTTGTGGGAGGATGAAATAGATCAGCGCCATCAAATATGGTGTTGATTGAAACAGAGATAAATATACATATGATTAGTTTATTTTATGCATTTTTAAACAAAAATGTTTTTAGTATTATTTTTTCTCTATAAAATTCTTCTTTTCGCATTAATTTTTTTACTAAATTTTATTACAAAAAATAAGAATAAAAAAGTGAATAAGTTACGTAATTGTTTGTTGTTGACAAAATATAAAATTAATAAATCAGAAGGGAGAAATGATTCGGATAATAAATATACATATGATTAGTTTAGTTTATGCTTTCTCTTAAACAAAATTTTTTTATTATTTTTTCTCTCTCCAAAATTCTACTTTTCGTATTAATTTTTTTATGAAATTTTATTACAAAAAAAAAATAAGAATAAAAAATTAAATACATTACGTAATTTTTGTTGTTGTCAAAATATAAAATTAATAAATCTATAGGGAAGAGACGGTTTGTCCTAAGGAGAAAAAATTCGATATTCGATTTCGATATAATACTGAAGCTATAATGCATGCAGATTTAAATATAGTTTCATATCTGCAAAATAAAATCAAGATTTTACATTATAGTAGGCACCCTCTTAAGCGGACTCCATTACTTCAGATCTCCAATTTAATCGGCGAATGGTTTTTTTTATCAATAGAGTGAAAAAATTATCGATCTCCATAGATGGGATGCTGATAAAAAGAGACTGTATTTTTTTAACTATTTGTAACTTGTAGTACTTTAATGCATTCATATACAAAATGATTATTTACAAGGCAGCATAAAATAAGCAGAATAAACTGACAATTATTTATAAGGACATCCTAATATCATCAATGTATGAATGCGCAATCAAATATTCATCAAAACTTAAATTAAACTTCTCCGGTCTAATTGAATTTTTGGTTTACCGGCTTGCCCTCGATCTGATTTTAAGACGGTAGGGGGACTACCACCCTTTCACTTTATATTTTCCAAATACTAATCTACTTAATTAAACAGAATCATGTACTGTTTGCTATATGAAAGATCTCTGACATCATGAGAAGCAGACGTTTTTCTTCAACATGATTAATATTTTAATGGGAAGACAATGCAAAAAAAAAACATCGATCAAACTTATTTTCTTTAATACGGCGGATTGAAAACGAACCTAATCCTGCTGCAATTTAAAGATAATCATTTACTTATTTATCCATGAGTTTTCTTTTTTCAGAAGACAGTGATTTGATTGAGAATACCTGAAAGAAAAAATTATGTAAATGGAACTTACCACAATCTTTACACAGTATCTTCTTCACAGCTCGCAAAGTTCGTTTTTCATTCGGAATGGGTAAAGCAGTAGCGGCCAGCGAAGGCCACGCGTATTTATTGGCAGCCACGCCAAAGACTAGGTACTGGCTGCCCAGTTTCAAGTTATCGTGGTTCACCTCAAGAATGCAGTGTTCTTCCCCGCTTCTGTGGTACACAACTTCGACGTCCTCCTTCCTGCGGAGACCCCCAGAAGAAGAGTTGGCTGCCTTGAGGACATTGTCCACCGAGAACCAGGCTCGCACAGTCCCGTCCCTCTGCACCAGGACCGACCTCAGAGACCCAGTGAACACATCCGGGCTCAGGTATGCCCTGGTCTGAGCCTCGTCTATCTGGGCCTTGGCAGAAAAGTTCACCGCGTGCCTTCGCTGTTTCGGATGCCGCTTGCTGCCACCGAGACACAGTGCGTTCGTCGGCGTGGCTATTGATGTAGAGTTGGTGTCCAGGCATGGTGCAACCATCCACAGGGAACTAAGGCAAAATATCACCAGCAGTAGGTGCCGGAGGATCAGGTATAGGCGCATGGCCTAACACTTTTTTGTGAGGTAACCAAAAGTAGGATGTTCTGGAAATTTGGGATCACGCTATATTGGTTCCGAAGAGCCCACAGTTTGTAGGTATGAAGTGGGAGGGGACATTTCTTAGTGTTTCGAACTACGATTGCCACCAAGTTAGGTTTCGGAGTTCTTCAATGATAGAAACTTAGATTAACGTCTAGTGATACTGGATAAATATGAACACAGAGTTGACATTCCGTTTACAGTCATTTCGTTAAATTCACTCTAAAACTTTGTAAATATGAACATAATATTAAAAGACGTCACGATTAGCGTAAATATTAAGTACAAATGCCACTGAACGTGTAAAATATTAATAAATATATTCTTCCAAAAGTAACAGCTCTTTTAAAAAACGTTTAAATATACAGCAATTAAAAACAAGTGGTTAACGGACTAACACAGGTTTTAGGATAAGGAACTCAAACTACTTTCTGGTGATAGTAAAAAGACTACTCACCAACTAGGATTTATAAAAACGGACGTTCGACGATAAATGATCAGAATATTTCCAAAAAATTATGTAAAATAAAGCTCTGTCACGAACTTTTCGGGTCGAGGAGGGCCTACGAAGGGTCTTCGTGGTATCGGCAAGGCCCTAAAAACCACAGCCCTACGGGGGAGATTTTTTTAGACCTTCCGACTGGCATGACACCTGAGATGGAATAGAACGGAGGGGGAAAACTTCCAGCTTCCCGTGAGTCGGAGCTCTTCGGATCCGAGGGATGAAACTCCTCGCGACATCCACACTTCCACTCGCATCCACTGCGCAGGCGTATTGGGGGGCTGTGACGTCGCGCCCCTTAAAAGTTTCCATCCCTGCCAAGCTCTCCCCTAATCCAGTGACACATCCCCGAGGTATCTCGATTACATTAGGGGCACGATCGAATCGAAGATGACACTGTAATCCAGCTGTCGTCGCATTCTGGAGACTTGTTAGATGTTTTCAGAGGCGATTTGATGTCTTCCAGGCAGTAGGGCTTTTCACACCTTCTCGTTCTGGGCCTCGTGTGTTATAAAAATAGACCGCTCTGCTCAATACACGTCTAGTTTTTCGAGACTTGTTGCACGACATTCACTGTTTTTTAGTCTCAAAAGATATCTCCCAGACTGTTTGTTATCTTTCCAGCATTCCAAAACCCAAAAGCTCTTCAGATTGAATTACTGTAATTAATACAACTCCATCTCGCAAAAGACATCACTAGATTCATGTGTAAAAATTTTCTCTCTTTTTTCTACAAAAATTTCCAAAAAAACTAAACATACGACACCGTTGTACATACAACTGGTAAAAATAGCCCGTTTCACCACGGCGGCAATCCGATCCCTTTAGGATCCCAGCGCGTTGCTCGAGTGAAAGCAAGACTGCATGTAGTTGTCACGCTTTTTTACGATTCAATATCTCGCGTTTATTATTTCTTCTCTCTCTTCGCTGTGAGATAATAGCCGGCATAAAACGAAGATAAGGTGAAAGTATCAGGAACTGGCGCGGCGAATAAGGAAGCAAGGACGTAATTTTTCTTTTTATCCGGATTACTTGCCATTGTTGCTGTGTTAACTCGAGGCAGGATGTTGGAGTGTCCAGTAACTCCCTTCTCTAACTCTTTCGAATTTGCGTTTCCGGAGGAACTTTTTTTCTCATCGTTTGGCTAGATTTCTTGGAAATAAAGCTTAATATCATTATCAATAGCAACAATGTTGCTCTTGAAGAGATACTGTTAGAACGCGGTTAAAGGCTTTAAGTAATTTTGTTATATTTTTTGGTAATATATATGGAAAAGACCGGAAAGAAAGAGCATGTCCAATTAAATGTAGTAATATTAGATAATGGGCATGTTTCATGTCTTGAGTGGAAACAGAAATGCTGAAAATGAAAAATCAAATCATATTCTCGAGCCTCGATTGGTAATCAATGTGAATGAAACCACAGCAGTAATCGGAGCTCTAATCAAGGAAATGCAGGAATGAAAGTTGGATGAAATTACGTCATGTGCGAGTGCCAATTTAAAGGACTATTGAAATAATGCTTTTAATATTTATAAATAAATACCTACAATAATAACATTGAATGTCCGTGTGTGTGAGTGTATTATGTGTCCCGTCGTTGTAACTTTTATTTTTATTCTGGTTGCCATTATAGTTAGAAACTAAATTCATGTACTTGGAAAATACTTGAAAAGGTTTCAAATTAATTATTGGATAACAACATGATTGGCATTATGTCATAAAAGATGACTTGGCTTTTGTAGACACATTTGGTTGTAAGCACAGTTTTTTTTTCCAAAAATATTTTTTAAATTTTGAAAATTTTTAACCATGGGAAGTCGTTGTTACCATTTAGTCGTTTGTTACCACATAAGTTTTATAGTAATTTAAAATGTGTAAAAAGTTTTGTTTAATGAAGTGAAAAGTTGAAACTATACCTAAATCATGCAGCGAAAACAAAGTTTACAAGTTTAAATATTTTCTTATGCCCCAGAGAGCTGGAACAAATAAGTAATACAAAAAAAAAAAAAAAAAACTTTTAAATGATTTGCAACGACAGTCTATTTTACGTTTGAAATGTATCTTCCCCTCAAAATTTTCATTTCCAATGCCACTTGAAAAATGGATATTTTTTAAGTGTATAACATTCTCCATTTTCGTGAAGGTTGGTTTGGGGCACTTACTACCTGTGACACTCATACCTCACTCGAAAGTGTTGACGCGAGAGATAACCTTCACATATTTTACGACTGATAAATAATTCCACTTAAAAAATGCAACCTCTTTAACTCTAAGACAGTTTTGAGCTGATAAACAGCATTTTGAATATTAAGATCCGGGAATAACCTTACTGATAGTTCTCTTCATACCTTACTGATAGGTCAATGTATGTTAAATTTACTTCTTTTTAGCCTACTTTTCTTTTTTTTAATTCGAAGAATTAAAAAACAAGAAGTTCTAAAAGAACTAAAATAGCCTACTTTCCTGTTACTTAAATACTTACTAAAATTCTTATCTTGAAAAAACTAGGTTTGTTACAGTAAGTGACATCAACAATCGTTTCTACATTAAATTTATATACATTAGAATAAATTTCACTAAACACAGCATTCAGCTATAATTTCAACTTCTAAAGCAATTATTTTTATTAATTTTCTATCGCCAATAAAATAAATATTACTTATCGTCCACATGATTATTTGCAGTTATAAATATATATTTCACTATTCGCAGAACAAAAATCATAAAACTACTTCAAAATTCACTTAAAATAGGAAATGTAAATTAACAAGTAGGTTTGTAACAGAATCTGTCACTTAATCCGCTTCCACAGGTAAAAAGGCGCCAAAAAACAGCATTAATTCTATATTAAACATTTACCCTCTATAAATTCGGCTAGTTTCATTTATTTTATTTCGAAAATTAAATAATTATTACTTAAATCGTTTGCAAAAATTTATATTTAAGTTACATTTCCTATTTTAAGTGAAATTTACTCTAATGTATATAAATTTAATGTAGAAACGGTTGTGATGTCACTTACTGTTACGAACCTAGTTTTTTCAAGATAAGAATTTTAGTACTATTTAAGTAACAGGAAAGTAATGTTTCTAATTGTTTTACTAGTACATCTGGAGTACCCCAGGGTCAACTCTTGGGCCCCCGTTAGTATTTCTTTTGTTTATCAATGATATAGCTGTGAACTTTCAATCTTGTCTGTTATTCGCTGACGATCTAAAAAAATTTTAGGATAGTTTCATCACTTAATTGATCTTGTGATTCGTCAGACAGAACTGAGCAAACTGGATAAATGTTGTACTGAAAATAGGCTTCTTCTTGATACAGATAAATGCCTTGTTCTTACATTTACAAGAACGTAGAAAGTTTGACCCTTATCTTAGTAATTATACATTGAATAAGGAAATAATCACAAGAAAGACAAACATGAAATATCAGGGAGTTATTTATGAATCTAGTTTTAGTTTTAATTTACATATTCAGGATATTGCGCAATAGAGCTTCCAAAAAATGGTCCAGTTCTGGAATATAACTGCGTTATTTGGAATCCTTTAAATAAGTCTGATGTTGTATCGATTGAAAAAATCCTCCAAAAAAATCTCTATTTCATAGCTCGTAAATCGAATGAGCTTATCAAACTTTAAAGTTTTAGGGTCAAGTGGGGTAAGTGTGATTGGGGGTGTGATAAACAGCTCTTGTAACTTTGGAAATCATTCTAAAAATCTGAAAGTTTGCAATATATAACATTAGACCACTTATAATTAAACTAAAAAGAAATATTGACCTTATTTTTTGTTTAAAGAAAGTTTTGAGCTTTTGAATATGCTATTTTATTACATTATTTTCCCTATATGGGGTAAGTGTGATATACAGAAATGGATTTTGAAATGCAAATTTTGTGCACTTAAAATTGGAATTCAAACATATAATTTTTTTTCTACATATGTATGTTTCTTATAATTATTCACTACCAATTTTAGGATTTGGAATTGACTTGAAGCAGAGAACGAATTTTCTTAATGAAAAATGCAGAAACCCTATCACACTTACCCCACTTGACCCTACTACTTTAGAATTCCAAAGATCAATATCCGTATTAAATTTTTTTACAATATCTTAAACTATAAAAATGATTGTCCTTATTTACTAAAATAATATAATTTCTTAGTTCCCAGCTATTCTACAATAAATAAATATATTCTTAAAAACCTTTTTTTTTTCTCTAAAAACTATCTTAAAAATCAGCCATATATGTAATTCATTGGACTGGTTAACAAACTCCTAATGAACAGTGATTTATTTTTTGACAACCTTACGAAATTAAAAAGAGATATTTTATCAGTGACCTTTTAATTCATTGTAAATTCATTGTTTGTGTGTGTTTTATTCAATTTTAATGCTTGTTTTTTTTAAATTTAATGTTTGTTTTCTGTATTTAATACGATTTTAGTGTCTTGTCTCTGCTATGTAATTGGAAATTTTCTTTTCTGTATAGCAGTCAAATAAATAAAATAACCGACGTAATTGAAAAAATCCTTAACAGCGATTTTTGTTGATACTTGTTTTTTTATTGCATTTTTCATTAACAAAATTGGGAGCAAAAAATAATTTTACAGACGTATAAAAGTTAAATGAACTATGCAATTGTAACAATACTGTACATTTTATAAAGTGAAAATGTAATCCCGATATCAACTTTTTTTTTTACACTTAGAAACCGGGAGAACGTAGATCTACATCTACAAAAAAAAAAAATTTAATAAAAAACAACCATAGTCAAATATAATCCGACAAATATTTTTAGAGATATCTTGTTACCATTAAGAACTAAGATTTTATCATTTACTTTTATTTAAAAAAACATTGAAAGGAAAAATGCTGCGAGCAAATTAATACGTATGTGTTGAAGTATTTACGTGTAGACTAAAAAAAAAAAAATCGAAAACTATTTGTCCCATTTCAATCATGGCAGGTTCCAGCTAAAAGACTATGGAATTATGTCTCGTAAATTTTTAGCGCAGTCGGATGACAAGGACAAATAAAACACCTTCTTCACCACATGGTACCTAAAAAATTTATAGCGATAAAAATTTATATATGTTTTTTATAAAAATTATGCTCAAATATGCTAAGGCTAATACAGAATCGCGGACAAGTGACATCTCCAACACCTGATCTGGCGCTCCACAGAACTTTTGAACGACATCTTACGCTATTGCGGTCGTAAATTTACACCACATAAATTTAAAGAGTATTTATCGCCCATTATGATCGAGGATTAAGTGGATTTAATTATTTTTAGCAAGATATAAAATTGGAAGGGAAGTAGGCGGGATTTAGTTTAGTTTGAACTTTGAATTATCGTCGCACTAGAGCTACATGAGGACTATTGGCGACGGGCGTCGTATTTAAGAACCACAGTCAAGTGACGAGCCGACACCCGAGTAGGCGCAAAACGTAAACGTTAAGGGTGACACCGTACGCAGCGTTGGGTTTGGTTTGGTTTGAATTATCGTCGCACTAGAGCTACACGAGGGCTATTGGCGACGGGCGTCGTATTTTAGAACCACAGTCAGGTGACGAGCCACACCTGAATAGGCACCCAACGCAACCGTTAAGGGCGACATCGTACGCAGCGTTAGGACTTTGAAGGATATTTAACGTGCACTCCCTTACACGGGGTATTATTCGTCGGACATTTTTGACTGCACGGGCCGTTTATAGGTCGGCAGCTTTTTTGGCGATGCCCGGACCCGAACCTGGGACCTTCCGCATGCTAAGCGAGTGCTTAACCGACTGGGCTCCCCAGCCCCTACGCAGCGTTGGGACTTTGAAGCATATTTAACGTGCATTCCCTCTACAAGGGGTATTATTCGTCAGACATTTTTGGCTGCACGTGCCGTTTATTGGTCAGAAGTTATTTTGGTGATGCCCGGACCCGAACCTGGGACCTTTCGCATGCTAGGCGAGTGCCTAACCGACTGGGCTCCCCAGCCCTTAAACGCGAATGAGACCGGAGGACCACGGATCGCCTAACCTAAATGCCTATGTGTTAATTCAATATATAAATTATTTTCTAAGCCACATTTCTCCTGCTATATTGTGAACATACTTAAAGAAAGGGTTTTTTTTTATATGATAAATGTAGCCAACTTACATGCCTCTATAATCCCACTTTTTGAAATTGGTTATTTGTAACAAATTCAAAAAGTGGGATTATCGATCCCTGTAAGTCAGCTGCATATTTGTCATACAAAAAAAAACCGTTTGATAAATATTTTGTTTGAAAAAAATAAACCGTTTGGAGAAAAAAGACTGGGAACTAAAAGTTTTCTTCATTTCCAATAGCTAGTTTTGGACGACTTCTCTCTTATCAAGATCTTTTCTCTTATTGATTTTCATACCCGGCTCTATTGTGTTATGTAAAAAAATAAAACTTAAATGTTTCAACTAATCAATGAAATTCGATAAAACTAAGTAATATGTTAATGCTAATTTCCCTGATTTGAACAAGTAAAGTTACAAAATTGATTATTTCTTCCTCGATCCTTCTTGTGAATTCTGCAATTACTCAAAAAAAAAAAAGCTGTCTGCAATCGTTAACGTTATGAAACAAAAAAGATAATGAAAATAAATTAAAGTTTCCATCAAGTAGGCGTTGATGGTCGGTAAAGCGACATTCTAGTAGTTGAAGGATGACAAGATCAATTCTTGCCTTAGGGCTAAGTTTGATTTGAGTATACATAACAATGTATCACAACTGAATCTCACTCTGTTACACCGTCATATACGTTATATTTCTTTTTTAACTGTTAAATTTCATCAAAAATTAGGAGCAATGGGACTACTAATTTTTTTCACATAAGTGGTGTAAGGTGTAAGCTTAGTTCTTTTTAGAGGAGTAAGGGTACCCAGTTTTCGTGCAAGTTTTTTCCTTTTAAATGCCGAAATGTTTCAATAAAGACTTTACAGTGCATAAAATTTACAACATTTCTGTGGTAAAACTATTTAAGAAATGAAATTCTTATGATATCCTATTTTAACCTATATGTTTATTTAAATTTTTTAGCTTCTGAGTATTTTATAATAGTATTGAAAAGCAAAACAATTTAAAAGATTATAGTACAGATTGCTTTTTCTAAAATTACAAATGTGTAAGCCCAGAACTGTTATTTTCGCCATTTGGTCTATGACTGGGCTATTAAAGCTTTGTTTGCTGAGATTTTTATGGCTTTCATAATAAGTTGGATTAAATACATCCATGTCTAGATTCAGATTACAAGATATTTACTCATAAATCTTCAAACTAGAAAATCGCTTACAATTAAATATTAACTGTAAATAATTACCGACCACAGAGCCAATTAGTTTCTGCCATTTATATCAAATATTTTGTATTCTTAGTTTAAAATACATGTAACATTTTTGGATACTTTAAATTAAATATGTGACTGTTACAGTCAAAACCTATTAAAAATAGCCATAAAATATAAAAATCCTAATTTTTTTTTTATTGAAACAAGTTCATATTTACATATAAAAGATTATACACAACACATTATGAGTACATTGAAGAAGGAATGTTAAACAAATTGCAGAGAGGTAAGAATCAACGTTTCTCCAGACTTTTGAATTTAGCTTCTGTAAGAAATTTAATAAAACTTTATTTTAAAAAGTTTTTACACATGCATAAAAAAAACAAATGAATAAACCAACTAAGCAAAATATAAAAGTAAGGATAAGTCAGAAATATAAAGATTAAAGTTTATTGAGAGAAAAATACTTGGATTTTAGACAGCTTTTCTAATGTACCATGAAATTTTTTTTACATGAGCGGATGCAAGTCATTAAACAGTTTAAAAATGCTCACATTAATGGGAATATTTCTTATGATGTCACACTCTTCATAATGCCATTTCATTAGTTTCTCTTTTTTGGATAGTGTTGAAACAAACTCATTGGTTTTTTATAACATCACACGCTCCAAAAAACTGCGATTTAATTGGTTGTTTTGTTTTCTTTTACAAAGTGTTGAAACAAGTCCATTATAAACTATTTATAATAACTTAAAAGTTATGGGAAACGTTTGTACCAGATTAAGCCAAATTTTACTAAGAAAAACTTAACTCTTCAATAATTTATTTTGCAAATTAACAAATTTATATACAAAGTAGACAAAAATAGAATGAAACAATTTGTTAAAATAATTACCTAAGCGCTTGGAATAAGCGTCCATCATGTATGCAACAGCTTCCAATTTACTAGTGCTTTCATTGATTGAGTCAATCATCTCTAAATAGGGCTTCAAAGCTGCATCTAAAGAGCAAGAAATTATAGATTCATTTACCAAGGTATAGTATAAACATCTTAAAATTTCAGTATATTATCAGAAATATTCTTGAAATATTATTTAAAAAATAGCTTAATTAATTTTTTAACAAATTTTAACAAACTACAAAATAAATTTTAACATCAACATTTAGTGGGAAAATATAATAGAATAATAATGTAATTTCAATAACCTAAAACATTCTATGGTAGTTACTAAGCATGATTTTCTTGAAAACCTTATTATGATGACCCCACATTACTGGGAAGTTTTGTACCGAATTTGAAGTCGACAGCTTTCGTTTTCAGCAATATCTTTAAAACCAAAAAGGTTCTATGGCAGCTATCTTTTGCGCCTGAGCGATTTTCTCTAAAATCTTATTAGGATGTCCCACAGGTACTAAGAACTCTTGCACCAAAACTGTAGACTCATTATTTCGAAATATAGAGTGTTTTCAGACAGATAGATTAATGTTCAAAAACCTCCTTTTCAGAATCAGCACCTTCCAAAACGTGTATACACACAAAATTTCCATTTCGGATTTTAGACCCCTTTTTTCGCAATACTTCTATTACCTATATCTCATATTTGGAAATTAAAAGTAAAAATATGAAAAAGAATTTTGCTGTTAAGATTTAAATTTTAAAACTTGACACATTTAAAATACTTGAATGTAAAGATATAATAATTACGAGTGTAAAATAAAATTCCACAAATTTGTTTATAACAAACGAAGTAAAGTCACAATAAAATTATGTCATAAACCAATAACAAGCAAAGGAATTATTTTCTATGCAAAAAAGAACTATTAGGTACTACAAATTCAACATTCACAAATAAAGTTAAAAAAGCTTAACATGTAAATATATAGAAAACATATTTTCTTCAACCTATAAACCTACACATGTTTTTCAACATTACAACTTTTTTCCTTAAAGTTTTTCTTATTCCCATTTCATTAAAACTGTTAGTAATTATTTGTATACAGAAGTTTAGATGCATAAACTTTTTTAATTTATATAAATAATTTATTTAATATCCATGAAATACACTTTGGAAAAATATAGAAAAAATATACAACTAGCAAAAAAATATTTTGAATAAAAGATTTTTTTCTATTTTTCTGAAGATTATTAATCAGAAAAAAAAGCATAATTGCAATAGAATGAAAAGTGAAAAGTTTATACATAAGATCAAAGTGCAATAAGTAAAAAAAACATTTACTAAGTAATTGCAACATGCATTATCCACACATATTGATCAAAAGTAACAAAAAAATGATCTGCTTCTAGTTCATGCAATACTAGCAAAAGTACCTCCTTTGTATCTGTATTTAGTTTCTGTTAGCCATATTAAGGAGTCAGGGGAGCATACAAAGTTGTAGAGACAGGTTATTAAAAAGAATAAGGAAGCAACATTATCGAGTGAAAATAACTACTTGTGCATGCAAAATATTACTAACTTCAAAATGCACTAAATGAAATCAGTGATGCTTGTGCTACAGGACATTTAATATCTTATTTCGTAAAAAGTTTATGAAAATATTTTATTATATTTTTCACACTATTGAAATACTGCTTGATATGCAAGTGGATTATACGCATCACACTTTTCTGCATCCTATTATTCACAATTCTTTAGTACAAAAATAATAATGTAATGAACTCAATGTTTAAGCAACATAAAATCTTTAATGTAATTGAAATAATACTCCAATTAAAAATGACAACTGATAAGTGAATAATAAGATTTCAAAATAATATCTAATACCAAGTTCTATGTGCTATTTCATATAAACTACATACTAATTGCACAAGCATTATCCCCCCCCCCCCCTACAAATTGTGGTTGTGATATATCAAACAAATCTCTATAAAGTTATAATATTAACCACACAATGAATTGGATCATTATCATTTTTGCTCTAAAGAAACCTATCTAGTCTATCAGATCTCGTTCTTAAAAGTTGCACATATTGTATGCAAGCAACAATGGTCGAAATCATTAGACTAAATACTGCAGTTTACTTGTGGCAGTCTAACCAATAGAAGATACAATTTGAAAAAGGTTAAAAAAATTTCACCAATAGATAAGAAAATAATATGAAATAAATTAATGATAATAATTATGGTCTTACAAATGAAGATTGGCATCTTGGCCTGCAAGAACTGTTGTGCCAAGGAGTATTTAGTTTGATGTTTGGTTAAAGTAACATATCAATTAAATGTTATATCAACTGAAACGCAAACTGATACAAGTTTTTTTTTTAAGATTACAACAAGGTAATAAAAAAAGCTTTACGTTTTTCTGTCATTTCTTTTAGTTGCTTGTTTAAATTTCCACCAATTTTTCTTAAGCCAGCATAGGTCATGTCACATTCTCTATTCAAATCAGTCAACAGTTTGTAATCATCTTGAGCAACTGAGAAAAAAAAAAATGCATATTTAGCAGTTGAAAATGCTAACATTCAAAGACAAAATTTACATAAAATAAGTTAATTATGGAAGATATCATTAACCATTATGGATCAGATTTATTGTACGGTAACCATTGGGGTAGTTTTCTCGGATTTGGAGATAAATATTTTCTTGTGGCAACCTGTCTGACTTTGACTGATGATTCAAATTCCTGGACTTCGCAACGACATGTTCCGGCAACCCTATCTGACCGTTATTTGCATATTGCTCATTTCGGTTGGTTTTCTAATCTGGAAAGTCGCCAGAATACGGACTTTCAGAGCGATTTCGGAAAGTTCGCAATGGTTACTGTACAGTAAATTTCTACCATCGTTATTTCACAGAACTATGCTATTAATTAAAATTTAAATGTTTTAATTTTTCTATACAAATTACCCACCACCCTCACAGTTAAACATAACTATTTAAGTAGAAGTTAGATAATTAAAAGCAAAATATTGGTGCCATTTGTTTAAAGTCAACAAGATCCAAGTACTTAGATGAGTGCTAATAGTATTTTAGCTATGCTAATATGTACTTCGCAGGGAATCTTGAATTTGTAATACAAATAAGTATTTAATATTTATCTGCTATAGAAAGGAAATTGAGAAACTTTTAGTGTTAAATTGTGCGATAAGGATCAAACTATCTTAAACATTCGCTTTACCAGCTAATTCTGCTTCGATGTATTCTGAACTCTTCTGAAACATATCAACTGCTAGTTCGTTTAAGTTAGGATGTGAACCAGTTGGGGATTCAGCCGGTTCCATTGTGGTTCATATAATTAATAGAAAATTTATAGAAAAGGGGCTTTCTTGATAAATAATAAAGGAAAAATAGTAGGTTTTACACACCAAAACCAGAATAACAAAAACAAAACAAAACCCCACAGACAAAAATTGTTTGTTGCCAGTAAACAGAAAATAGAAAAGATTTTATTAAAAACAAAATTTCTTCATTTAAAATAAATTTACAATTTTCTTCAAGATAAAATATCAAATATTTATGAATTTATCTTTTTATTTTCTAAGCTATATATATAACTGTAATAAGAATTTATTTTTATCGAAGTAATTGGAAATCCCATGTTAACCTAATCCGGTGTTAACCTAACTGTAACTTTTTTAGAAAGCGCGCAATTTTTGTTTATTTACATTCCCGAATTTTGGATTTTGTAAGAGTTCCTCTTTTGGTTTTTGATGTATTAATAGTTTAGTTTATAATAATTTTACAACCATTTAATTTATTGGTTGCAATTAATTATGATCTTTTAGTAAAATAAATTCTAAAGACTGAATTTTTGGCCTATATTTGTTTAAAGAAAAACTAATATAAGAAAAGTGTAAGTTTTTATCAATAAAATTGCCTAATTAAGCCATTAATTTGCGTTTGAAATAAGCGATTACCCGTTGGAACCTAAAATACAAAGTGCAATATAAACCTACGTTTTACACAAATTATCATACCAAGTGATTAAAGTATTTAAATTCCTTTGGTATAAACACTGATTTTCTATTTAAAATGCAGTATAAACATTGCATTCATTTTTTTTAATTAATGAAGTTTTTCATGCACATAATTTTAAATTAATGTTTACAAGAATTCAATTTGTGTCTGATGTATTACATAAAATATTTTTTTCTTTGGTGATTTTTTTTTTCTAATTACAATTTATTTGAAAATACTTTACTATGTATTCATATTAGACCTTCCACTAAACCTTCAATATTTTTTTATTTAACTTATCTGCCACGTATATTAAAAAATGTATTAGTTTCGTAACAAATTATTTTTAATTACAGCTCAATATGTTCCCAAAATCTCCCTCCATTTCAACTTCGATGAATTTAGATCCAGCTTACTCGTCCGTTCCTCATCAAGAAGATGCCCCCTGGTTCACATGTAAAGGGACATTGACTGAAACATATTTAGGCAGTGAAAGCTTCAAAAATCTTCAGTTTGGACTTGTCCCAAAACAAACTCGAGGGACTGCATTCAAGCCACTACACCTGATCAAAGTTTCCCATAAGTATTTCCTTTTAATTAAACGTTTGACTGTGGATAACACACGAGCGTTTGAATCGCAAGATGTCGCAGCTTTTGTAAGAAAATCCAGGAAAATTATTTGTACTTCATTATCATATCTTTTAACTCAACTTCAAGTGTATCAGTCACAGTTATTAACAAAGGGTTATTATGCCTATGAGTTGGATCAAGACACAACTAACCTTCTCTCTAGTTTAGTTAAAGAAATAGAAATTTTATTAACTGCTGGTGGCTCCATCAGTGACATTAATAATATCAAAACGTTGAGGGATTTTAAAACAGTAAGCCCAAGTGATGCCATTTATTATCATTATGTCCATGCATGCTTTGACGTTTGGTATAATTCCATTGCTATACTTCAAATTATAAGTAACATTCCATTCGGAGCAGCAAAACATGAAGTATTCAGTAACGATATTGAATTGAACCCCTTTATGCAAGTTGTGTCCTCTTTTTTGAAGGATTTTGCCTGTTTAGCTATTAATTATTATCATTCTTTTCGTAAATCGTCACCATTTCCCTGTGGGTGTTTCCAAGAGTTATGGATTATGTTGATAAACATTCTCGAAAAAGAACCTTCTCGCGAGGAACAGTCCTTTTGGAGCATTTATAACAAGGTAATACAGGAATTGTTAGACCCTTCTTCCAACTCCAAAACAACCAATATATTTTCCTTCATTGTTAGCAAGATTGAAAACAAAGACTTGACTGAATCTTGCCTTTGGCTGACATCATATATTGCGAATTTGTATAAGTATGATTTGTGCGGCAATTATTGTGAATCCAAAACTCCTAAAAGTGGATATGGTGTCTTGAAGCACTTGCTCAATAAGATGCTGGCACTTTATTCTGATGGTAGAGCAGAGAACATCCGTTTCTCATTATTTCACACCATGCAGTTGATTTCGCTCTGGGAACCGAATTGTGAAGTAATACTGCCTCTTGCGGATTATTTTATTAAAAAAATTGGGGAGACGTTCGGACCATCCAGTGCTGAAATTGCAGGACTTTCCTACATGTTTAAGAGCTCGACGTCGTGGTTTCAATTCATAAATAAACTCTCATATCCGTGTACTTCTTTGGGCAAAGAAAGCAGCCTTGACTTGTTCTTGCATATTATGACAAAACAACTGTCCAAAGATTTAACGCACCGAAGTTTGTGGCGCCTCCTCAAAGGCCGAATTTACAGTAAACTGACTGCAAAAAAAGTGAAGGAACTGTCTGAAGTTGGGTTGCAAAACAGTTTTTCACTGCTTTTGGCCATTGCTGAGTCGGGGCAGATGGAAGTGACAGATAAAATCTGTGAATTGGCCCATGTAATTGAATCAACTCTTAGCCCTAAAAAGCAAATGGTATCGTGGAAAGCATTGTTCGTTCTTATGCATATCCATCAAAAGAAAGGCCAAAAGTTGAACAAAATCATAAGCGAGGTTACTAAGCTGTTCAATGAAACATGTTCAGCTTTTTCGACAATCACTCGAGATAGCATGCACAAATCTAATGTTATGAATTTGTTGTTGGTTTACATTGATTGTATGGGTGAAGTTTTTGAACAGTGTCATAATCTAAGTTTGTCAGAGTATCAACTCATTGGTTCAGGCTTCTCCACCTTGCTGCCCTCATGTGGCGTTACAGAACTGAACTATGTTCTAAACGTGTTCCTGAATATTCTAAATAAAGTTAAAAACACAATAGGGGATAATTCTGCATCTGATAACTATGCTGTAGAAATGCAGTACACTACATTTATGGAGTTTATTTTCAATCACATTTATCCTTTTATCGAAAGTATATCGACAACTAATACTCCCCCAGATCTTGTATCTGATATTGCTGTTTTATTAATGAGCTTATCTTATAAGTGTACCACTCTACTAACAGAACAAACATCTGGTAACTACTGTGAAATTTTTGTGCACTTTACTACGAAAGAAGTCGTTAATATATCTTTGGTTTGTCGATTTCTATGCTTATTGTTAGATGACATGTTCCTTGTGAGTGGATTGAAGAGTAAAATGTCTGTTTGTCAAATTGTTTTTCAATTATGGCTTAAATGCATAGTTAACTTACCCCCATCCTGCCATCAACTGGAAGAGCTTACACCAAAAGTGATACTCCAGAAGGAATTTGTTGAAATGTTCCCAAAAGTTATAGATTTAAACCTGCGATCTCATGACTACGTTTTCACATCAATAGCGCTTTTTCGAGTAATGGGAGAAACCTACGATTCAAACACAGATCCCCTGTATAGGAAGCAGCTAAGAGAAACCATGCTTTGTTACTTTAAAACATATGTTCCTTGTGTTCTCAAAAGAATATCAGCTCAACGTGATGGTCTGACCCTAAATTATGTGTACAAACATATATCCCATCTTGTTGAACATTGTTCGCCATTATTACACATAAGGGGTAATCCTGAAAGCATATTGCCTAAAATTATCGATAAGACCGTCATTCCCCATCTGGTATTTCCTAAAGACAAACCCTCACAAACGATTTTATTCTGTGCCATCAAGGAATATCTGCCCAATTTCATAAGAGGTATTTTCAAGTTGGATTACAAGAATGACATGTGCATTCAGCGAGAAATCAAGGATATAATGATTAATTATGCTTGTAATTATCCTCCACATTCTAATCCAATCACAAGACTCATAATTGATACTGTAAATGGTAGACCAGAAGGCTTGAAGCCGGATACATTTGATTTTTTGTTGGAAGTAATTAGAGCCAACGTTTTGTTGAATCCATCAATTACTTCAACAAATGGGTTTACAATGTTGCATGACATATTAAGATTTACACCTTCAGTGAAAAAGAATTCTATCATAGCAGTTCTCCTTAAAAGTTCTTTAGAAGTTTACATGAGGCAAGGAAGTAACTTTTTCAGAGACCTTATTAAGAAAATTGTGGACCATTTTCAAGAAAAAGACTTGAATGACTCTAAGACTGTTCTCGTTCCTATTTTGCAGTGGTTCATCAAGGAAAAGCTGCAATGGGCCACTGTAAAAGCGTTTAACATTTTAGACATATTTGCTGAAAATTTGCCACAAGTGTTCCAACTTATTGTGTCTTATCTTCTGGAAACTGTGAAGACGTTGGAAATCAATAGAGGTTCAGGACCTGATGATGTGATAAGGGAGTACCTAAAAAGAACTCTATCGAAACTGCCAAAGCATAATAATTTTGATAAAATATTTTAAATTTTGAATTGAAGATTAGAATAATTATATTGAGAGAAATGTGTTATTGCTGGCAAATGGCACATATTTTTATTGTATAGTTTGGATATTTGTAAACATTTCGACACTTGTACCAATGTGTACCAATTTTAAATAACTTATTAAACATTTTATATTCAGTATGCATATTAGTTTCATTAGTAGTTTTTAAAACAAATATTATGTTTTTCCTTTTACCTCAGTAGGGTAGGGGTAGCCACATGATAGTCCGGCTTGTGTGCTTGATCAGGGACTCGCTTATAAGCCTTCGTCAAATAAGACAGACACAGAAAGAGTTTTTTACTGTCACACTGAAAGAAGTGCACCCAGGGCGAAGGCGGGAATGGAACCTGCACCCATTACAGCGCGTAGGCTTTCTGGCTTGCGATGCTAACCACTCGGCCATCCAGGCCCCCTTTTACCTCAGTTCTACTCATATTCTTGTTAAGACAAGGACATTTATCCATTTTCAAAACTAAATAAATGGCTGCTTGCACCTTTACCCTCCTGAGGGATACAGACATATAAACCTGTCACCTGACTCCCAGATTTTCCAGAAACACATAATTTTATACATTTAATAAATTTATTAAAATTTAAAGCTTGGAAGAGCCATTTATTACTTTCTACTACAGATTTGTTTATTGCATTCCTTCTACTTGTAGACAGAAAGTTTCCAATGGTTTGATTTAAATTATTGGTGTAATATTGTTTAGTCTTGTTAATTTTACATTTTACTCTGTGAACTACATTGTGGAATAGGGGCAGTTACCAAAGTAAAATTATTTTCAAAAACTTTTATACTCTTGGTAATGCCTGTGCATGATCAACATTAAATATCATAAGGCCTCATTACTATACTAAATCCTAGATTTATAACTTTGACGGCAGTGATGCACTAGAAGAGTCTCAAGGAATTAGTTTTAAAAGTTTACCAGCACAATTTACTTACTTTAAAAAAAACTTTGCATTTTTATAAATTTTTGAGTTTACCACCAGAATTGTGCGTGATGTATATGGTTTAAAATACAAAGTAGAAAATTTTATGATAAGCCTAACTTTTATCTATTAACTAAATTAGTTTAATGTTTAAGAGGAGAAGAAAATTTACTATAACCATCTGCCAAGAGATAAGATGTATAAACTTGTCTTGGACTGCCAATTTTCCTAGCAGCATACATTGTCACTAATTTATAAATTTTAAAAGGTAAGTGAGTATTGAAGGTTTCTTATTAAAATCACTTACTACACTAATAAAACTTCATTATAGTAAAAGTTGTCAAAAATAAAATACTTTGAAACATTTCAAATAGACGTTTATTAAATAAAATACGACCAACGCAAATTTTAAAGCATATATAGCACATTCAGACTTGTAGGAATTGCTCAAATAATTGAATGACATTAATGCTTCTTACACAAGTTCAATATAAAAACTAAAATAAAAATTTACTGTATAAATTAATAAAATCCTTATTTTTAAAACGGTAACATTTTACTAAAATACATAACAATACTATTTCAGTTCTATACAACATTTTTAAATATATATTTCTAATTTGATAAAATAGAGTTGTACTTCATATCTCATACGGATTTTAAAAAAATTACAGGAAATACTAATTTTCTAACAATAAAAATTCTTAAGAAATATAAACATATAAATATCCGAGTTATTTATAATCGCAACATGCATACATTTTGGGAAAAGCACATTCTGCTACAAATACATTAGGGTTAAATATGCATAAGTACAACATTTTCCACTATGCAAAATGTAGCAAAATATAAATAGCCTCAAAAGAACAAATCACCAACTATACAAAATATCTTAAACATAAAATTTGGACTTTTATGTATGAATAAAATGGCTATATTACGATGAATGATTTTAAAATTTATTTCACAAGAGCAAGTAAAACCTTCCTGTAATCACCAGATGAGTCACCCTGTAAAAATGCAAAACATAGTATTTAATAAATTATTAGTAAATTAAATCTTAAGAATATTTTCTTTTTTTAAAGGCCAGATTTTATTTTCAACACTTTTAATCTCCCACAACAAAGTTAACATTTAAAAAAATTAACTACAACATGTGCAAAGATCAACTGGAACATTAAAAGCAAAAAAAATACAAAATGATGTTATTGTATTGACTAGCAAGGTATTTTTGAATGATTTACTTATTCCTAAATCTTTTTTATTGTATTTTCCAACTTAAAATTGAATCCTGAATGCATCTTTACTTACAGCAATAGCATCAGCTAAGGGTTCTCCATAATTTCTCTCATATTCTGCTTTGATTTGAACCATGTCGATTTCACATCGGGACACGACAATTCTTATAAGTGTATTTTCATCTGTACCAATACCCTGTAAGTTGCAAAAAAAATCATAAATGAATAACATTTTCATATTCCCTAGTTCAGGAAATATCTAGGTAATTAAGTACTTAAATTACCTTCATTGCGTTATTCAACTTTTCAGCAAAGAAAAGTGGCCGGTTTTCAACACATTTTGCTAAAAATGTTCAAAGAATGTATTAGAAAAATGCAAAATAGTTAATATATACAGACTTTCAGCTACACTTGCAAATAGCTAAAACATTATTCTTAATAACAGTTTTACCTAATTATTTGGCATACAATTTCATAATTTAAGGGAAAGTCAATGAAGGAGTTTAATATGGGGCAGTTTTGCTAATTCAAAAAATCCTAAATTGTTATGCTGATATATTTTATGTTTAATATCATTATTATCTCTTTAGTTTTTAAAATACTTAACCTTACGAATGGGCAAAAATGAATGGTTGTTTCATCCTCATAAATTTTAAATTTATTTCAAATAACTAATTTGTTGAAAAAACAAAATTAGGTTTATTTTTGAAAATATTATCCTAAAATTATTTTCTAATTAAATAAGTATGTTATCAATAACAATTTATTATTTGTAAAATTCTGAAATTTTTGGTTATTGTAAGAAAGACATATGCACAAAATACGAAAAAGCTTGAAAAGATGTTGCAGTTATGTATGTTCCCATTGGTCATAAAACCATCATATATTTATAGAAATCTAATTATAGGCTTGTGTTACAGCTGTAGTTCAGAAACTCCCAAGCAATATTTGTAAGTAAAGTATCATTCGAAACGCGAAGAGCTGTGGATTTATCAAAATTTACCACAAGTAAACCCTAATAATAAATGGTTATTTTCCAAACTCAAATTTCTATATGATGATAATTATTGATGACCAAAATTCATGCAACCATCTTTTTCAGATTACACTTGGTAAGGACCCATTATAATGCACAAAATGCTAAAGAGCATCAATCCTTAATTGGGGAATCACTTAAAAGTATAATTAAGAATATGATTAATAAACAGTTTTTCAAAAAATCCATTAAGTTAAATAACGTATATTTACCAATTGCCAGAGCACCATCCTTTAAATCTCCAGACATTTCACTTTCAATGGCCTGGGCAACAGTATTTTCAGTCAGCTTTTGATACTCATAAAAAGTGTGGGCCAACTGTTGCAAGCTCTCCGCTACTAGAATGGAGTTGAAAACTGACTCATCAGTCCCCCACTGGTCTGCACCAGCTTCAAACAATGTCTAGAAATTAAGAGTAAAATTATACATTTAAATTAAGAGTAAAATTATATATTTTCCAAGCGGAATTGTTCTTTATCATATTTGTTTTAAGAAAAACTGCATAATAAAATCGAAATTGTAAGATTTTTAACAGATGAAAAAAAGTTAGAATACTGTACTATGCAAAATGAATGTTGTTTTTAATGCAAAAGGTAATATATAGGATTATTGTGTGGCGATTACAAAATGTCCCCCAAAAAAAACATTTTATGATCACATTATGTATCTACCTGCTGCTTATGGATGGGATAGAGGATTATTGATTGTTTTGACTCTATTAGTTAAACTACAAAACTTTTTTTTCATATAAGGGGAGAAGGTGAAGGAAAAATAACATTGCACCAAAAAAAAAATGGTTGGAAAATTTATAGCAAAGAAATGTATATTTTATTGTTGTAAGGAAAAAAAATATTTTAAATTAAATGCGTATTGTAGTAAACATACTTGTGCAGTCTCTTTGGCTCTTGTAGAATCTGCAGGATCTTCAGATCTACAACCCTTTAAAACAAGACTTAGCATTATAAATTTATAAAAATTCATACATTTACACAGGCGCATGCCCATTTTTTAACAATAAAGTATAAGGGCATACAATTTTAGTTTTAACTAAGATTAAATGTTTAATCTGTAAAACATAGATACGTTTTAATAAAATTAGGCCCTTCGAATGCTGTGTGTGTGTCTATCAAAAACTGATCCAGTTTATTATACGAATTTGAAATAGCAATTGTTAGCAGATGCTAATTTAAAAGCTATTTCTGTTATTTGAAAATCTCTGCATTAAAAAAAAGTTTAATCCTGATTGTTCAATATAGTGTAGTTTAACAATAATTCAACAATCATTCATGGCTGTACAAATATATATAAAGTACCCTTAAAAAATTTTAACTTGTAAGTTATATAAAAACATGACTACAAAACTGAAATATTGTAATTTAATATCTTAATTCACATTCTTCAATTATTTTCGCATTTTAGAATATGAAATATTCAATTTAAATTCTCATAGTTTAGTTAACTTTACATAAGTTAAAAAAATAATTCGAGTTTATTAAATATTAAAATAAAAGGTCCGTCGTTTAAAACAATCCAACAATTAGGCAATCAGTAATTGTAGCAAATTCAATTCCAAAAATATTTTATAAACTTACAGTACATGTAGAAATTAAAAGACGCTGGAAATGGCCCGAAGTATCTCCTTCAATATCACTTTCTAAAGAATTTCCAAACACTGTAAGAAAAAAAAAATTGGTATTATAAGTTATACGCACACCATAATAAGTATACATAGAGTACACTAACAGTATTAAAATTGGACTTCACGGATTCGGGAAAAGTTCACTTACGTCTCATGTATGCTTCGTTGATGGCCCATATTTCCTGGTTTGTCCGGGAGCACAACACTTCAATCAGGACATTCTCGTCGGTACCAATGCCAGAAATTGCGTTGTGCAACTCGGTGGCCAAGAAGTCGCTAGTGGGCATCATCAGAGCTAGAATCACTTGCTCAAAGTTGCCTTTAAGCTCGCTTTTCAAGTCTTCTATGATGTCCTGAAGGTAATGTAATAGTGGAAGTATAATACATGTATGAAAAAATAGCTCGATTCGTTAAAATAGTTGTATTTTCTACAAATTCATAGGGTTAGGTAGATTCGATTGGTGAAACAATGTCACTTGGAAACAGAGCGCCAATAAAAGAGGAAAAAGAATATACTTTTATTCTGCATTTCTGTTGTAACACAATACGTGAAACCTACCCATAGATTGAATACTGTTGCATCTAAGCAAAGTATTAAATATAAAACCACGGAAAAGTTTAATTTTAATATTTTAGTGATTATTTTAAAGGTTATCAAATATTTAGTTAGCATGTGAAAAATGAGAGAAAAAATTAAATTTTTATATAGGGTTAGTATTAGTTAGTGTTAGAGCCACTAGATGGCAGCATCAAAGTAAGTAGTCTCTGCATATCTGTCGATAGATGTCGCCACCACAAATTTATGTTATGTATTCTATGAATGTATCATAAACTCACTTTCAAATAAATGTTGGTTAAATGTACGCATTGTTTTTAGACTTATTGCAAAATGCCTCCTGATTCTTATTTCTCAATTATTGAAACTTGAAGAAAATGATTTCACGCAAAAGTGATTTGCGTAAAAGCAAGAAGTTTATATTTGGCATTGAAACTTATTTCTTTAGATTTTTTAGAACAATGAAATACGAAAAAAAAAAAATGTTTATAACACAAGGACAACTTACCTTACCATACAGTTGTTTGAAGGCAACTCCAATATAAACCCTTTGGGCATTGTCTCGATTGGCAAGAATACTTATAATAGCATCTTCGTCCGTCCCTATGAAAAAAGTATATGTTCATTATCACATTTCATAAACAGTTGATTAAGACTATATTCTTAATCATTAATGTATAAATGTATTTTTTATATAGATGGTTCTAAGATCTATATTTTAAAAAATAAAGCAATGGTAAAGTATAAGAATTTGTTTATTAATTTCATCAAATAATTTTAGACACCAACATGGGTAAAAGTAAGGTGAAGTTCCAAATACTGAAAACTTCACTAAGAGAATGGGGGGGGGAGCGAGGAAAAAATAAACAAAATATGTATAGTACCGTTCGAATTTCGTACCACGAACGAATTTTGCTATTTTGGGCATCTTTTAATCCAAACAAGCAAATCTCCATTGATTTCTTTTTCCCGGTTCTTTAACTTATAAAACTTCTCCATCAGTAAAAATTCCATATTTCAAGAACTATTTCATTCTAAACTAATGACAATTTCAAAATAAGCGTATTTACCATCTCATTTCATTTAAGTTCAGGACCAATATCATTATCAATACATCGTTCCTTGTATAAATTCAAAAATATGATGTATTACCGTTAACATTTTATAAACAGACGAAAAACCAACGAAGAAAAACAACTCCGAATTACGAACATGGCGAAAATCAGCCACCGCTTATTCTAACAACGTTCCTCGTGTATCACAAACAAAATAACTTGATATCATAAAGCGAGTTAAAAATTCTAACAATAGACAAAACAAAACTTAATCATTTTATTTAAATAAACAATCTGGCAGCTAAACCGAAAACATACATTGCCATACATGCGTAGTTGTGATGCAATAATGAGAGGAGCGCGCGCCGTCCGAAGAAAAACAACAGTAACATCCCGCAGAAACGAAAAGTGACGTCATGATCCATTGTGTGACGTCACCGTTCCGATCACAGAAATAAATATTTTGTATTAAAAATAGCCAACAAGTTTTAGATTGTGGAAAGTGTATATTTGATACAGGTTCAGAGCTTTTTGGAAAAATATTTCCGTCATGTTTCCGTATTTAAAAATAAAAAAAATACGGAAATCCGTATAAATACGGAGTACTTTCACCCATGGACACCAATCAACCAATTTTTTTAATGAAAATTTATAAATTTTCTTACCTAATCCTTTCATAGCTTCTCTAAGAGTTTCAGCATCTGCCCTTGGATCGAAATCTGGATAAGCTGTTACAGTTCCTTCACCAATGTACTAATTAAGATAAAATGTTTTAATTCTAAATCTGCCATTATGTACAGACAAAAGTAGTATTTAATGGGAATACACAATAAAGTGTGGGGTACTGATGTAAAATATTATACAATTTTTGAACATTGAACTAAGGTGGATTTTATAAAACTTTTAAGCTTCTTATCTGACCTTTATTTCATATAAAAAATAAATAAAGGTTGTCAGCATATTTGAATAATTTTTTTCAGAAATCCCATTAAAGTTAACGAACATAGTTTTCAATTTTTTTTTTAAAAAATGTTTGAACACATCTAAAAAATATCTTTAACATCTCTAACAAAAAAATTACCTTACAACTTGAAAAAAGCATAAAAAAAGCATTATTTAGTATTGTAAATGAACTTTAAAGTTGCTGGACTTAATGGGGCTTCTGAGATGAAAATAATAATAATAACTCATATTTTGTAGCTAAAATTGTTTTTATTGATCTCAAAACGATTTTAGACCAAAAGAAAGTACAAAAAAAATCGAACAGAACAATCGCATACAATATTGGACTTGAGTTTCTGGGGAAAAAATATAAACAAATAATGTGCCTTGCGGACTCTTGTAGCAATAGGGTTTCTCCCCAAAACGCATTATTCGTTTACTTCCCCTAGCTGTGCAAACGACTAGATTAATATGATTTTTTCACAGAATGTGTGTTTGCATATAATGAATTGATCAACATTTTTTTTTAAACTCAATTTTTATAAAAGTGTGACTTGTGGGGTTTCTGTTAATATTTATTAATTTACCTTTTTGCGAAATTTTGTCGGTTCTCAATTTCCCGGGTTTTTTTTCCTTACCGTGATTTTTAATGTTTTATTGTTATTTAGTACGCTTTTCGGCACCGAAAACAAAGCATTTCTTTTGGCTTGCCTCATGGTGTTGCTCAAGCATGACGCACGATGTCTTAGTTCAATAACGAAATGAACTCAAGGCTAATTATTAGAAAACTACCCATGACCCGAAAAGAGCGGGGGAAAATTGCAACCACATTTTATGTCACTGGTATTAGTCATCAATTATTAAAATTATAATAAAAATAGTGTTTCTAATCTGATCTTTGTTTATTATTAATATCCCACTGATTCTGATCACATGGAAATTATAGGGAAATAGTCAATTTGCGTTTCAACCATAGCGATAGTAACATCATTTACATAGATGATAGATATGATTATTTATGTATTATTTATTTTGGCGGAATTGAACACACTAGATATTAAAAGCAACGAAACCTTATATGGTGGTATGGTATGGTATGGTTCATATATATTCCAGCTTGTGTGCTTGTTCAGAGAACCGCTTATTAGCTTTTATGTGGTGGTAAACACCATTTTGAATATTATAAATATCTGGTTTAGGATTAATTTGAGTTAATTCGCCATTTTAAAGCAACCCTTAAAACAAAACAAAAAAGTTCTATTTTTGAAGAAAAGTTCACCGCAAATATTAAATTTTGGAAAATTTAATGTGGCGTTAGGCGCCTCTTTTGAAAAACACTCTTTTTAATATTTTTATTATTTCTATTCTTTGTCTATTGTTTCCAAATGCACAAAGAACAGAAAGAATGAATTATTTTGGTTAAAGAAGGCTATATATTTAATGTTAAAAAATTCGATATTTTGAAAGAAGCAATCTTGAATATCGTAATTTTAATTTTTTAAAGTTTTATACTAATTCCCTACTTCAAATTCTATTTATAACAGAAAAATATTCATTTAGAGCGAATATAGAACGTTATAAGATGTTAAGTGTAATGAAATCCATTATGGCGGAAAACACCGATTTGAAAAAAGTATTTTTCCAAATTTATGATTTTCAAGTGGTCTGATACTTTTTGAACATTAATGACTGAAAAAATTATCTAAATTGACTAAACACTAAACAGATCTTGACTATAATCGATTTCAAAACAGCAGATAAGGAGTCATCTTGAATAAGTTTATTTTATTTTGTGATTTTAAAATATGTTCTTATATAATTGAAAATTTCAAAGTTAAAAGTAATTTTAAAATAAGATGACCATTATGCGAACTTCGTTCACAGCAAGCAACACAGAAAGGTGTTGAAGAACTGAAAACTAAAACTGTTAGACCAATAGCGGGCGGCTGATTAGCCAGGGGTGGATGCTTTCCTAACCCAACACATCGTTTGTTCTAAAACTATTTCTACTAATGGGCATTCCATTCATTCCAGTCTTGGGTGGCAACAGAAATGATGTGAATGAATATAAATTCTTTCTCTAGATTCGATTGGTGAATGAACGAGACAGTTACTAGGGTTACGATTCATTCTTGTATAAACTACTTGATATAGTTGAACAATCTTTTTTTTTATAATTGCGTGAAAAAAATCCAACTTTTACATTATAATTTCAATATCAGACGCGTGCGAAAAGTCAAACTTTTTGAAACAGTGACACAAACTACCTTTTTATAATTGCGTGAAAAAAAGCCGACTTTTACATTATAATTTCAATATCAGACGCGTGCACAAAGCTAGACTTTTTGAAACAGTGAAAAAAAGTACTTTTTTTCACCCAAAAGCAGTGAAAAAAAGACTTTGTCGCACTCTTTTTATAAGATGCCAACATTTCAAGTAAAATTTCGATTTGATAATACTCATAAAAATCCTAAGGTTTATCGATCTGCTGTATTTAAAAATATTATGCGCGTGAATTATTTTTGAATCAATGAATTTTTTTTCTCGCGATGGGAATATTTCTTAAGTCACGCCCTTCGAACTGCGAGTTCATTGGTTGCTTTCTTTGACAAAATGTTGAAACACGCTTATTGGTTTTTTATAGCGTCACGCGCTCCGAACTGCGAGTTCATTGGTTGTTTTCCTTGACATCTCTTAGTCTATTTTAGTATAATTAGCACGTGAATTATTTTTGAACCAATAAGATGTGATTTTTTTCACGCAATTATAAAAAATAGTGTATGAAACACGTGCGAAAAGTAAACTTTTTAAAACACGTGTCTTTATTTCACTCGCTCGTACCTCGCTCGTGAAATAAAATCCACTTGTTTTAAAAAGCATTACTTTTCGCACTAGTTGCATAAATATCTATTTTTTCACCCAAAAGCAGTGAAAAAAAGTACTTTTTTTTCACTCTTTTCATAAGATGCCAACATTTCAAGTAAAATTTCGATTTGATAATGCTCATAAAATCCGAAGATTTATCGATCAGCTTTATTTAAAAATATTATGCGCGTGAAGTATTTTTGAATCAATGAAATTTTTTTCCCGCGATGGAAATATTTCTTAAGTCACGCTCTTCAAACTGCGAGTATAATGGTTGCTTTCTTTTACAAAATGTTGAAACACGCTTATTGGTCTTTTATAGCGTCACACGCTCCGAACTGCGAGCTCATTGGTTGATTTCTTTGACATCTCTCCTGGAATCTCGAAATTAGTTTTAGTCTAATTAGCCCGTGTATTATTTTTAACCAATAATATTTGAATTTTTTTTCACATAATTATAAAAAATAATATATGAAACACGTGTGAAAAGTAAACTTTTTAAAACACGTGTCATTATTTCACCCGCTCGTACCTCGCTCGTGAAATAAAATCCACTAGTTTTAAAAAGTATTACTTTTCACACTTGTTGCATAAATAACTTTTTTTTTTATCTATGTAGAGTTTATAATATACAATTGAGGGGCTAACTTATTCTATAATGTGTTTTTTACCATTAAAAAACCATTTCACTAAACTATTGAAATTTACATGCTATTGAATTTACATGCGTCACTCGCCATTAGCGACTCAGTTTTTTTTTAACGAATGATATTCTTTGTGGTTACATTGCTCAACAGTTACGCACTTTTAAAAATAGGAACCTCTCATTAATTGAGGCCGGACGAAAAAAAAAAGATTTGACAATTTGATGGTTTAGTATGAGAAATGCAAAAAATTATGACCGTGACTATTCTTTACCATTAAGCTTTAAGTTTGAAAAGAGCTTATAAGATACACAAAAATTCGTAACAGCTTAATTAAAGTAGATTTAAAACACGAAATTGTAAAAATAATGTGTACTTACGTTAGCCATGTTAAGAGGTTCTCTTGAAGTAGGATAACTCTATAAACGAAAAAATTAACAATCTATAGAAGTTTTTTTTAATTTTTTATATTAAATAATTATTTTAATTATAAAAAAGTAAAAAACAATTTTTTATGAAATGGGTTAAAATGTAATACTTCAGAAAACCGTTTAAAAAAAATTGGAGAAATATATTCAGAAGAAATTGGTGAACTTGGTCACTATCATTATTTTTAAGTAACCTTTGCATTTTTATGAAATTTATTTAAAACCGCAAGGAATACCGGAAAATATAAAGGATCAACAAGTTAAATAAAAACATATACAAATCACCAATACCATATGGATGAATCTATGAAAAATTAAGAAAATGTACTTACATTTAAAGAAATACAATTTAAATTTTGGCAGCAGGATTAGCACTTTTGATAGCTATATGGGAGCTTACAACAAACTGTACCGCAACACTATCCTCACAGAATGGACTACTGAAAACTGAAAGTAGAGGGTGGAGTGGACACTGACTACAAGGTCATTCTTTTCTCCAGCCAACCAGAATAATTTGTCCCTATGCGCAACTAAATAATCCCTAAGCGTAGGGATGTATGGGGAAAACGCCGAGCTGTCTCTCTCTCTAGAAAGTCGACACAATTATTATTTTCTTTTAAAGCGGTAGTGCGGTACTAACTTAAATTCAGATGATGCTTATCGCATAATATTTAACGAATTGCGGCCCTTTACCAATGATTGGAGTTCTCTGACTTTGGAAAAAATTTAGTTTTATTTATTTAAGAGAAAAAAAATTGAAGTAATAGCGTAGGGAAAAAACATAGTTATAAATTAAATAATGGTCTAGTTTAAAAAAATAGTCACTTATATTTTTATTACTAGTGAAAATATCTGGTTTGTGACAAAAGTTTCTTTTTAATTCACCGTGTCCTTTTGAGGCTAGTATTATCCATTATAAAGCTAAAAAATATCAAGTAGTAAATTTTGAAATTTTTTAAGAATTTTTGCAAGAGACAATGTGTAAACCGAATTGGTACTTTGAGAACCACTATCTTACAACTTTATCCAATGAACCTGGTTTCAGAAATTATTGACAGTGAAATTAAATATTAAGCACATTTCTCGCTAACGTTTATATTCAAAACATAACACAATTGAAAATTTTAGCCAACAGTTTACTAAATTTTACAGAATAATTATCTGAAATCATTTAAATTTAGTACTGTGAATCGAGGCTACGGTCTAGTCATCAAGTTTTTTTTTTGGTTGAAACAAATTGCATTTTTGGAAATAAAAATAATAATGAAAATTGTAATGTCAGCAAAAGTACGAATTTTGAAAAATCTTATGTTAGATTAGAGTAGAAGAAGTTAATTAAGTAAAATCTCAAAAGGGGGCGGAGGAGGTTAATTACGTTTGAATTATCGTCGCACTAGAGCTGCACGAGGGCTATTAACGACGGACGTCGTATTTTAGAACCGCAGTCAAGTGACGAGCCAGCACCAGAATAGGCACCCAACGCAACCGTTGGGGAGGAGGAGGAAAAAATTCTTTAGAAAAACCTCACACAATTAATGGACGTCCCCAAAGTTTACTTAATGATTCAGCGTCTTCCTTGATTAAATCAGATGAGCTAATAGAAGAATTTATAAACTATTAATGTAATAGTTTATGTTTGGTAATATTTTAATTAACTAAAATTATGTACCACATTCATAATTAGCATAAATCTCACAAATGAAGAGTACACGGGAAGAACCGCTTCATTTCGTAGAAGGGTTTCCTTAATAGCCTCTTTGGGGATGACAGCGAGAAATAGCATAAACTGGCGTAAAGAAACCGGTTACTCGCTTTGTTTATCTTTCGCGGCAACCCTAATTCAGGCCAGAGATAAGTGGAACGAGTCACACGTTTGTACCGCGATTGAAGATTCGAAAGAGAAACCGGTTTTCGGTCGCCAATGTCAGCCAAGCAGACACAATTACGGAAAGACTCTATAGAAATCAATCGGTTTTTCCCGTGTACTCTTCAAATAGGGTACATAATAAATAGGGATCCCACTTGGGACCTAAAGTATCACATGTGACTACAAGGTTTACCGTTTCATCAAGGTCTACTATTTATCACAATCTTAATCCTTAAAGTAATACAGAATGGTCTCATATATCCTAAAATAAAACCTATTTCCTTAAATGAACAGTATTTTGCAAATAAATAATTATAAAACAAAAACACTTACTTGTTTTGTTTCGAGCTATTTTTATTTCAATCATAACTAGAACATATTGGATGCATTTCCCCCATTAAATTTTACTTAAAAATTTAACTACAATTAGGTAATTTTTTTGGACTTCTTTTTGCACAAAGTAATTTCCCATCCATCATATTCCCTTCTCCTTGCAGTAAAAAAAAATTGTTTTAAACATGTTTTTTATTACTATGTTTTAAACATATTTAAAACAATAGTTTTAAGGAAAATGTTTTTATCATAACAACCCTGGTTTGAACAACAAAAACCTTAAGAAATTTAGGAACTAAATTTATCAAACGACCTTCTAAACAGATCTAAAGGTGACACACTTTGAAAAAAATCAGGTACACAATGATATCACTTTTAAAAAAAATTCTTGTTGTGCCCCCTGTATGTTTTGCCGAGGTAAAAAATATACTTTTTTAGTTTATCTATCGTACTTAAACTATCTTCATCATTCTACTAGCAGATCTTATAAGTGCATATAAAAAGTACCCAGAGCTTTATTTCAGATAATAAGTTTATTATTTAGTTTTATTCTTAGAACTTGAAATTTATAATTGTAATAGTCTATGGAATGAGGGTAAAATTTTATCGTGGAGATTACTTTTGGAGGTACAAGTGTCTGTTCTTGTACAGCAATTATCTGGAAAATAAGTAAGTTTAAAATCCTCCTAGATCCAGTTTTATGATGCCATCAAAACTATTTATTAAAAGGGTCATAACTACCTTTTAAAAGATAGTGAAATTACCACAAATTCATTAATTGTTTATTTTACTGGAACAGTTAGTTCTTGAGTTATGATATTAAGAATGTGAAAAAGTTGTCACTAATATATAAAATTTAAAAAAGGTAAAAAATAATTGAGAATTCCTTCCAACATTTACTACACAAATAAAACTTTAAAATATTTCTTAAAATTAAAAACTGAATGAAAATTTAAATTTCATGCTGTGAAAACCCAAAGAAAAGTAATAAATATTTTGTAAAAAAATAAATACAATTCAACACTTAAAATAGAAGTTTATTAAAAACAAAATATAACCAAAGGAAATTTTAGGAAAATATAAGCATATTCAGACTTGTAGAATTACATAAATATAATTGAAGAGTTAATACACAATTCAATAAAACAAAAATATAAAAACTACAATAAGAATCTGCTTTATAAAATCTATACTTTTAAAAAGGTATGTAAAAATACACAGCTATATAATTTCAGTCTTTTTACCGTTTTTAAGTACAAATTTCTAACTTGATAAAATACAATATAGTATATTTAAAACACATCTTAAGGGCACTTTTAAGTAACATTTTAAAAATAAATAAAGGAATTTTAAAAATTAACATAAAATAAATACCAAACCTTTTTTTTTAAATTATATGAGGAACATTTAAAAATATTCAGGTTTTTTTTTTAATGATTGCAGCAGCCACATACATTTTGGAAGAAAGCATATCTGCTTCAATTAAACAAGACAAAATGCTGCATATATAAAAATTCTACTATGGCAAATGTAACAATATTCACCAAATCTTTCAAATTAGACATTTATTTATACTTATGAATAAAATGGCTATTAAAATGATGGTTTTATAAAGTCAAAATTCAATTTACAAGGGCAAGTAAAACTTTCTTGTAATCACCAGATGTGTCGCCCTGCAAAGAAAAAGTTTTTCATATTTTAAAACCAAAGTAAAAGTTATACATGTTTATATTATAATCACTATTTTTTTAGAAATACAATGCAAAAAACAAACTAAATTTAAAAAGAAGAACAACAAAAGGTAGTATTTTGGCATAAGATAAACAAATGCTAACTTAATTTACACCTAAAACTACTCTACATTGTATAATTTAATTACGAACTTTATACTTAAAATAATTTATATAAAAAATTTAATTTGGAGTTGAGTCAAATTATTATTGCACTAGAGCTATATGCAGGCTATTTTTTGATGTGCATCATTGTCCAGTGATGAGTCAACACTTGATTAGGCACTCAATGAAACAAAAATGAGCATTCTCTCTTGCCACGGTATAATTCAAACTATCTTGTCAGAATGTTAAAAGGTCAGTAGTTATTTTGGCACAGCCCGGGCTCAAACCTTGACCTATCACAGCCCCTTACCAACCAGGCTTCCCAGCCCGTAAATTTAACAACTTAAAAGTTCATTTTTACTTACTTTAATAGCATCAGCTAGTGGGCTTCCATAATTTCTCTCGTATTCTGCTTTGATTTGAACCATGTCGATTTCGCATCGAGACACGACAATTCTTATAAGTGTATTGTCATCAGTCCCAAGGCCCTGCAGAATGCAAAAAATAAGAAATGGATAATACTTTCACACTCACTGGTTCGGGAAATGATGTTATAACTAATTAAGTACTTACTACCTTCATTGCCTTATACAATTTTTCAGCAAAGAAAAGTGGCCGGTTTTCCACACATTTGGCTAAAAAGAGAAAAACAATTAGGATTCAGTATTTATATTATCTAAAAGTATTTTCTGTTTTAAATTTAAAAATGCCCTTTTTAATGACTGTTTTACCTTTATGGTAACACAATTTCATATTTAAAGGAACAAATAAATGAAGAAGGTTAATTTATGACAGATATTTCGGCTAAGTATTATACAAAATAGCAAAATATGTAGATTGATCAAAATTTGCTCAACGTAAGTAAACATTTGCATCATTCAAATTTGTTTATGGTGATATATGTATATTGATAAAAAGAAAAACTATATAATCAATATGAATATTTTATGTTGCTTAAAAAATTATTAAAGTTACATGTGTTAAGCAGAGTTAGCAAATAATGGGACACACCAATACTTTAAGAATACATATCATTGCAACAACAGAAACCATTGAAAATTGTGAGAACCAGAAGCTTTTCAGCAGAACTCTTGCAGAATACTTACTCTTTTTTAAAAATAAATTCTTAGAGTTTGCAGAATATTTAATTAAATAAATATTAATTATCAGGTTATTTACAATTAATACTAACTTGAATTATGCAAACCAAGGTTATGTCATAATGTAATTGAAAGAGAAGTTTAATACCTTTTACAATAATGTGTATAATTTATTTCTTATTGTTTGTGTGGAGGCAGTAAGTCACAGATTTGAGCAGAACATTTGTAACTAGGTAAATTTTTATCAGTACAATTATAAAATACTCCAGTGCATGTTTTATTTAATCAAATGTTCAAACCACCAATAAAACACTAGTTTGTTTTTAATACATGCAGTTTTGACTAAGCATAAATAAAATCGATTTAGATAAATAAGGTATTTTTTACCAATAGTCAACATGCCCTTCTTCAAATCTCCAGACATTTCGCCTTCAATGGCCTGGGAAACAGTCTTTCCAGTCAGCTTTTGATACTCATAAAAAGTATGGGCCAACTGTTGCAAGCTCTCTGCAACTAGAATGGAGTTGAAAACTGACTCATCAGTCCCCCACTGGGCTGCACCAGCTTGATACAATGCCTAGAAATTAAGGTAAAATTATACATTCAAAATAACAGTGTATGGCTCAAACTGAATTCTTCGTGTCAATATTTATGAAAAGGTATACACTAAAAAAATGTGTGATTTTTTTTAAAGGAAAGAGGTACAATACTATACAATATAAAATGAATATTGCCTGTTAGTTAAGTGAAAAGGACAGATACAGAATTATTGTGAGGCGACAATAAAAATTCCTCCAATTAAACATCTCCTGATCACATTGTGTTTCTAAATGTCTGCTTAGGTATAGGAAAAAGGGTTATGAATTGTTTTGAATCTAGAAAAATTACAATGCAAGAAATGAAGTACTTAACTAATTATGGAAACTTAAATGCAGAGAAAAATATTAATACAATATTGGTGGTATAGAGTAAAATATGACGTATAGAAAAATAATGTCCATTTTTTATATGAAATTTCGACAAATGTTTGCAATTAAACTATTGATTACTTGATAACTGAGGAATAAAAGAGCTAAAACCTAAACAACATAATTGTATCGAAAAAAATCAACTAACTGGGGTATGACATCTTTTATTTTTGTGCAGATACATTTAAAATGTCACAAATGGAATAACATGCCAAAAATAAATAGAGATGTCAAACTGTTTTGAAAACAAAGTATTCAATGCCTTTATTTATTTTTTCATCACTATATGTTTCTTTAGCTATAAATGTTCAAAAGGCAGCGACACATCTTATTCAGTTAAAATAAGCAAGAGTTTAGTTTATGCCACAATAAAATATATTAAATTAAAGGCAAATAGCTAATACTAAACATTGAAATTATGTTAAGATTTTTAATTTGTATTTAATCAAAATAAATTTGAAAGAGTATTTTTTCAAACATACTTCTGCAGTCTGTTTGGCTCGCATGGAATCTGCAGGTTCTTCAGATCTACAACCCTATGAAACAAAAATTATGCTTGATAAATTTATAATAATACAAGCACCTTCACACACATTATTTTTCACAATAAATTAATACTTATTTATATAATAATTTAATGCTAATTTAAATATGAACTTCAAATAATATGTTTGTTATCATTTGTACTCTAACTTGCATTTCACAAGCTTTAAAAAACTGATATAATCATTTATATTTCATATTTGTATTTTATTTACACTATATTTTACTAGAATATTAAATTTTAAATCTTTAATAAATAAATTAACAACACATGTTGAAAAATTAATAATTGGAGTTTGAAAGCATTAAAATAAAATAACTTTATGAAAACAAATCAACAATTAAGCAATCCAAAACTATTGTAACTTCTTTTTTAAAAATTGTGTTACTATAAAAATATTAATTGTTTCATATAAAATATTTATTTTATAAACTTACAGTACAGGTAGAAACTAAAAGGCGCTGGAAATGACCAGAAGTATCTCCCTTTATGTCACTTTCTAAGGATTTTCCAAACACTGCAAGAAAAAAATATTAGTATAGCAAGTTAGCACATACAAACACCTAGGGCCCGATCAGAGATAACTCTGACATAGCACATTTTGCAACGTTAGAATTGACCATGGCAAATTTGATTTCGAACAATGGTTTAATCAAAATTGACCCTTACCAGAGCCAGATTTCTAAATAGGCTATAGCCGAGAGCAACAAATTTTTTGAGGTGCCAAATTTTACGACCAATTAAAGCGGCTTTCGGTAAAAAATATTATAAAGATACTAACATTTTTAAAAAAGGAAACAAATAATATACATTAATAAATGAACCGAAAACTTATATATAGTACTAAGCAATTCTCAAGCATTTCTGGGAGGAAATTAAACTCTTTAGCTATATTGTGTATAGAATACAGCAAAACACAACAACTGTCATAAGAAGATGTTACAAATTAATTAGCAGTAAAAAAAATCTTGCAGGAAAAAGGTGTGAGCATGAAATACAATAGTGTTGTTGTAATCAGCAGACAATTCCTCTAACAATACAAGTGAACCAAGTGGGACGACCATACTTTCTAATTATATTATATTTCAAATAAACATATTTTCCCTCTTTTATATTCATTGCGATAACTTTAAACAGCCAGGGTTGGCACGGTATTTACCATATAAGGTTTTTACCGGTATTTACCATGGTTTTTACCACTCTTGGTAAAAAAACATGTTTTCTCACCTTTTCTGAAGTAACATATTTATTACCAAATAAAAACAGATAAATCAATAATTTATGTTCTTGTTGATGATGATGAATTCTAGTGTTCTTTTTATTATGGCATTGATGTGTTTGAAGAACAAATATTTCATACAAATTACTATATATATTTTTTCAAAAATATTCATACCTCAATAGGAAGATAAAAAAATTATAACCATCAAGGACAACACCTGTCCCATTATACACACATGTGTATCTACATATAATAAGTGTAAATTATAAACAGAATGTGAAATATTTGTTTTCAAGCATAGGAAGTGAGATGGTTTTTCCCGGTAAATACCAAGTTTTTACCATGTCTTGGTAAAAACTAGTTTTTGCAACCCACTCTGTAAACAGCACATAATACCCTATTTTGCATCTAACCAGCTATCTTTCACCGAAGGGAGAGAAAATTGTGACAGGGGCGGCAAAACGATTGTAGCCTACAGGTGGCAAATCTTTAAATCCCTCCCTGACTCTTAAAGTAAAAAAAAAAAATTGAAAGCAATTCTTAATTTATGTCAGGTTCTTAGACTAAAACATTTCCATTATATTTTAGCTCAAAATCTAATTTTGAGTCGAAAAATTATGAAATTTACTGATAATTTGGGGCCCCCAAAACCTGCCTTATGGAAGATCAGGCTCTGCATACACCATAATAAGTATACAGAGTATATTACGAGTATTATGATTGAACTTTAAGAACTAGTAGAACCCTGGCATATTCCATGTAACAAGTCAGTACATAGGTACACCATAATAAGTATACAGAGTATCATAACTGAACTACAAATATTAGGTATAAGTTCACTTACATCTTGTGTATGCTTCGTTGATGGCCCATATTTCCTGATTAGTTCGGGAGCACAAAACTTCAATCAGAACATCTTCATCGGTGCCAATGCCAGAAATCGCTTTGTGCAACTCCGAGGCCAAGTAGTCGTGAGTGGGCATCATCAGGGCTAGAATCACTTGCTCAAAGTTGCCACTAAGCTCGCTCTTTAAATCATCTATGAGATCCTAAAGGTAACACAATTAGAAAATATAATGGCATGTATTGCAGAATTTTCGGGATCTTCTGTAAAGCAATTTGGCTCTACATATACCAAACCAAATTTTTTAACTGTTAAAAATTTATTATATAGATATGCTGATGAAAATCCCGACTAAAAAAATAACATATCAAAACCCAGTAGGAAACAGAAAAAGAGGTAGGTCCTGGATAAGGTGGATGAACAATATAGAAAATACTTGAAAAATTTAAGTGTGAATAATTGGAAGCCATTGGTGTCTAAGAGGTCAAGATGGTCTAAGCTTGTTAAGACAACCTTAGCCGGGAATCGGCTGTACGCTAAAGAAGAAGTTAAAAATTAATATTTAATAATATAGTTCAAACTTTAAAACTTTGCAAATTAATGAGCAGGCTTAAAAAAACTTTATAAATGGCTTCAATAAGATTATGATTAAAATTTACTTTTTGACTACTTAGTGCAAAAAAGCTCATAATTTATTGGTGGTTAAACATATATTTTGCATATGATTATAAAAACGTTTGCAGGCAACATGTGTGAAACTTTATGCTTTTTAAAAGAGATACATAATTATTTAATGTAGGGATTGCTACTCTCTGATAGATCTGGAGCTCTCTGATAAACAGATCGAACTGAAGTGAAGAGAAAAGATCGTTCCAGACTCGACAGGGAAGCATCGTGGAGAGTAGATGGAGATGTCCATAAAAAAACTATGAAGATGAAGCGTTAATGTTAATTGTAAAATATTTTAAAATGTTTCTTTTTTATATGTAAATAAATGAGTGAGGTGTGAAGCTACAAGCCCTTAATATTTTAAATCATTACGATACCAAAGATATCGATGACAGTGTAGGCCAACAAATAGTCCTTTGAAAAGCCCGGCCATGCCATCTGCCTACATTTAAATTGACCTAAAACTTGATAATTGAATTAAATAAAGAGTAAAAATTAATTTATTTATAAAAAGTTTATCTTTATTCACCTAAATACCAGCGTAAATATATACAAACATTTATTGATACGTTGATTGATTGAGTACTGCATATTAAAGCAAAATAGTAAAAAAAAAATATGACCAAGTTATTTCTAATGTTGTAGTGATATATTTATAGGTTTTTAAATATTTTTTGTTAGTAATTACTTTTTTCTCAGAACTGTAATTTTTTTTTCCAGTTTTGGGACACTGAAATAAGAAAAATTGTTTTGTTTATAATACACACAGACAACTCACCTTACCATACAGTTGTTTGAAGGCAACTCCAATATAAACTCTTTGTGCATTGTCTCGATTGGCAAGAACACTTATAATAGCTTTTTCATCAGTTCCTATTAAAAAATATATATGCTCCATTTACCATATTTCATAAATAATCAGGGGTGGCATAGTCTTTACCGCCGCCAGTAAATACCGGTATTATTAAAAACCAGTATTTACCGTCCTGGGAAAAACTATGTTTTTCCCACCTGGGATAAACCTTTTTATGTTACAGTTACTAAATTTTATTTAATGGGATTAATTAGAATGATTTTAAATTTGTATTTTAATAAATATTCATCATGGACTTAATATTTTAAAAAATTGACAAAACTTCCTTAATTATTTTACATCTATGGTAATATAATAATATACTTTTGTTTATTATATAGGATTCCTATATGCGTAAACAAAAATAATTATTAAAATATTATCTGTGGTAAATATTCAGACAGCGGCACAATTGCAATCACAGCCGGAATACAAAGATTAGGATGTAAAAAAAAAACTGATTTTCAATTTTTGAAACCTTTTTTATTAAAAAAAAGAATATCCCAGATGAGATGTATCCTAGAAAGAAAAGTATTTCAAAAATGTTTTTAGAAAGAAAGAGGTATTTCCCAGTATTTACTAACTTTCCTAGAATTTATCAGTTTTACCTGATGGGATGGGAAGTATTAGTTTTGGACAGGAAATCCCCAACACTGTAAATAATAACTTAAGACAATATTCATAATCTTTAAATACATGCATCAATGGAAAACTCCAAGAGTAATATTCTGAAAATTAAATCAATTGTATACAATTTGTTACATCAAATAATTTTAAACAAAAGCCCTTTGTCCAAATTAGTAATTTTTATAAACAATAAAAACTTCATACCAAATCCTTTCATAGCCTTTCTAAGAGCTTCAGCATCTATCCTTGGGTCAAAATTTGGATAAGATTTCACAGTTCCTTCACCAAGATACTAGGCATAACAAATTATTTAATTACAAAAATGATAAATTTATTGCATAGAATAATAAAGTTTATTTAAAACTAAGATATCAAGAAATCTGTCACAATAATGTGCATGTAAAAATGATATTGAGGAGCAGTAAAAAGTAGGGTACAGAGGTAAAAGATTTTATATCATTTTTGCAAACTTTCAAATAAAGTCATTTTTAATACTTTTGAAATTTATTGATGAAGAACTTAAGGATATTTAATACTTAAAAGGATAATCAGCATATTTCTCTTTGAATAATGTTTTTATAACTTTGATATATGTTTTTATAGTTAATATATTTTTTATTTGTTAAGTTCAATTTGGGTAAATATAGTACAAGAAATGCAATAAGTAAAAATCATATTTCAATAATAGTTTCTATTATTTATACGTAAGTTTAAAAAGATTATTAGACACACAACAATTCATGATATCTAAAAATTAATTTAAAACATCAAATTTTAATTCACTTACATTAGCCATGTTAGGAAGATGTCTTGAAGAAGGATAACTCTAAAACGGAAAAATTACAATCTGTTAGGACATATTTTAATCACTTTCTAATATTATAATTAATTTTATTAAAAAGAAGTATGTGTACCAATTTTTTAATAATGAACAGGATATACTAAAGACATAAAAATAGAATAAACATTCCAATATCGGTACCAAAAAAATGGGGAAAATATTAAAAAAAAATTTAACATGATTACTCATCATAATAAAATACCATTTGCATTTTTATGAAACTTATCTAGCCGGTTTTACTTAAGACCGCAAGGAATGTTTGAAAAGATAAGAAAACACCTATGCCATGAACCATTAACCTAAATTTAAACTTACAATTAGCTACAAATACAATTTAAATTTTTGACAGCAGGTTGAGTACTTACAAATAGCTATAAACAGATGAAGCTTACAAGAGCAATCGCTGCCACAGCGTTTTGATGACGAAAGAAGAATGAAATAGAAAAAAACGAAGATGACTCGTTCGTTCCCTCCAGGCAAGGCAAGCGGAAAAGAAATATCCCTATGCGCAAGAAAATAATCCCTTTAGGGAAAAATGGGGAAAGCGACCTCGTTCAATTAAATATTAGTCGGCGAAGCGAAGTGTCTCTTTGACATGACAATAATAATTTATTTTAGTACTTCTAGTAACAGTATTATTAGTCCAAAGAAGAATTAAAAAAATGTGGTATTACATAACATTTAGATAATACATACCAAACTATTTTTAGCAAATTATGGCGCTTTGCCAATTTATTGTGGTCATTTCTTTGTGAGATTTGGAATTAAATCAACGATTAATTGTTTGCTATAATGAAGAGAAAAAAATTGGGATAAAACCCAATTTGAGTTTATTGTAATACTTCAAATAATGTTCTAGTTTCAACGCGAAAAATGGTATTTTCATTATATACTAGGTAATAAAAGCAAGAATTTCTTCCCTTTTCTTGCTGCAGGCCATTCCTAAATGTGTTACCAGCGGTGAAGGTGTTTATATGAAGGCCGATTACATTATAGGAACCACAATATCACAATCATATATCTTATGACGTAACTTGGCTGTATAAGAATTTTTTTTATTACTTAGACTGTCCTTTGGATATTTGTTATCGAAACTTTTTAAGCTACTTTTCTATAACAACTAGCAGTCCAATTAACATAAACTTATAAGCTAAAAACACAAGCAAAAACTGATAAAGCCCAAAGTAAAAATATATCGTACTTCCTTTCCTTTAAAAAAAAATCCGCATCTGGTCGGACATCCGTTCTTGATTAAAGCATAAGTAAATATAACATTTCGTTTTTAGTTAATGAACATTCAAACATCTCTTAGGTTTTAGGTTAGGTTTGAATTATCGTCGCACTAAAGCTACGCGAGGGCTATATACATCTCGTTACAATATATCGTACGAAAAAGTAAAAAATATTAAAAGAAAACCTTAATTTTTTTTTTAAAAAATCTCACCAATAAATAGCTAAACGAATTTTACATATTTTGGCGATTTTGTGTCAATTCTATCAGATAAATTACATATATCGCTTATCAAGCAATAGATAATATTTCAACATAATGAAAATTCATTACAAAAACATAAATTTTCACATCACAATAAGTACAATAATAATCACAATAAGTAGAACGATCAATCATTCACTTTAATATTAAACAATAATTATACTGAAAGTTTTCTGCTTACTTATGCATGTTCATTGTTCACCTGCCTGTTAGTAAAAAAAAAAAAATTCTGTGGGAGAAACCGAGAAACACGCAATATCTATATTAATGTCCAGTTACTGGTATAGTTGTACTCTCTTTTATTCATTTATTTACACCGTCATTACAGTAAAAGCAATTCCATTTTCAATTCACTGCGTTTTTTCATCAACGCGCTCCCACGGGCCCCATTAAGGTCGGTTGAATTCGTCGCAAAAGAACTACACAACAGGAAGAAGCAGTGCCCAATATTGCACGCGGAGAAATGACTTATCTGTAGGTTAGGTTTCAAATATCGTTGCACTAGAGCTACACGAGGGTTATTGTCGACGGGCGTCGTATTTTAGAACGACAGTCAAGTGATGAGCCGACACCTGAGTAGGCACCCAACGCAACCGATAAGGGCGACATCGTATAGGCAGCTTTAGCACTTTGAATGATATTTAACGTATCCTTTCTCTCTACACGGGGTATTATTCGTCGGACATTTTTGGCTGCACGGCACAGGCCGTTTATATCAATTTGGTGAACCGCGGTGAACCAATTGGTGCTAGGCGAATGCCTAACCGACTTGGGCTCCCCAGCCCCGTGACATATCTGTAAAAAGATGAATTTTCGGTACTCGAACTGTCTTCTATACATTGATTTCTATGGTCAGTTGAGTTGAACTAACGTTGCTCTACAGTTACACGAGAAAAAATTTCAACGGGCGTCATAATTTAGAACCACAGTCAAGTGACGATCCGGCTCCTGGGTAGGCATCCAAAGCAACTTTTAAAGGCGACATCATGTTAGGGGTCGGGACATGGAAGCATGTTTAACGTGGACTCTATCTTACAACGGTATTATATGTAGAACTTTTTGGCTACACAGACCGGTATTTATAGGCGGCTTTGGCAATGAACGGACCCGAACCTTTATTCGCATAGAAGGCAAGAGTCTTACCTACTAGGCTCCCTAGCTCCAATTTCTATTTTGGAAAAAAAGATGGTTGTGCTAATTTGCATGATTTTGATTGGAAACGTTACACGAGACCAACACTGAAAACAATTGCAGCGAAAAGTGAAACGATTTAAGATTACATATTTTTAAACTTCAAAACATTTTTCAGATATGTCACTTTTCCTAGTAAACCGCGATAAACAATAATGAATTTAAAGTAAAAAGGGGAAATATATTACTCTTATTCCCTCCCAGTTTTCCCTACGAAACTTACACCTCTACATCGGGTATCAAAACATCGGATCGCCTTGTGTTTCGCAGAAACAAGATTGCGCTATTTTTGACCTGACAGGACGCTAATGGACTATCGCCGCTTAGTTTATTTTCCGAAAGGCTTTTAAGAGGAAAACCATGGCAAAAATGAAGGATGAAAGAGAGGTGTAGAGGTTTTTCTGGCCTTTCGTTTTTCTTTGAGGGTTATTCTCGCTAACATTGGTTATTTTATTTATTTTTATTATCGTGAACGCTATTATCAAAACGAGGAAATTGGTATATTCTTTTAAATTATTAGTATTGCAAAATATACCGAATAAATTGATTTTCAGTTTTGAATGAAAACTTTTGACAATGATTAATATAATACGGAAATGTAATTTTAAAAAGCATTTTAAAAATAAAAAAATCCGTTTTATATTTTTTAAATGCGCTTCAAGAAAGAGATTGATTTTTAAAAACACTATATTTATTCTATGATAAATAAATAAATAAATAAATAAATAAATAAATAAATAAATAAATAAAAAATTAAATGGAATATTTATTTTTTTCTCTTCCAATTTGTAAAGTGTATAAAAGGAAAAAAAAAAACGCGCACATTCCGAAATTTATTCTTATATAACTAGTTCGTACTGTAAACAAATAATAAATGCATAAATAAACTTAGCACACTACATCTACTTATTTTACTTAACATCTAAAATAATTAAAAAAAATTTAAAAAAAGGAATTGGTAATTTTTTTTAAAATTTAGTTCTACCTTAAAACATTTAATACATTATTTCAAAAATTTACACATTTTTGTCAATTCTAAATCAAGTACATGTAAAACAATAATTTGTAGACCACCTACATCTGCTGTATTACATAACCCATCATACTATATTGTGAAAGCAATAATAAGAATAATATCTTTTTAAGGATGTGTTTTCAGCTTTTGGCCTTTCTTCCAAAGGATCATTACACATGAAATCAACCAAAAGCAGTTTGATTACCATTACTTCCGCTTTTCAAAAAACCTTCATCAGTAATACTTTTAGACATACTGAGTTCATACATTTTTTGAAATTAAGTTAGTTATTTTAGGGGCAATTTTGGAAAACCTGAAATTTTTTAAGGGTTACTTTATGATTAAAAAAGAAAACGTAATAAAATCAATTCTATACAGTTTACAGAGCTGTGTATGATACTATAGGAAAGAAAAATGTAAGAACCTTAACATCACACTTTTAAAAAAATCTTGAACAATTATTTTTTGTGTGAGAAAAATGTATGAAAAACATAGAAAAATTTCTCAGATAGTATTTTTAACAAATATATTTTATTTAAAAAATACCTTATAATTCTACTCCTGAGAGATGGGTGGAATCAGAGCAATTACAGCAAAAAATATAAAAAGAATAGTCTTAATTTCTAAGTAGGTTAATCATTAAAAAGTTACAAATAAAATTCTAAGAGACTATTAATTAATAATTAAACTATGTTATATTAAGGCTTTAATTTTGTATATCATTTGAAAAAAAAAAGTTCCTGACACTTTTGGAATTTTTAACCGACAAAATTGTTTAATGAAATATGTTAGTTTTGAAGATCCAATTAAAATTTTCATACAAATAAGTATATGGGCTACTCAGTTTTCTTCCCAGAAAGACTTTTATAGTATTTAAAATAAAGGTATAACATAAATATGTACTAAATTTCTTTCTTTAAATTTTGGATTTTTTTTTATTTCAGATAAAATTTATCTTAAAATATTACATTACTCTGTGTAATATATTTTTTTAATGAGTTTCTTAAAATTATCATTGCAAATTTCATATACTTTTTTAAAAAAGCATACCAAATTTGCAATGTTTTTAAAATAATTTTTACTGAAGCCGGTGATGTTAAAGGTTATAAAATGTTCTATATTGTAAAACTCTGCAAGCCCCCCCCCCCCCCCATTCTTTAAAGTGTTGATAACTATATTTCCGCATTGCTTGTCAATCTTTTGTGTGCCAATTATTACTGTAATTTGTTGCACAATCTTGTAAGAACTCTAGAGAGCCCAAAGAAAAGAACAAACTACTTTGTACAAGTATATAAGAGTGCCACCACCTTCGAGAGACGGGCAAACGGTTCTCCAAGCTTCTTCTTAGTTTGGGCAATAAAGTAATTGTTATCGCACAAATGGCGCCTTGGACACGAAGCTAATATTTTGTCAGCCTACTCGCTGGAGAAAAATGGTTTGTAAATATGTTTTGAAATACACACTAAGCTAAAATTAATAATTACATCGACCATAACAGAGTGACACTCAACGCTATTCAGTTTTTATACCTTGCAGTAGAATGCCAATATCTGACACAAACTATAGCCAAATATCGTCTACAGTGCTACTGCAGAAAAAAGCCTCTTTTTTAATGCTCTAGACTGGGAATTTTTAATAGTAGCCAGTGGCTACCAGAGTAAAAAAAAAAGGTAGCCACATTTCGATTTTTAGTAGCCAGTTTTAAATTTCAGTATATACGACAAAAAGAAAGTGCAATTTTCCACAAGAGAAAATTTTATTAATGACATTTTTGATATGATACAATTGACAGTAAAAAAAGTATCATACAAAATATGTAGTATTATGTGATTGGCCATTATTGTTAGGAGAACATTATTTTATGTACAATCAATTCAACTACCATTAGTTTCGGAGAATTCTTGATGTTGCCCACGACCCACGATTGTTCATGAAATTTTCCCAGATCCAAATTTTTTTTAATGAATAGTTGAGATCTTAATCAGATGCAAATCAATCACCTGTAGATTGCCGAAATTGTAAAGCAAAATTTAAAAATCAAATTTGCATTTAAGATTTTCATTACCCAGCTCCATTTACGTCACACGGAGGAGGATGGAAAATTTCACCGATGAGCAACAACTGTCATCAAGTCTTTCTTCCCGACAGAATCGAATCGAAGCGTTTTATTATTTTAAAATGCAGCTTTAGTATTAATTATTTGTTGAACAAAAAGGAAAAATTGTGATCGCCACATTTGGCGACTGGGGTTCGATTTTTAGGTAGCCACTTTCGATGTAATAGTCTCCAGTTGGCGACTGGCGACCGCTAATCTAGAGCTTTACTCTTTTTTTCACTTACATTAATAATTATTTTTACTTTCTACCTATGAAGATTTTTTAATCAAAGGTGGTGCAATAAGTAGTACATACAATCTAACTTATTATGGTTATTATTAGTGAAAACTATATAAAATTGACAAATCAAGATGAGACATTTTTGAAAAACCTTTAAATACACAAATTTAAACTTGCTAAATGAAAAAAAAAACAAATTTGTGCAAAATGTAGCTCAGACAATTCATACAATAAACAAGTTCAACACATTTAAAATTTTGCAGATTCAGAAGAATATCACAAAACACTCATACATTCAACCAACGAGCTATAAAGGGAAAAAAAGTGGTTGAAAAGGATAGAGAATGGAAGATAGTTGGTGGTGAGGGGGAAATACTGATCAGCCAATGAGATTGCGGCTGCATTCGTCAGGACTTGCACAATGTACTAGTTTGTTATTTTCTTTAGGATCTCTAATGAACTCAGATGAAAATTAATCCTTTGGTTGTTTTTCAGTTTTTAGAGAAGATTTGTTTTAAACACTAGAACATGTGTTCATTGAAGTAGTTTAGGTCATATCTTATGAAAAAAAAGGTACGTTTTTTAAATAAAGTGTTTTTAAAGTATGGTTATCAATCGAAGCAACAATTAAGCTTGTAATATTAAGAAGTTGGGCTAAGTTCACAGAGTAATGGTGATGCAAAATGTGTAGGCTATAATTGTAGTTTGCCGTACGACAGTCAACTAGTTTTAAAATTAATACCTCCTTAAAATCAGAGGGAAGGGAGGCGCCTATGGCATTCGCAACTCAATGAACATCAACATGTCAAAGTATCAAAAAATACATTACAGATTTTTAACAATTTAAAAGCAGTCACAAAGATTCAAAACTAAAAAATAGCAAATACTGGGGGAAAAATTTACGTCACGGGCCACACAACTTTAAAAAAACTGTCAAATTTTTGCTCATACACCCAAATTTTAACCATAATTAGTAAAAAACTATCATAATCAGCAAAACTACTACATTCAGAACATCAGTGGCATCTCACAAACAAGCCATAGGCTAGAAATAGTGTTTGAGAGAACAAAAATTCTAAGGTTTTCTTTAAACACAAAATACACAACTGGGTTTTGGGCATATGCAAAAATTACATTGACAATTAGTCAAAAACTATCCTTAAACCAGTTGAAAGAACAGTATCGTCGGGTAACAAGGAGCAGTAAATCAAACGCAATGTTTGAGTGCAAGAAATATTTTTTTAGAATTGACAAAACATGCATATTTCGCGAAAACAGCATATGAGCTTACACTAGGAAGAGGCCATTATGTAACCATTAGCATACAAATAACAATAAATGAAAATAATGAAATTAATATGTATATATATAAGCATACCCTTGATGGATCTGAAGGTCCACTGGAATTTGGCGATGCAGCAGGATACAGAGAGGATCCAGTAGCTGGATATGGAGACGATCTAGCTGGGTAAGGAGATGATCCAGTGGGGTACGGAGACCCAGAGGGATTTGGTGATACACCAGGATACGGAGAAGATCCAGCAGCTGGGTAAGGAGACCCTGAGGGATTTGATGATACACCAGGATACATGGATCCAGCAGCCGAATACGAAGACGATCCGGCCGGATATGAGGACCCTGACGGATTTGGTGATACACCAGGATACTGAGAAGATCCAGCAGATGGGTAAGGAGACCCCGAAGGATTTGACGATACACCAGGATACGGAGAGGATCCAGCAGACGGATAAGGAGACGATCCGGCGGGGTATGGAGACCCTGAGGGATTTGACGATCCAGATGGATACGGAGAAGACCCAGATGGGTAGGGAGAGGATCCAGCAGGATATGGTGACCCTGAGGGATTCGGTGATACACCAGGATACGGAGATGAACTAGGTGGATAAGGAGATCCAGCAGAATTTGGAAAACTCATGTTTGGGTATGGAGAGCCATTTCCTGCAGGATATGATGGGGTATTATGGCCATAGTTTGGATTTCCTGGTGGATAATTCTGCATTGGAAAACCAGGTGATCCCATTGGATTAGCGTTTGGAGGATTAGGGTTGAGTGCATAAGGATAACCTTTTGGAATGCCTGGAGGTGGATTGTGATCAGGGGCATAAGGATTCCAATTATTCATTTTTGACTGCAATAAATTATAAAATAAGTTATTTTTCAAGTGATGTTTTGACGATCAAATCAATGCCATTTTATGAATAAAAGGCAAATTTGTGCTTACTATAGCATTAAAGATGCTTTACGTAAGAATTTATTTATCATAACGGTTTTTTTTAAATAAATATATTAATGTAACTAGTCTCACATATTTTCTCCTGAAAGTAATGGTAATTTAATTTAAAATTTGCTACTTTTGTCACAATTTCTTAAAATTCGCACACTTTTAAAAACAGCAATATTGGTTTTCATATAATTATACTAACACAACATAAAGATTGAAAATAATTATCGTTCTAGATTGTATTTGTGAGTAAACGCCAAAAATTAACTTACCTATCTGTTTTAACGAAGAACTAAAGTACTGTAGACAAATTCAGCAAGTATTAATTTCGTAAATAATACATCACAAAGACGAATGACACACTGCCTCTTTCAATATTTCAAAACTTGTTTTTGTTTACACGACCGCCTTGCAATCTAAACGGTTACAATTACGAAAAGCTTAACTGTTTTTCTAAAATAAAATTTATAAAATAACAGGTGAAAATTTATTTTTGGAATTTCATTATTTGTGTACGCTTTATTTACTTCTAAATTTTTTTTCAGTATTTGTAAGTTTTTTAAAGCCACTTGTCTAAATTAATATTCTTATAATTTTTAACTGTAGTTGCGATAAAGGTTTTGCAGACGATATTTTAAAAATTCGGTTTGCGTAAGTTCGTTTTCTGTTTTCTGCCAGAGCAATTCGATTGCAATTTCCCTTTTGTTCTTTTTCTGGAGTTTTGATAAATATCCATCGTTAATTTTTTTTTCATGTAAAAGATCGATTTAAGTGTTTGTTAGCAATCTCTCGAAATTTTAATAATGGATAAAAGTAATTTGCCTGCGTGTGACTATTCTGGTGATGCTGAACTGCAAAGGTTGAAAATAGAACTTGATGATGAAGAACAACCAAACAACTCAATTCTAAATGAGGCTGCATCTGGTGAAGATAGTGACTCAAATATGAAACTTGAAGAAGAAAATGAGGGAATCCAAGAAGATGAAATGGCCTCATTAAAAGATGATGGTAGTTCTGGAGTTAGTAGTTGCTCAGATGCAAGTAGCGATTCCTTTACAAAAAATGGTGGGAAAAAGTTAGAAAATGGAGAATCATTGTGTCAGGACGACCTTTCAACAATGGATGCTAGCAAAGCTGTCGAAACTCTTCAGCTCAAAAATTCGAACGGTGCAATTGTCGGTGACGACGAAAATTGCCTAAACGATTCGAATGATTTATTGATGCAAGAAAACACCGAAAAAAGCGACTCTGCAAGTGAAGCTGCAATTCATTCTAGAGCTGTATTTAAAACTCTTCCACCTGAAATGAAGGGAAAAATTAAGTTTCGAGAATCTAACCCGTGCGAATTCATTATACCTCTAATTGGGAAAAGTATCGATTGGGGTAAAGATCAAAAACCGGCGCCTTTTGATGCAGAACTAGCTGCGAGAATCAACCAACAGAATTTCATCAACAATGGCGGACCTCGTCAAAATTCGATGAGTTTCCAGGAATACATTCGCAAGAAACAGGCTAGAACCAAAGAAGAAATTGAGGAGGAAGACAGGCGTCTTGAACTCAGAGCTGCCAGGATGGCGACTTATGTATTGAGTAACACTGTAAGACTTTTATTGCAAATTGAAAGCGATGAACCGAATGAAGATAAAATTGTAAAATATTTCATTCGATTTTTGAGGCTTCCTCTTTCTCCGTTTGATATGATCCACATGCCACAGTTTGTTCGTACTGTGATGTTCGTGAAAGGTTGTCCTGAGTTTTCGAAAAGGGTCCGTGACATCGCTAAGGAATGTTACGACAAAATTCACGTCTTATTTCCCATTCCGCCAGGATATAATTTTATCACCGTTTATACTAACGAAGTTGAAAAGTGTCTGCCCTTAGATTGTGATAAAATGAGCGATTATCCGTTGTTATACGAATCTTCTGAAAATGAAGATTCCGAAAATGAAAATGAAGATTCAGAAAATGAGATTGAAGATTCCGAAAATGAAAATGTAGATTCGGCTTTCTCTGATGACCAGGACGTGGACGATTAACTTTTAATGTATGGCAGTATTGTATTCTGATTTACTCAATAGTTTTAAAAAATGGGAATTATTAGTTATATGCCAGTAAGTAGGATAAAGTTAATATTTGTGCATTTATATTTTCTCTCATAATATTTAAAATTGTGTTCCATTTTTTGTTCACTTGAACATTATCTCAAATATATTTGTTCTAAAGCTTTTGAAAGAAATACTTTGTAAAACACGATTTATAATTTAATGTGTTTTAATTTTGATGTGATACAGTAAATTCTAGTTAAATCAAAATAAATTTGAACTTAGTTAATACTTTCTTTAGTGGTAAAAATATTTATAATTTTGTTTCATTTTAAGTTTTACTTGAATACTATTGCCTATTATAGTATATTTATTTTGTAGTTTTGCAGGAAATTGTTACCTACTCAAACATGATAATTTAGAAAATATTTAATGTTTCCATTTAAAGTTAAAACTTCATATTTCTTAACTTTTAAAATTTATTTCAATATATTCTTAGATGTGTTCTTAATGTTAAAAAATTCTACGATTTGTCTGTATATCCGAAAACTTTATTTCTCAGTGTCTTAGACAATTACCATAAATTATGTAACTTATTAGCTAAATAAAATTTACTAAAATATTTCAATTATCACTAATTAAAACAAAATACAACAAAGTACAATTTTTATAATTTTTTTTAATTTTAATTAAAATATTTTGAAATAGTACAGATATGTACACCCTACGTACTTTTACTTATTTATTCAGTATAAAAGTGAAATAATGAAAAAAAATGTTTTTTTTTTCTTTTCAATAACTGGTCACAACGAAAGTATCTATTTCATATTTAAAAGTAGAAATTTATGTATAAGGTTTTATATGCTTTTGAAAACTAATAAATTAGCTAAAATTAAATCTATAATTTAAAAAAAACCGATGTTTTTTCTTTCAGAGGTTTAATTTTTACTCATTGAGTTTTGAGTCTGTTAAACATAGAAACTTCATTTGTTATTCTGTAATATGTGTTAAAAAATTTAACTTAGCAAATATTTTTTGATAAAAGGAGGGGAAGGGAGAGAAAAGATATAGTTTCATGCATATTTACATTAAAGAGCGAATGCTAATACATATTCAATATTATAAGCACGGCAATGTAGCACTTTTGTAGCTTTTGTAGTATGAAAATCGTAATACAAAGCAAACAAAAAACACACAAATTTAAATTAAAAATACCACCTGCTTATTCTGTTATTATATTTTGAGGTTTAAAAAAAACAAATAAATTTAATTGCGACCTTTTTTTCAACTTTATCCATTATTAATATTTAAATAACCGGATAACATTTTCCCTTTGGATTTGTTTTGTTGCGAGCTTCATTATTTCTATTCCCGTGGAAAACTGGCTATGGGATACATGCTTATGAACTCGTCAACTATAGCTGTCTGACTTTTCAGCAACACACATAATTTAAAAAAAACTAATCAAGACACTTTTAAAACTATTTACTACAGAGATAAAGTTTTAAAAATCTAATGCTCTTTATTTAATGTGACTTAAATTTCAAATATATGCAGTGAATACAAGCATACACTTCTGAAATATTGTCCTCAGAGGTGAGCAATAAACTAAGTAGGCTGTACATATAATTATTATTTATGTAAAAAAGACATCCATCATACATGGCTGAGTTTTGTGTTAACAAAGGCTTTTATCTTCTGATGGTAAACTTTCAAAATGCATACCGAATGCATTAATCATAAATACTTTGAAAGAGAAAGACTTTTGTAGTAATTTCATTTTCTCCCTGCAATCATAAAAGAAATTACTCATGCCTCACTTTGGGAAAAGTTGCTCCTTCCGTCTTCAAAAGTTGTGGACGGTTCAATTACAATTCTTTTTTCGAATATGACGTTTTGGGGGCATCCATGTAATGACTCCTATATCTTGAAAAACGGAACTTGACTAAAAAGAAAGTACCTTTACAATTTTGAGGCGTAAAACAGGAATCTTTTAACACTAGATTGTTTTTATAAGAATTGCTGTTCGTTATTTTTATCTACAACCTTTGTCCTTTATTATAACCGTATATTTTATGACCATTTTAAAAAAAAAAGATATTGATAAATAGGCTCTTTAGAAATATTTAAATTGCCACTTGTTAACTATTTTAAATATTTTTCTTTTATTGAATTGAATTTATTAGTTTTAATAAGTTACTTCAAAATAACTTCGTTTAGGAGTCTTCCCCTTTATTATTAATGTATATTAGCATTACAGGATTACATTAGAAACAATTCATAAATATGTAACCTTTCCTTGGAAGTTTTAATTTACAATTTATCGTGTCATTAATCTATGGCATCGCTTATTTATAGTCATCATAATAAACTTGTACAATTCGAAAACAGATATCATAAAATATAAATGTCAAAGGGGTTTAAAAGAAAAATCATTTTAGATGGTGTCTTCGAATCAGAGATAAATCTATCGAAGGATCGGATTGGTTCACTTTAATTACATGATCCCAGTTAATTTTAATATGCTTGGAGGAACTGTTAACTTGGTTTGTTTATAGAAATATGTTATCTAATAAAGTTCGCACTACTGATATTAAATTAGTTTTATTATTCGCCTTGAGTACATCACTTATTAAAGGAAATAATAAAAGGGTTCAATTTTTAATAAAAGAGTTATAATAAAAAAGTTACAACAAAATTATGCGTGGTTTATATCTGCTTGATACTCAATAAAAATTAATTCTTGGTTGCTGATGTTATCGTTTTAAATTGATAATATTAGTGAATGTATGCCACAAAAGTTTTTTTTTGGAATGTGCGTAATTCAGAAAGCCAAGTTAAAATGTAGACTATAAGTTGCTTAAGGTAGGCGAATACCCAAATTTCCCCAAAATTCTAAAATTCTTACTATTACTTGAATCTTTTCCAAATTTGGCTTAGTGATTTCAAATATGATGAACAATACTATTTAGGCATTTTTTAAAAATTTTAAATATAATTTATTTATTTTAAACGGTGTTTTTCAACTAAAAAAAGAGGTTTACGTTAACAAGTCTACCACATTGAATTTTCCTCCTATAAACGTTAATTATTTATTAAATTCTTCGTTTTGAGCTGATACATGCAATGACCCTCTAAAGTTACATACAAGTTACAAGAAAAGAAGTTATTTAGAAAAATGTTATGAATTAACCACAAAAAAAGATTTTTTCTGATTAACTTACACTTGGACATTTAAAAAAAAAAACTACTATATTTACGCCAGATGTTAGAGGCTTATAGCGCTGTAACAGCATCTGTGTAAAAAATTTCAGGTAAATTAATGTAAAACTTTTTATGCTAGAAGTGTTAGCGTAACCCCCTTTTTTTAGTCGAAAAACACAGTTTATAATAAATTAATTATATTTAAATAAAACAAATTACCCCAAAAGCATTGTTCATTATATTTGAAATCACTTAGCCAAATTTGGAAAAGATTAAAGTAATAGTAAAAATTTTAGAATTTTGGGTACTCGCCTACCTTAATAACTTTTTTTAGTGAACTTTGTTTAAATTTTTGATTTTCAAATATTATTTATTTTGTATATTTTGCACAAGTATAAAATAGGCGCTTAGTTAAAACAAAATTTTAAAAAGGAATAAAATAAAATTTCAAAAAATTGTCTTAACTATACCACGAATCTTATCCCGAGAGCTTAAAAGATAAACCTTGTATACTCTTAAATTTTACAATTTTAAAAAATTTATGCAAAAAACGCATCAATGAATTATACCTAACATTTACATATAATAAAAATGGTACTGTTATCTGGTAACGAAATAATATTTGCAGCAGATTTCCGAAACCGGTTATGTAAATATTAAAGTTTTATGGCAAGAAGATAAGATAAAAATAAGAAAGCTGATAAGAGATAACTTACATAGAGCCGAGACAACTATTCTCCGAAATTTTAAGGGGATAACGCGGAAAAATAAGTTGACAATAATTTTGTGATAATAACAAACTTTAATCTAACTCTGTGCCTGCGAAAAAATTATTTTGAACTTTTTTATGAATTGAAATATTTAGCTAAAGTCGCATGATTTTTATAAATTTACTTGATATGCATTTTATAAACAGTTTCCTGGTATTTAAAAAAATTCTTTAAAAAAAATAAAGTTTATGATCATGTTACGATCATCAAATAAATGAAGTTGCTAGTGTTGTATAAATTACTTGGTTCTGCAGATAATAATTTTATCCGCTAATATTTATTCAATAGATTCTTAAAAATGGAAGTATATGCATAAAGTATTCATGTACATGAAATATGGACAAATAACACAACAAAGATTAGCATTTTATATCACATTTGCGAAAATAAGCTACAATTACGGATACCTAATTTAACATAGCAAGCTTGAAACGCTTGGCGTAACGAATCAAAGTAAATTAATATATAAAAGTCTCAAATTCACAGCATATTTTGCTTTTGCGGTAAAAAACGAAATTACAGTTTGGGAATATTATCTCTTAAATATATACTAATGCTATTTTAAGTATCTTTTATTGGATTGTCTCTTTTTTGATGTTAATAAATTAAACGTTACATTAAAATGACAAAATCTAATTTAATTGTCATGGAGAAAGTTGAAACAGATTTTAAAAGTTTTTCAAACCAAGCAGATTGTGAGCAAAACGAATGTTGTTCTTTTCAAACACACTGTAAAAAAAATTTGATGTACTGTTACTCTATAAAATTGGTGTCATATACAGCCTCTGGAGTAGTGGAATAGCTTTCCACCGAATTGTTACTGACACCGTGTTCTCCGCTCAACTTATGATATGCTGGTGGGCTGGGGAGCCCAGCCGGTTAGGCATTCGCCTAGCATGCGGAAGGTCCTAGGTTCGGGTCCGGCCATCGCCAAAATAACTGCCGACCAATAAACGGCCCGTGCAGCCAAAAATATCCGACGAATAATACCCAGTGGGAAGGCAGCGCACGTTAAATATTCTTGAAAGTTCTTAAATATTCTTGAAAGTCGCCCTTAACGGATGCGGTGGGTGCCTTCTCAGGTGATGGCTCGTCACCTGACTGTGGTTCTAAAATACGACGCCCTTCGCCAACAGCCCCCGTGTAGCTCTAGTGCGACGATAATTCAAACTAAACTAAGCTAAGCTATGATATGCTGGTAACTTTTCTTCGTTTTCGCTGATTTGCGGGGAAGCTATTTGGTAAAAAAAACCGCGCAGTCCTGTCATAATCTCAGTACGTATATAGCCCGTGCCAACCTGACTTAATAGTACGAGAGCTAGCAACGTCGGAAAAACAAGCATTTCAGGTGGGCCAGTTTTAAGATATGCTATCTCTCTCACTCTCCCGGACATCATACGGGCTATCTGGCTGGCGGTAGTGGTTGCGTTCCTCAGTACGCATCCTACTAATACAAGTAAAAAATTGATTTTTCAAATCATTTTAGGACGTTTTATTTTTTTATTATTATTTTTAGTGAACTTTTTGCAACATAAATCTATTATTGCCAGACATTTTTGTTGTTGTTTAAGCTGTGCCAGACGCTAATTTAGATTTTAAAAGCTCAAGTGTTGCCCAAATTATCAGCTCATTACAAGTATTGTCACATGGTATTGCGCAATGAATGACGATGACGTAATTACAATGATCGGTGAATTCACACCTGAGCTGGTAATTTGGGCAACACTTGAGCTTTTAAAATCTAAATTAGCGTCTGGCACAGCTTAAACAACAACAAAAATGTCTGGCAATAATAGATTTATGTTGCAAAAAGTTCACTAAAAATAATAATAAAAAAATAAAACGTCCTAAAATGATTTGAAAAATCAATTTTTTACTTGTATTAGTAGGATGCGTACTGAGGAACGCAACCACTACCGCCAGCCAGATAGCCCGTATGATGTCCGGGAGAGTGAGAGAGATAGCATATCTTAAAACTGGCCCACCTAAAATTCTCTCTCAAAAACGTTGCTAGCTCTTAGACTATAAGATGCATGGCAAAAGCTATTACACTCTTAAAACAAGCACTCCTACTTTAACTCAGTCTGAGTGGATTTCACTCCTCCAGACTGGAAAATGCACTTCTCCTTTTGGAGTGGATCCTTTGTGTGTTAAACCTCCGACAGGATCACTCCAAACGAGTGATTTTAACTCAGTCTGAGTAAATATGCATGCCTTTACGATGTCGAAAATGCACTTCTCCAACTGGAGTGGATTTCACTCTTTTGTTTTAAGAGTGTAGGTTTTCGGCTCTGGTGTGGACTGTGGCGAATTAAGAAAATAAATCAGAATTTCATGTTATAATAAAACAAATGTAGATACTGATACCTATAAATAGGGGTATTTCATTATTGGAATGCGTACAACAAACATCTTTAGATAGAATTGCGACTATATAGGATTTCTTTTTTTGCATATATCATTAAATTTTGAAGATTAATTATGTAATATTGAAGTGGACTCGTGAAAATAAAAAAAAAACATTTTGTTTATAATGCGTACCTTGCGTATATTGCCTTTTCATACAAATTTCATATTCTCCATTGAACATACTTATAAATAGTTCAACATTACATATTCACAATGACTAAGTTTTATAAACACTTACAAAGTGTTAAACTTATAAACCTTAAGTTTTTAATCAAAGTTTTTGTATCTATTTGCTTCAAGTAAGAGGCGTGGTTGAGAGGAGCACTTTATTTCTTTGGAATGCCTGTGATTTGCGAAATTCCTTGTCTGTTCCGTGGAACCAATCAAGAATGCCTGCAACTCCGAAGTTTTCATTGAATCTGAAAAGGAAGCAAATATTTGTTTGTAATTCATACATGTATTGCCGCCTCGGTGGCTGAATGGTTAGTGTACTAGCCTTTGGAGCTGCTGGGATCGGGTTCGAATCCCGGTCAGGCATGAATGTTTGTGACAGTCAATAAATGTTGTTATTTGTCTATGTGTTATTCATTTCTTTGTGACTGTAAAATTTCTTTCTGTGTATGTCCCACTTGACGAAAGCTTATAAGCGGTTCTTTGAACAAGCACACAAGCTGGAATATATATGTATCATACCATACCATATCATACATGTATTTTATGGAGATGGGGGCTTTTGTTCTTTAACGCCAAGTAGGCAGGAATACTACGCCATCTTTAGAAAGGTAATACCGACTCACGTTCGAAAGTTAAACCAGCAACAATGGACCAGTGAGTTTATTTAGAGTTCAATGTTTTGGGAGTGTTATAGGGCATTGAAGTATATTAAAGAAACAAAGATGAAGTAAATAGTTTTGTAGAATGGAATGATGTTCAAACAAAACGTGCATTAACATTATAGTACTTGTACTCTAATAAGGACAGTGTTCTCAATATGGACACTGCTAGTATCTTTAAAAGTTAAATTTTAATCGAGCGATAGTGCTGCAAGTTCTTCAAGAAAATCATCAGTTGAAAAAATGATTTTATCGTAGTCAAAAAAAAAAGTGCGATGTTTGCCCTTTCATAGGTAATTTGTATTTTCGTGGTATGCATGCTTATCTTAATTGCAAGAAATAAATTTATATTCTTACTTTATATTGTATAATTACTTTAAATATTGAAAATTGGAGTGTTTTATAAAGCTGATAAAACATATTTTCAATTTCTATTGCATAAATTACTTGATAATGTTTTATCTGTCTACTTATTTTAAGATTTAGTAAAACTAAGCCTGATTCCTAATACGGACACCTTATGCCCTCATAGAAGGAACAACAAATGAATCTTCATATTCACAAATTCGTTCTCATATATATGTTTCATGAAATTTTATTTAGCTAATTTATTATAAATTAAAGTTCAAATTTGTTATATTACTGCACTTCAAGGGGAATTCCGAAAACCCCAGCCGAGAATGACCTCTTTCCCTACCCTACTAAAGTGCATGTTTGAAGATATTTACTCTAGCTGCACACCTGCACTCCTTCGAACAATACTTAAAGATATATTTTTTATCGTTTATCTTCCAATCTCCCGAGTATTCTGAAGGTGAGGGCATTGGAAAAATAACCGCCGACCTATAGACGGTCCGTGCAGCCAAAACATCGACAAATAATTATACAGAGGCAGTGTTTAAATAAGCTCATACTGGGTTTACATGCTTCGAGCGGCTGCTTCCAGCGTCAGCGTAAGCACTTTGACCTTCATCGATTTGACCTTTGGTTGGCGAGAAATTGGCGAGTGAGATTGTATAGCGCGGCGATTTGATGATGTGACTAAACTGAATTCACTATGTAGGATCAATTAAAAAAAGAGCGAAACGGCCAAGATAGTTGCCATTTACTTTATGGTAACCATTTCCTTTGATCTCAGGAGGAAAACCGAAAAAAGATGGGTTGGTGGCCTTGAGAGCTAGTTTCAGCGGAAGTTGTATGATTACGTATGAAGTGGTTACCTTGAGATAATGAAGGCCACGCTGAAATGGCTGCTCGAAGCATGTAAACGTGGTGTCATAAGTTCCGTTCTACTCAGGTCGTCCCTTGACTGGGGGTTCAAAATTACATAGCTCGTCGCCAGTAGCCCTAGTGTAGCTCAAGTGCGCAGATAATTTAACTCAACTCAACCAAAGATGCCCTAAAAAATAATAATAGGGATGAAGAAGAAGTAAATAGGGAATTCCCTATAGAAATAGGGAATTATTTCCAAAAACCAGCCCCTCTCTTACTTATTATGATGATAATGATGAAACTCGGGCGTCGGAGTCAAAGGCAGATGATACCCGGAGTGTACGATGACGCCATAGGTTGTAGTGAAAGTAAGCCAAACCCACAGCGAGATGACATGGGAACCAGCCACCACTGACCCCATTACAGTCGGTAAGACGTTGGAAGCAATATGTTCCACTGGGTGACAATAGATGGCGCTCACGGCCACAGGAGATTTCCATTCGTGATGACGTTTGTGAAAGCGCCTGTACAGAAGAGGGTGATGGAGTAATCTGGAAAAATAAAATACGGAACAATTAAAATTTCAGAATGTTTCACGTCGGGAAGTGGCAACAGTTCTAGTTGTATTGTTTTCCTTTTCGGAGATACCCATTTGTATTGAACAATACAATATTTACTTACCTTACTAAAATGAAAGTTCAAAGTTGTGCACAAACTTTTTATTTAGTAAAACTAAAGCTTTTCTTTGATCGTGAATCACGTTGAAATGCTGTCTGACAATTTCGCTAAATTTCTCATCATAGGTTAAAATATCATCTAATACGAAGTTTTCTGACAATATTGACGTTTTGGTAATGTTTTGCATACTTGAAATTCACACGAATTAAAATTTAAAACCGATTATGTTTAATAAATCGCATTAATAAAAACAAGTTGCAGGACACTGCGGACACTAGAACACAACTGACAAAAAAAAAACATGCTCAATTTGAGATTGAAATCGAACAACCAAAAATTAAAACAGAAGAGTGATTACATCATGTGAAACAACCCCATTGTTTTATAGAAAATGTGAAAAAAATAATTTTACCGATAAGTAAAAATCCATACAATACAGCACATTTTAAACTTTATTATGCAATAAAAGGAACCAAAAAGGACCTAAGGAATAAAGTACCTTTTTGAGTGGTCAGAAGATTTTAATTCCTAAATACTTATTTAGGTTTGTATATTTCACTGATTTGACTTTAAAATATCCTTCTCGGGAAGTTCAAAGATTTATTAATAAAGTTAAAAATGGTTCTTTCCATAGGAACGGATTTTTTTTTTATTTTCATATTTCATGAATTCAAGAAAAAAATAATGAGAAAGGTTTGTTAACAAATATGGATGTGAATATTTCTTAATATGTCACGCTTCAAAAACTGCGATTTCATTTGTTGCTTTGTTATCTTTAAGTACGACGTGAAACAAGCCCTTTAAAAAGAATTTGTCTAAAAAAGTAAATTTGGTGACTTTACCTATTTTATCAATAATTATTTTTTTATATCGCTTGGAGAGACCTGCTTTACATACATAAACAATTGATAAAACTCTGCCTTATGTAATTTTGTTTTTACGAAAATATATTTTATAAACTTTTTGAAAAGAAAAAAAAAACCTAAGCTAAACATTGCCACTCTTTCTCCATGACGTTAACGAAAGCATTTTCACTCGTCAGTTATTATTGGTTTTGTGTGCCCACGTGACACGCCAAATCTATATCAGTAATGAATTCAATTAATTCAATTGCTTTCAGTAACGTCTTGGAGAAAAAGGGGATAGGTTTGGCGAAGGTTCACATGTCCTTCCCAAGTTCTGCACTTCCGTGTACGCCTAACTTACAGTTACAGCTAAGCATGCACGGAGGGACAGGACACGTGAAACTTCACAAAATGTCATCCTTCTCGTTCCAAGACGTTACCGAAAACATTTTCACGCTTCGGTGATTGGCTTTCAAGCTCCGCTGAAGATCCCGTGCTTGCATGTTACTTGGAAATACAAAACCAACACTAAGGAGAGTGGAGACGCTTTCGGTAACGTCTTGAAGGAAGAGTGATTTTTTGGCGAAGATTCACAAGTCCTATTCCGGAATGTATGCCTTTACTTAAGTTACCATGCTAATGAATAGCAAAAAAGAAAGATCTTACCTGTGTGAATAGTAGAATAATACCTCCTCCGTTAGTATTTGAACAACCATATCAAATACGAATGTATGGATCTTCGGAAGTCGATGACTGGGCTCATAACCGATGTGAGATCTTAAGATAAAGCAGAAGATGATGACAGGGATGGCTACGATAGTTTGGTTGAATAGAACTTGAGATGAAACTTCTCTCAATCTAAATTCTGTGAGTCTCTGAAAAGGAAAGGGGTTTAGTTGTTAATTTTGTATACTTTATGCAAATCTCGTGCAAAATTATTTTATGTCTAAATTTTTGGTAGTTTGAGCAATCATTATGCCAGATCAAAATACGTTAAGTTAGAGGTCCTGACTCGCTCACTCATTCACTCAGGCATCAACGCTCACACTCTTAAAACAAACGAGCGATTTTAACTCAGTCAGAGTTACTCCTTTCCAGTGTCGAAAATGTACTTCTCATAAAGGAGTGGATTCCACTCGTTTGTGAGCTATTGGAGGTACAGATGAAAATTTGTAGGAGCTTATTCATTTTGTACTTTATAGCCATTTTTCAAAATTCAAACTCAAGTGAGGCAGAGGGGATTAAAACGTGTTTTATACATATTTCAAAGACGGAAACAGGTGTCCATACGATTATTTCTTAGAAATAGAAGAAACACAAACACATAAAAGCTACTTTCTGGATTTTTCATAATTCGCAACCTAAGGAGCGTAAAATGTACTCAGCAAATTTTTCTAATTAGGAATAGCATTTTGAATTGTTTTGAATTAGGAATATTATTGCACAGTGTCCATTTCTTCTGCAGCAGCAAGAAAGAACACCATATCACCAGAATTTTTGAGTTTAGTATCAATACACAAAAACAAAGATATAATCTATCTTATTCTGAAATCCATTAAGCATAACTGCACACTGTTAAAAATTTCAGTTCAACGTTGAACCAAATATTGGTGAAAAATCAAGAACTTCTTGTAGATACACCATAAAATGGTTCAACCAAATATCACATTCTGGGAATAGACCTGCTTTCACGAAAAATTGGTTGAACTTCTAGTAACTACAACCGATAATTTGTTTACTCAACCGCAGGCAATATTAGTAGTAATTGCTTTAGCTTAATAATTGTTATCCGTCCGTAGCCGAGTGGTTATGGCACCAGCGTAGAGATTTAACCTTCTCTGGAGTGCGGGGGTTCGAATACCATCTACTGCCAATTATCCTATAAATCTGATGCCTGTTCTGGAAATAGTAGAAAAAATCCTCAATTGGGAGACCCTTTTTATGGTTCATCAACCTTTTACTATATAGTTACGAGTTGGGAAAATCCCGTATATGGTTCAACCTCTCACCATAGTAACGCAATTTGAAAATACCGTTTTATGGTTCAACAGTCTACAAAATCATGGTTGCAGCAACTACGAACCGTAATTTGGTTCAGCCTTGAACTATTATTTTTAACAGTGTACATCATAAGTATGTCATTTTCAACTTTTTATTTTACCTCGGAGTTTGATGAAATGAGTTTTCTTCTTTTTCTCGAATTTCAGTTTTTGTCTATACGGTCTTTTTTTTTCTCACAGTGGCAGTAATATGTTTTAATCAAATCAAAATTAATGATCTATTGCTCAGAAAATATGCAATTAGTTACCGGGTATTTCTCTCCTTCCATATCACGAATCCTAAATTTCACAATGAAATGCGGCTTCCCTGATAAGTCGACCAACGTAAAAATGCAACTCACGCTCCAATACACAGTTATCATTAAGAATACTGGAACTGTTGAAGAAAAAAATATATATTGCGCAGAAATATAGCTTTTTTTATATGAATCATTTAAACGTTAAAACTTTAAATATCTTATACTTGTGGTATTATTTAAAATATCATGTGTAATTTCTATTTTACAACTGTCTTGAGTGTGACAAAAATTATTACGTTATTATAAATATGCGTAAACAGAAAAATCAGTTTATACAAATAAATATTTTAAAACTAATTATATCAATCTGTTCAACTAAATTAATATTTTTATGCAAGGAAAAATAAATGTATGAAATATAAAAATAGATGTTAGATAAACCCGAGCAGTGTAACATCGGAATTACTGAATATAAATCATGATGCACATTTTAAACATGTTAAGAAATGAGGTTGAAATGTAACAAATGAATGCAATATCTAACCATCTTCAAACTAAATAACAAGAATAATAACAGGAAAGATTGAATATATATGCTTTATCCAGCACGTACACTCTTAAAACAAACGAGCGATTTTTACTCAGTCTGAGTTAATTTTCACTCATTCCAGTGTCGAAAATGCACTTCCCCTTTTGGAGTGGATTTTACTCCTTTGTTTAGTCAAACCTTCGACACCATCACTCCAAACGTGTGATTTTAACTCCGTCTGAGTTAATTTTCACTCCTTTTTAGTGTTGAAAATGCACTTCTCCTGCATCAGTGGATTTCACTCTTTTGTTTTAAGAGTGTACTGAAGATACAAAGCCACAGAAGCTCTCCCAAACACATGCGTGGATTTAAAGTTTTACGTCACCTTTCCGATTGTTCCGATGATGAAGAAATTTAATATCGAAACCTGTTCCGAACCTCTCGCTCATGGCTGCCTATAATTTAGTGATACGAGTGATTCTAAACATGTTTCTTCATCTTCGGCTCTCGGAACAGTGACTTCAGACCTTCGGTACACGCACATGTTTGGGAGAGTTTCTCTGGCCTTGAGAGTTGAGTAAGCCATGCTTAACTGTAAAAATTAAATTGTTTTGTGTTTACTTACCCACAACGTTGAGAATAATTTCATCTCCACTGAGTCTTTCATACACTAATAACCAAACTTTGTTTGACCAAATCTCTAAGGCCTCCCAGGATTCCATAACTTTCTTAAATAAACCAAACATTACATTTACTTTAGACTACAAGATGCTAAGTAACTGCATCTAAATTTTGTTGTTGTTGATATTTTGCTCTATTTTCTTTATCAGGTTCGAATTTATACAAATAAAGAATTTCAAGTTTCCAAGTTTTCAAATATTTAAGTAACTCTTATTTAAAATGACACCATGCTATATCAGCTATATTTCCATGATTCAAACCCCGATTGGTTGAAATTTCATCCACTTAGAGTGAATTGATACAGATAACACCAATCTAGTTTAGGAACTAAACTTGGGAGATTTTCGAATCAGTCAAACTAATTGTTTGTAATATGAAATTTTATTTACAAATTATCTACCATTTATTATTACAAATTATTAATTTTATTTACTTCACTGATTTCAGGATATCACGAAACAAATTTTACACGATAAAAAATATTAGATCAAATTTTTTTTTACAGAAATGCTTTTTTTTTGCCACAGAAGCTCATGCGCTAAAAATATTTGCATTCATGCGTTAAAAACAATATATGTTGTGAAGTATTACCGTATTCGAGCTAAAAAGCGGTCATAATATCATCTAAATTCCCTTCTTTTGAATGTTTAAGTTTACATATTTTTTGCTCCAATTCCAATAATTAATTGTCATGTTGTTTCAATTAAAACTAAAAACATAAATAAAATTAATTGAAGCATAATTGAAGAGCTTAGTGGAAGAACGCGCTAAGTAACATTTTTGAAAAAAAAATTGAGATTTCTGTGTCAGTGAACATAAAACTAACTTCTTTGACGATAAAAAGTTTATCCTTTTTCATAAACTTTAAGTTTAGTATATTTTTTCGCTTTACAAATACCGTTTCTAACGCATCTGAGTGCCAACGAAAATCTTTAAAGCTCATTTTCTCGTTTTCACCTTTTTGTTTCTTAGCACGTTCTTCCACTAGGTTCCTCAATTATGAATACCATTGATTGGATATTTATACAAATGGAACCTTGAATACGTTGAACTGTTATAGTATCTTACCCTCGACTGTTTTCTTCTTGCATGTGAAAATAATTCCAGAAGAGTGAAAAAAATACTATTTTTTGGCAACTGTAAAACGATCTCCATGCGTTTTCATGCTTTTCCTCTTTCGGTTAGGATAATAACCACCCCATGGTGTGTTTCGGCAAGGTAACCTGAAAAGTGATTCCTAATTTGTAAAATCTTCCTTTTCAAACTTCCGTTCTAATTTCTTTTACTCCCAATGATTCCATTGGGAATAATCAAAATTGCTATTTTTTTTTTCTCAGTAAGTTAAACTCAAGCTTATTTTTAATAAATTTCAGTAAACTCTCCATAATTGGAATGGAATGCAAATGCGCCCTCTGGAAGGGAAGGGCGTAGGCTAAAACTCTCCATAATTGTTTTTCTGTAAAGTTATATTTTCTTTTTGTATCGTTAGATGGAAGGATCGTGTCTTTTGAAGAATCAAATAATGTTTGTTGTAGTTAAGTGAAAATATGAAAAACGTTGTAAAATAAAAATTCATTAAGCAACAATTTTGTCAAATAAATTAGCCCTAAATTCTTCCCCCTTACTACCCCTTCTCTTACTTAATAATAACTTTTATAAACACAGAAAAAAACTAAAACTAACGAACGCCAAGGGGAAACATGAAAATCCCGTACAGGCGAAATAGAAATATTATTATATAATTTACACAGACACACAAGTAACACAGGGAAGGAATGAAAAATAATTATTAAAAAAAAGCAAAAACAACTACTTAACAAAATATACATTAAATATTGGCAATAAGCTGCAAAATAAAGAAAAAATATATAAGCTTCAATTAAGTGAGAAATATAGATCTAAGTCGTCGATATATTGATTAGAAAATTGAAAAGTGTATAAGTTTAAAGGTAGCATAATTATAATATTTATTAAATCAATGGGAAGTCTATTGTATAATTTAGGGGCAAGGTAAAAGAAATGTTTACAAAATATATCTTTATGGAAATTTTTTTATTTGAAAAACATCATTTGATCTAGTGCTACGAAGATTAAGAATAACGAAGGAAGGCGTGGTATCAAATCGGTAATATTTTAAGAATTCTAAAATTAAAAAGACAGTGTTCACAATAAATGAGTTTTAAACATTTGTTTTGAAAATAAATTAATGGTTGCAAATTTGATGTATACTCACCTCCCCAAATGATAGAACCGTAATTGAATACTGAATAAAACCAAGCATAATATAAAGTTCTTAAGGAAGATGAATTAATTTTGTTTTTAAGGTGGTAAAATTTAAGGGGTCATATCATCAGAGTCTTAAAAATGTGCAAAGAAGGAGCATAGTTTCTGAGTTTTATAAAACTTTTTAATTACTCAATATAAAAGTGTATAATTTTTTTATGTAATTCTCTAAGATTTATTTATTATAAAACAAATTTTAAAATTTATGAAACTTAGGCCAAAACTAAATTAAATGATAACAAACATAAAACTATTTACAAAATTTGAAAACATTGGGATTAGGCTTGCGCGCCACATTTTGAGGTCAAAATTGAAGAAATGACCAAGAAAATGAATTTATATTATACAAATATGCACATACAAAGACTTATACTTAATTTCTAAGCTCAATTTTAATAAGAAATTATTTTAAGAGCTTTTTTAAAAAAAATTCTAATTTTGATTTGAAACTTTTTTAAAAATAATTTCTAATTAAAATTAAGCTTAGAAATTAGGTATAAGTCCTTGTATGTGCATATTTGTACAATATAAAGTCATTTTCTTGGTCATTTCTTCAATTTTGACCTCAGAAAGTGTCGCGCAAGCCTAATCCCAATGTTTTCAAATTTTGTAAATAGTTTTATGTTTGTTATCATTTATTTTAGTTTTGGCTAAAGTTTCATAAATTTTAAATTTGTTTTGTAATAAATAAATCTTATAGAATTACATGTAAAAAATTGTACTTATATATTGAGTTGTTAAAAAGTTATATGAAATCGAAAACTATGCTTTGTAGTACCTTACTTTGCACATTTTTAAGACTCCTATGACCCCTTAAATAAGACAAAACGTATTCTTTCCCCTACTCCTTGATGTGAGTTTTCCCATTTAAGGTTAGAATCAATGTATAAATCTAAATATTTAATATTATTAACACATTGAATAGTGGGACACTGGCAATCACTTTCAATCTTCCTGCAAAAAGCTGCGTGATATTTAAAATTCAAGTTCAAGTGGGATTGTCGTAAGCTGAAATGCATATATTTTGTTTTATTAAGATTTAAAGAGACTTGTATTTGAAAATTACATGTATCAGGAGAGTCAATCAGATTTTATGTTAAAGTTAAGTTATTTGAGCTGTTAATTTATCGGACATTTTGGATTAAAACAGAAGTTAAAATGGTCTATTAACAACAACAAAAAAACCCTGACATATCTCATTTGTTTATTCACAGCACACCAAAAATAGATTTGAATAGATTCGGTTGGTTTTCGTTCTTATTGATTTCGTTATTTAGTTTCAATTCACTCCGAAACACACGTGTCCAAAGTATTTTCAAACTTCACAATGAAAAAGTAGACAAAATTTGCACCGTATGGGATTTTTAAGTACTTTTCCCACCATCATCAGATGATGCAGCTGCTGTTTGGACTGTCCAAGTTTTGGGGTTGTGATCGTCGATTAGTATATGGGCATTTCCAAAAAAGGCAAAGAAAAGCAAGAAAAAGCAAAGGCAAAGCATTGGCAAAGAAATTCTAAATTATTTAAGCTTACTCCATGCAAAATTAAATCTTTCTATCTTACATACTTTAGAAAGAAATAGGATGTTGTGATTTTTTGACCCATAATTCCCCCGACCCTATTTGTTTAATTTTAAAAAACGGAGCAATTTTTGAGTGTCTACGAATCTGAAAGTTTATCTTTCTTTGATGAGCATATATCATTAATCTACCTACTTTGCCCTTTACACAGTTGTCAGAAATGTATAATAGTGATATGTTAGGGCATATTTCTTATGCAAAGTGAAAAAATCCTTAGCAAAATTTGGGTCAAATTTCATAGATTTCATAAATTGGTCAAAATTGAATCATGTAGTTTAAAGACGCCCCCAACAAATGTGTTAAGATTCGTGGAGGAGGGCGCGGAGAAGTGTGTAATATCGAAAAACGAAGAGTAATGTTAATTTATTATCATTTGAAATCTATAATAATAAAAGTCTGTCTGTGTGTCTGTATGTCTGTGGATCAAGATAGACCGACTTGACAGTCAGAAATTCGAAATTTTCAACATAGGTTCCCTTCAATACCAACGTGTGCACCTGAGGCTTAGTTTTTTCATATTCGTTCTATTTTTAAAGAAAAATGGAATTTTCTGAAAAAAGTAGACCACTTTCGCTCAAATTCGATAACTTTTTTCTCGTTCCAGTTGCCATCGGCTGAAAAAATTAAAATAAACTTTTACGAAAATAAATAAAATTGAAATAATATTATTTGTTTATTTGATAATTTCTTTATTGATGATTCTATTGAATGTATGTATGAGTATTATTTAAGCAATAAATGCATAGTTAAGCTATTACTGAAATATGGCGGTTTTTTACGGTCCTCGCACTAGAGCTGCATATTAGGGTTTTATGTCTTTATGTGTTGCCAAATACTTTGCAAAACTCGCCAAGTTATTACAAAAAAGAGCCAAATGAGCAAAAAATAGTATACAGTTATTTCTAAACTGGATGGTTGTGCTAAGGTCATAGCACTAGATCTGATAGGGTGTGTTTGTAGCTGTATCTTTTCCCTCGCAAAACAAGCAAAAATGCGCAAATGAGCTGAAAAGGATTTTGCACGGGAAATTACGATGTCATTTATCCTTGAATGTTATAGCATATTTACAATTTTGAATTTTATGGTAATATAAGTAACGGGATTCTATACTCGAGCGGAACAATAAACAAAAGCTTATTGTCCTATAACGGATTAAATATTGTACATACATATACTAGGATCGATTTTTTTATTCCATGCGAAGAACGGGTATTTATTTTCTGTTGATAATAAATTGATATGTGAATGTTAAGACGATTTTAAAACGATTAAAGAATTAGACTATTGATAAGTTCAGACTTATTGATTAATTAGACTATTGATAAGGCATCATAACTAAAGGTATTCTCATTTTCCTGACACTGCTAATATTATATTTTGTTAACTGCTTTATGAATTTCGTTTTTTTTTTAATTTGATATTTTAAGTTTAGGAGCCCCGGTCATTCTGCAACGGCACTGTGCTGCCGTTGCCTTTGATAAAATGCTTATTTGGCTAATGTATTAAGTTTTCTTTTTAATAATCTTCCCTTGTTACATTGATCAGACCAAACGTATTAAGTCTAAGTCAGGCTAAAAGAAAGTTAGGCTTCAAAAATTATAAAATTTACTAAAATGTTAAAGGCTCCACAGCATGTAGTTTAACAGAAAAAAGATAATTTAGAAATACACAAAAGAAATTTTGGGGCCCTGGCCTGGGCCTAACTGGAGTTACCGCCCTTATGGAAGATCAGGCCCCTGCATTCCTTTCCATAACATAAGAAATTACGAAGAGTTCCGACTTTATCGAACGATTTTGTGTATAAATATAACAGCAAGCTTGGCCTCCTTATCTCTTTATTTACTTCCTACTGAAATATAATCTTTATACCTTATCATTTGCGGGGATTTAACGTATTATTTCTTACGCTATCCTTCCGGTGGTGACGTTGTAACGTATTTAATATAGGAAGTTATGTCTTCAAAAATAGTGGGAGAGAAGCAATAAACCAGCTTACACTACCAACCAACCAACAGAAAAAATGTCTACTTCTATTATGAATCCAAGAATTACTAAATCTGCAGATCTAAAAATAACGATCGCAGTTCTAGGCAGCTACAGTAAGTTTTCAATGCTTAAAAATGCGACATTCTAGTTAGAAAGTTCATGCTTTGAAAATTGCTAATTATAACCGCTTGTTAAGTAGTTATTGTTGGATCGAGCTTGTAATTATGTCTACAGATATAAATAAACTACTTTGTGGCTCCATCTAACATCAACAATTTAAAGTACTACTATCACTTTCTAGAGGAGAAACGAGATTTAAAAATCTGTTTCCTTTCTCCCTCCATGTTGAGGTCCGACCGGGCCGTTGTGTAGAATGAAACATTACAAAAATTGCGGTTTTTTTTAAAAGAAACTTTTAAATCGTACTTTATCACTATCTTTTTGAATTTTCTTTAGACGTAGATTGTACTTTTGTGATTCATGAATAAAGATAATTTTTTGGGTAGTTCCATTTCTCCTCAGTGAAATAATGTCAAACTAAATTTTTCGCGATGAACGCGATTAATGGTCAGTAATATGACTCTATCAGTGATTTTTAATTTCAATTTCCTAATATGAATGTAAGGTAAAAAAAAGTATTGATATCTGCTAAAAATCCTGGAGATTTTGTGTTTTGTACACGTTTTGGAGGGTTCTGTCTGATTCTAAAAATGTGGTTTTCGAACATTGTTCTATCTGTTAGTCTGAAATAATTCGCTCGAACTATAAAAAAAAGCTAAATTTTGGTCGCAAGTGGTACATGCTCTTTAGAACTTTCTTGGTTTTAAAGGCATTGCTGAAAAACGAAATGAGATACATCCTTTAAATTTGGTTCACGAGTTCCCTGTACCTGTCGGATGTCATAATAATATTTTCAAAATTAAAAATAACGGCAAATTAAAATATTGTTAACCCAGTAGGAATTGAGAATGAACAATTACTTTGATAAATAAAAATTGTTTCACAATCTTTCTTAAAATATTTAATTCAAACGTTATTATATTGACACAAAATCGCATTCGACTGCGCACTCCCACCGGTTTTTTGGCCATCATTGGCGTCGCGGTTGCAGTGACAGCTTCACCGATGGATGTCTAACATGACTACTTTCGGGGGTCACGTGTCTACTCCCCTTTTCTCATTCCTCCATGTTTCAGACAGACTGACGGAACAATGTTCGAAAACTCTTTTTTAGAATTAGAACCCTCCAATACGCGTAGAAAATACAAAATCTGCATTTCGGATTTTCAATCCATCACATACTTTCATTACCATGTATTCATATTAGGAAATTGAAAGTAAAAAAATGATATTATTAAATTACTGGCCTTTTAGTATGTTTATTGCGAAAAATTGGGTTTGCCATAAATATTATTTCACTGAAGAGATATGGAACCACCAAAAAAATTTAACCTGATTCATGAATCACAAAAAATACCATCTACGTTTACAAAATTTTTTAAAGAGCTACTAGCCATAGACTTCGATGTAAAAATTCTACAAAAGTACTGTTTTAATCTACGAAACTCCGCGAACTGACCGGTAGGCGAATACCCAAAATTCCAGCAAATTCTAAAATTTTTACTATTACTTTAATCTTTTCCAAATTTGGCATAGTGATTTCAAATATAATGAATAGTACTATTTAAGCATTTTTTTTTATTTAAATGTAATTTATTTATTTTAAACGGTGTTTTTCTACTAAAAAAAGAGGTTTACGCTAACAAGTCTACCACATTGAATTTTCATCCTATAAACATTAATTATGTGTTAAATTCTTCGTTTTGAACTGATACATGCAATGACCCTCTAGAGTTACATACAAATTTCAAGAAAAGAAGTTATTAAGAAAAATGTTATAAATTAACCACACAAAAAAGATTTTTTTCGATTAACTTACACTTGGACATTTTTTTTAAAAAAAACTTGTATATTTACACCAGGTGTTAGAGGTTCATGGCACAGATATATATTGAAATAGCATCTGTAAAAAATTGCAGGTAAATTAATGTAAAACTTTTTATGCTAGAAGTGTTAGCGTAAACCCCCTTTTTTAGTTGAAAAACACCGTTTAAAATAAATCAATTATATTTAAATAAAAAAAATTGCCCAAAAAGCATTGTTCATTATATTTGAAATCACTTTGCCAAATGTGGAAAAGATTAAAGTAATAGTAAAAATTTTAGAATTTTGGGTACTCGCCTACCTTAACAGGGATGCTGATTAAGTTTCTCCTCTAGGGAGTGAGTGATAGCGAACGGTTTTTATATCAGTATGATATCAACAGAGTATTGATTACTATAAGACATTTACCATGAGCATATTTATACAATTAAGGTAATTAGTGAAAAGTTTTAATATTTTGAATCTATTTTTAAACAATGCATTATCTTTTCAGTGTCAGGAAAAAACTGTTTGATACGTCGGTATATCACTGGAAAATATGAAAGTGAGTTAAGAGAGTTTATTTTGTGTTATTTTCCCTTCTTTTACATTCTCTAGATAGGGCACTACTGTTTTTCTCACTTTTTCCTTTGTCAGTTTCAAACAAATACAAAAACTTTTTAAATTATCCTAAAGAGCTTATTGACAAGGACAGAGACAAGTGAAGAGTACAGGAGTTTAAGAAAAAAAAATATTATTTTATGTTCCAAATTAATTTTAAAATTGCTGGACTTATGGAGTTTCTGAAAAAAGTATTTGTATTTTAAGCATTAAAAAATGCTAACTCATATGAAGAGTACAGGGGAAAAACCGATTGATTTTGTAGAGAAGTTTCCTTAGCAGGCCACTTTGGCGATGATAGCGAGTGATCGCCTAAACTTGTGTAAGGAAATAAGTTCCTACCACAGAGATCATAGTTAAAGTAATAGAGTGGCAGATCACGTGACCTCCAATGCTAAAGACGGGACGCGCAAGGAGCTTCCACAAGAGCCCCAATGAAGCCAGTGTTGTAGGTCACGTGATTTGCCACTCTAATACTTTAACTACTATTTCTGTGGTTCCTAGCTACCAAGATTCAGGCGACTGACTATCCCGACGCTTGGACCAAGCGAAGAAAAAAGGGAGAACCGGTTTTCTGCCGCCAAGCAGACAATTGCGGGGGTCCGCCCAATAAATCAATCGGTTCTTCCCGTGTACTCATCAAGTGGAAACATTGTTGTTTCTGCTCGCCTCCTTCAAATTGAAATTGTTACACTGTTAAAAAAAATTCCTTGAATTAACGGAAAAACTACTGGCAGCAAGTTGCCGGGATTTTTCCGTTAATTTCAGAATCTTCCGTTTTGGAATTTTTCCGTTATTTTCAGGACCTTCCATATAGGAATTTTTCCGTTAATTTCAGGGTCTTCCATTTTGGAATTTCTCCGTTAATTTCAGGATCTTCCATTTCGGAATTTTTCCGTTAATTTCAGGATTTTCCATTTAGCTGTTTCCTGTTAATTTCATGAATTTCTAATTGGCATTTCTTTCTTAAATTCAGGAAACTTACATAGTATTTTCTAGTTGATTCCAAGACATTTTTGCTTTTTTCTTGTCAATTTTGTTTCTATATACTATTTAAAGATCAATCATTCTAAATATATCCATTTATGTATTATTTTATAAATATAAGTTAAGCATAGGGAATTTTAAACATGCATCCTGTTTGTTATATAAAACGTAAGCATATAATGTCTTCATACTTTAAGCTTAAATCTATTCAAAACTAATACATTCTAATCCTTCGATAATTTTTAACCATATTTTGTATATTTTCTGAATAAAAAGGACATTGTTCACATTTTTGAAATTTAAAAATATCCACTCTTCATATATTTAAAACAATTTTAATATGATAGAAACATTTTAAGAATTTTGATAATTTTTCTGTCATATTTTTTTACAATGTATATATTTAGTATTGTTCTGTGGCTAAATGGTGTCGTACTATTATCGTAGCATATCCAGGGCAAAATCACCGGTAGGGGATAATGAGTCGGGTGTCTTAGGGGTTGAACACCCCTAAACAGAGAGACCCTTTAAAACAGTAACCTTTGTAGTCAGAAACAATAAATTTGTAAGTGTCTTCATTTGTGGAATACATACATGTATTTGTATAGTCACTGATATTTAAAAAAAAAATATTATTTGGGGACGAGTTATATTATCACTCCCCCCCCCCCCCCATCCTGGATACACCACTGATACAATTTAGCAATATGTGAATAACAAAATAAATTGCAGAATATAATCAAATTTCATTTTTCTTTCATAATTGAAAAGGACTGTTATGGCATTTCAAATCCTCCACTAATTTGAAAATTTGTGCAGGGACTACAGATTTAGATTTCTTCTTTTTCTGAACTTTCGACCCTCTTTGGAGATTTATGATAAACAAGCACCTAAAAAAAATAATATATTAATATATACAAATCCAATTTTGAATAAGTAGATCTAATGTCAGGAAGCAAGTGGTAATCAGGCGTTAATCAGACAAAATCTGCGGACACTTGCAATTCCTAAATTTTGAATTCGTTAGAAAATTGGCATTTAATTGGAAATTGTGTTTTTCTTAGTGCAGATTTTTCAAAACAAAGAGCATTGACAATAGTGTATGTAACATCTGAATCGAATCAAAGCATGTATTCACTAATTGATTCGTTAAATTAAACAAAAGCGTATTATTTATTAAAGAGAAACTTTACGTTATGTATACTTGCATAGTTTTTAAAATAAACCATGCTGTGTATGATAGCGATAGCGTAAAGGCCTTTTCACACGGTGTTCCTTGTGCACGGGACTGCTCGGACAGGGTTGTCCACCTGCAATGATTCTGACGTCACACGTTCCTGGAGGGGTTGTTGTGAATGATACTTACTTACTTGTCTTGGCAATTTTTTTTCAATTTTTCAATACTTTTACAAATTGCTATCACGTGTAGGAATTGGTTGGTTGGTATACATATATTTTCAGGCTTGTGTGCTTGGTCAGAGACCCGCTTATAATCCTTCATGTAAGACAGACACAACACACACACGCACACATACGTGACAGATGCTGTCATCTATCGCGCGCCATTTCCACAATTTAGACAAGTCCCTGAAGGGGAGGGAAATAGTCTCCAGCGACCTGTACCCGCGGGAAAAGGTGCAATGACCACTCACAGGACTTTCGGTCCCAACAGATTTAACGAGCACGTACTCCGCATATTCGGTGGGTCTTCAGTGGTACCGAGACTCGATCGCGAGACCTTACGGTAACGAGATCGAGATCTTAACCACAAGGCTCCCCACAAGCCGATTTAACAAGGAGTACTAACTACAAAAATCAACATTGGCGAGCATAAAGTAGATTTTTCTCCATTTGGCAAACTCGATTTTGCCAACAAGACGTCATAGCTATACTTGATGCTGATTGGCTACCTATATCTCTCCGCAAAACCGGTTTACCGATTTTCGTGACTCCACGAAAAAAATTCAATGAACAATTCTCTACAGCGGTTCTCCATGTTATTCCTATGGAAGTTCCGTGATCAAGGTGCTCCGTGTGAAAAGGCCCTTACCGTGCTTTTCAATCGAGGTTAGGTTAGGTTTTGAATTATCGTCGCACTAGAGCTACACGAGACAATTGCTTTTCAATCGAATTTAAATGTAATAATATCAAAACATTTCATTATTTTTTTTTTAATAATGTGCACTTGTTTGTAGGTGAACATTGTTTATTTCATACATTTGACAGCCTTTTCAAACTTTTAAATTAAATTTACTTAGTTAAGCGTGTTGGTAAACAAACGGAATTATTAATTTCAGGAATCATCCCACGGTCAATTATAGGACTATAGAGATTACGGAAACAAATAAGAAATAGACAACTGTGGATTCTATATATAGAAAAGAAAGATAGAAAATATAATCCTAAAACAAAATCTTATTTTATTAAAAGAAATGAACATACCTGTATATTTATCTTTCTTGCTTCAGATGTGGTCAAAACAAACAAACAAAAAATATGGTGGCTGAGTCGGTCAGCGGATGTGTCGAGGCTAAAAGCTGTTGGGTGCGAGGTTATATGGAGAAATTACGTTAATACGGGTCTTAAGTGAAATTCTGCACGCAGAAATACGGTGTTTTTCCGTTTTCGCTGGTCAAGCGTTTAAGGAAAACGGAAACGGTCTGTTTATTTCAGACAAACCGTTTGTTGAAGAAACGCAATCTTTCCGTAAATTCCCGAAAATAATCACAGAAATATGCACGTAAAATTCAGGCTTTTTTTAACAGTGTACTTGGCGATTGTTTCCGTGAACAATTAATAATTACCTCCACGTTTTTAGCTAGGGTTTTGCCAATGTTATTCGCGAAGCGTAGAAATCCTGAATGTCTCTTTTTTTAAAAGCTCTGTCCCGCCTAGAGTGGTTGTGATCCCTACTCTGGCGAGAGAGTTGCGACCATAGTGATAGGAAAACCGTGCGCTTTCTCACTCTATCTAGAGGAGAAACGTAATGGTGAAACAAGAGGGAATTTTGTGCCGAAGCATCACCTCAACATGGCGGCGATTGGCGTAGAAAAAATCAGTACTAACATTGCTCTTTTTTTTAGAATCATGATTGTTGAGTTGATTCTAGTTGATAACTGCAAATATTTCGAATTTCCTTTTGTAAGTGGTAAAAATAACATTATTAAGTAACCGAAAATTTGCATAGTTGTTAATTGATAATTTGAAATTATTAATTTCATATTCATCGTTAAGTCTAACCAATCTTAAAATGTCATTCAAAATTGAGTCTGACATTAAAATTATATCACTGAATAGAAATAGAACTACCCAAAAAAAAAATGATCCTGAATCATAAATCATAAAAGTACAATCCACGTCTACAAAAAATTTCCAAGGGCTACCAGCTCCAAGATAACAGCTTAAAAAAAAGCGCAATTTTAGTACTGTCATTTTCTACGCAACTGGCTGCCATGCTGCGGTGTTCAAAGGAAACAGATTTTGACCCTCCTTTTTCCCTCTAGATTGTGGGTGATAGCGCAGTTTTTCTATCTCTATGGTGGCGACAAGTAAATAAAGCAGTTGCAATCCTATTTATCGACCCCCCCCCTCCTCCTAACTCTACTCTAAATCTCCAACTACAATGGTTTTGGCTCACATATACAGTTGGTTTCAAATGTTCTTCGAGAGAGAGAATGAAAATGCAGGACGCTGAAAAATGAAATGCATTATTTGTTTGCAAAGAGGCAGAAATAGGTAGCCTGCCTAACTAAAAGAATCCCAGTCTTTTTCCCGGTTTGATTTGCTATCCAGTTTTAATACCTCTCAGTAGAACTCTAACATTTAACACCCACTGTAGCCGATGTAGCCAATTTCGTCTGCAGTGTCAAACGTCTTTTTTCCACTTAAATTAACAATTTTTTTTAAATTTCAGCTAAGTATTAGGGGTATACCTATGAAGTGACCTTGATTTAACAGATGACACTGCACCCGGGTTAATAAAAGTGTGGAATTGGCCTACTAGCATTTTGTCAGACTACTTTTAACCTTTCACCTGACAGGGGTCAATAGTTACTGCTGTGTTTTTTTCATAGTCATTCTCGGTTTTGAAGATGTCGCGTTTGATGCCAACAAAGGGTCATTTGCGGGAAATTTCAATCCATTACTTTATTAGAAAAAAAACTGCTGCTGAAGCTTTTCAAAGGATTAAGAATGCTTATGGAGACAATGCTCTATCTGAATTAATTTGAAAATGAGGGTTTGGCGGATTTAAAAATGTCGATTTTGATGTGGCAAAGATAAGGAAAAACTACCAAAAAAATTTGAAGATGAAGAATTGCAAACAATTTTGAATGAAAACCCGATAATGACTCATGTACATATTTCAGAAAATATTAAATGTAACTCAGAAATGTATTAGTGAACGTTTGCATGCCTTGGAAAAAATTCGCAATGAAGGAAAATGGGCACCACATGCTTTAAGAGAAAGACAGATGGAGAACCAAAAAGTCACTTGCGAACAACTTTTGAATCGACATCAAAGAAAGATTTTTCTGCATCGAAATGTCGCAGGTGATGAAAATGGAAATATTTTGACAATCCTAAACGCCAAAAATCTTGAGTTGATCCAGACCAACCCTTTACATCGACACCATGGAGGAATCACTTTGAAAAGAAAACAATGCTCTGCGTTTGATGCTACCAAAAGGGTACTATTTCGAATGAGCTTCTTTAACCTGGTGAAATTGTTACTTGTACTTCTGACCGATTTCAACAACAATTAACCAATTTAACCAGGCAATTTATCAACAAACGGCCAGAATGGGCTCGCAGACACGGAAAAGTTATTTTACTTCATGACAACTCGTCGCCCCGTACTACAAATAATCCTAAAAACACCTAAAAAAAACGTGGAATTGGAATTTTTATTGCCCACGCTATATTCTCCAGACTTTGCTCTTTCAGGCTAACACTTGTTCAGATCCATGGAATATGGTCTGGCGGAGATGCACTTCGCTACTTTTGATGAAGTTGAAAAATGGGCACATTCGTTTTTTACCTCCTAAGACGCTAAGTTCTATCACGAAGGAATCCATAATTTACCCAAAAGATAAGCAAAAGTTACTGATTTTGATGTTAATATTTCGATTTATTACCCTCATCCAGTGATGCAAAATGCACCGGTAAGTTTTCTTTAAAAAAGGGCCATTTCATAGGTATATCCCTAATAGATTCCTTAATCAAAGGTAGCAGTGCACTAAATAGTACTTAAAATTTAACTTATTATAATTATTATTTGTGAAAAGTTCTTTTTTATTATTGCACTGAAATTCGAAATAGGTTGGTTTGTTTGAATTATCGTCGCACTAGAGCTACACGAGGGCTATTGGCGACGGGCGTCGTATTTTAGAACCACAAAATTCGAAATAGTTAGTGCATGCAATTGTGCTGCTAACTCGAAAATGGCAAAAAATGGACTTGATACTGTATAAAATACAATTTTAAAATTTAACTAGTTAGGTAATTTAATTCCCCAGATTCGTTGTACAAAAATTAAACGATTAGCCGATTAAACGATTAAACGATTAGTGTGAAGATAAATTTAACATTAATTTATTTTTTAAAAAATTAAATGATAAAAATATAATAAATACAAAGCTAATTGCATAAAAAATAATTTTTAAGAAATTAATGAAATGTTACGGCCAAAGTCACTTCGTCGAATTGGCCAAACAAAATAAAAAATTTTGAGGACAGTTTTTTGTTATTTCTTCTCTTTGACATTGCGTAATATCGTGACCTTTACTGATTTATGAGTGCACAAAAAAGCTACTCATAAAAAAAACAGTATAAAAAATGAAAAAAAATCGGTGCCACATCATATAATTCGCGATTTCTTTTAATTTCCGCCCTACAAGATGAATACATTTTTGCTCTACAAAGAATTAGTAGTAAATAACAAAGTGGATATCCCCCCTGCCAAGTAGTCAATCCTAGTCTTCGCCAATATGCCAAATATGGCAAACTATAGACGGACTACAGGGCAACCCTACTGATCGGCCACAACAAATGATGGCCCAAGAGACACACTGTCGATGCATATATAATGGGACTGGTGTGATCGACAAGTCAACCAGCCAATCACGTTCCACCCCCACAAGAAGCACTCCACATACATCGACCTCTGACCTCCCAGGAGCGAATAGCTTAGCGGGGGCGGACCTCGATAACCCCGGCGTGGAACAGAGGAAGGAGAACGGGGTCTCTTCTCTTAAAAAAACTCACGAAAATAACACGGAGCCTCTCTTTGGGAAAAATCCCTCTCCGTCTTTTCCCGACGATGATCCGAAAGGCGGCCGTCAGCTACCAGTAGTACTTAGAAACATAATCCAGTGTTACCCATCACACATGCGCTCCAGGTGTCCCGTCTTTGCTAAGGGCGGTCTTCCTTCCTCAAATGATCCTGAGACAACAGCCCTGATGAAACTACAAGTCTCCGAACAAACCGCTCTCGCCCGAGCATGCGAAAGTGCCAGGTAAAATCACTCCCAACAAGCAAACTCCTTTGAACTTAACATAATACCTGTGGGCCTCCTGTTAGGGAACTTAAGCACCTATCATTAATTGTATCGCCATTATATATTGATGTGTTTAATTGCTTTAATAAATGGATCACAACCCCTTACTCTGGATTCTTTAATAAAGAACCTGCTACCACTAATAGGGTCTCTGTCAATGGTGCCCGATCCCAGGATCCAGTGTGGGGATATTTTGATTATTTTTTTTTCTTCTTTAAAATTTTCTTTAAAGAATGGTTAACATTCAATTTTTTTTTCTCGCTAAAAACGCTAATTTGTTTATGCATATCATTTAATTGAGTTTTAATGTATGAGTTTTTAGTATTCCAAACATTCAGTCATTTCTCTTTGCGTTTGGTGTGCCGTGGTGTTTTATATGTTATATGGTATTAATTGATTACTTTCTTTTAAAGTGTAAGAACTTGGTTTTAATGATTAATTGTTTAATGGTTTTAGTAATTAATTATTTACTAAATGGTGAAATGATATACTTGGTCATTTATAACTCTTACCTGTGCATGAAATTTTCTGTTGATTTATTTTGTTAAATATTCGTTTTCAAAATGCCACCTAGACGTAGAATCGCTAGAGTGCTAACTAATAATAGGGGCACACGCACTCGTAGTGCACGAACAAATACTGCACCGGTTTCACAAAGTAATGTCGCGCTTACACCAATTTCAGCTCCTGCACCCAACTTAACAAATTTCCCCACTCCTAATCCCCAACAAAATCAAAACTCGGGAAAAATAAATGGAATTGCACTACTAACATCATTTTTTGATGGAGAACCGAGCGAAAGTAAATTTTTCTTTAAACAGTTTAATGATATCGCCGAACTGTCGGGTTGGTCCAATCAGGAAAAACTAACTATTTTAAAAACAAGACTGAAGGGAAATGCCCTAACTTTTCTTTTGAACGACGCGGAATTGTCGGAATCGGACGATTATAAACTAATATGTGAAAAATTGATCACGTTTTTTTCTGATGAAATTGGGCTAACAGACAATCAATCGAAATTTAGTGCATGTCGTCAAAGTGAAGGCGAATCTGTAAAAAACTTTGCATACAGAGTATCAACTCTCGCAAACAACTATCTAGGAACACGATACCAAATGGAAAACAACGAAACGAAACAAATTATCGACCGACTTAAACTGTCAAAATTCCTCGATGCACTTCTCCCAGAATTAAGAGTTGACGTAATAAAAACAAATCCGCAAAATTTCAATGACGCCGTTACCACTGCAATACATTCCCAAAAGGCCCATGAAACAATCCAAAAAATCGGCAATATGCAAATAAATAATATCAGATCTGAAGAAACAAACATTAAATGCGTATTTTGTGGCGAAAACGCACACTACTCAAGCCACTGTGAGGTCTACAAAATACTAAAACAATCTAACACTCAATACAATCAATTACCAAGCACTCCTATAACCAGAGAATTTAATCCACAACAGAACAACCAACAATATAGAAACCTTCAGAACAGAGGTACTAATAATAATAATAGAGGAGCATACCCAAACGTTCAAACAAGAGGACGAACTTTCAACAGAAGTAGGGGTTCTATTTCACGTGGACGCTATTTCAGAGGAAATAGCACTCAAAATCGACAATACAACAGACACACCGACCCTAACATAAACCCACAAAACCATTTTTTAGGACACAACTCGGGAACACTAATATAAACATTCAAAATAGTGTCCCCGAGAATATTATTCAAAACATAAAAAATACAACTGAAACCATAGCAACAGAAAATTCGGACAATATCAATAATGAGCACACAATGACAAATGAAAACGATCAAAACACACAAATAATCAGTAATATCACACAACAAAATAACACAGAATTACCCATGATAAACATAAATATTGGTAAACTTAAAGTTTTAACATTAATTGATTCAGGTAGCACTGTTTCTATAATTGACCTATTTACATTAGAACAAATACAACAACAATCTAACATTAAGGTCAAACATGTGCAATCAAATGTAAATATTACAACTATCACAAAATCGAAAATATACTTTAAAAGCATTGTTACTATCCCAATCAAAATAGGTAATATAAAAATGAAACACAGTTTTTTTGTCACACAGGGATATTTAAATAACTATAGGGCAATTCTGGGATGCGATTTTATAAAAAAAAATAGAACACTACTTGATTTATCCAGAGGAATTTTAATTTTAAATGAGTGCAAGATTGAATTTGAAAACGGAGGAAAGATGAACTTACAGGAAGAAAGCGATGCCATACTTAATGAGAAAATTTTGCTCCAACCAGAACAGACAAAATTGGTTAATGTAATTGTTAGAGAACCAATATCACAAACAATTACACAAATATACTTTGAACCTATACCAGTTAAAAATCCAAACTTAACCATCACATCAGCCCTTGGTATATTAAAAAAAAGACAAAACTCAAATTCTCATAACGAACACCGGAAAAGAGACTATTCATTTAAATAAAAAAATGAAAATTGGTAAAATCATTAATGTGACAGAAAACAAAACAATGAATAATCAAAATCTCTTAAACCATGAAATTAACCTAATTAAACCATCAGAAGAAATAATAAATTTACGAGAACAAGAATTCTCCATCCAAAACTTTGACTTAAAACACTTAGAGCCTGAGTTTAAAGCAAAATTAGAAAGCTTATTATCAAACTATAAACAAGTATTTTCGACTTCACTAAAATCTCTTGGCCATTGTGACTCTTTTAAGCCAAAAATGGAATATTATCACAACACACCAATTACCTGCAAACCATATCCTATCCCACATCACTTAAAGGACGCAGCACGCAACCAGATCAATGAATTAATTGATGCCAATATAATTCAACCCACAGATACTAATTGGCTTGTGCCAGCCATAATGGTTAAGAAAAAAACGGAGGATGGTAAGCAAACACAATTTCGTTTCGTTTTAGATATGAGGAGCAGCAATTTAGCTATCAAACTAACCCCCCAAAACCTGCCGAAATTAAGGGATGTCTTAACCGCAATTAGTGGAAAAAAATACTACACAACCCTCGACTTAATGAATGCCTTCTGGCAGATGGACTTCGAACAATACACAGACAAAATGGGCTTCACTACAACGCTGGGCAATTTTGCTTTCAAAAGATTGTGTTATGGTATGAAAAACTGTTCGGAATTCTTCCAGAAATTAATGAACACCGTACTAGAGGGATTGGATACAATGGGCATACTCTGCTTTATTGACGACATAATAATATCAGCAGATCATCCCGAGGAAATGCTCCATAAAATTCGAATAGTACTACAAAGACTTAAAACACATAATTTGACCTTAAAACCTTCAAAGAGTCAATTTATGAAAGAAAAAATCGTCTATTTGGGCTATGAGATCTCCCAAAACGGAATAACCCCTACTGAATTCAATACGAACAAAATAACTTCTTTCGAACGCCCAAAGAATGTCAAAACATTAAAAAAATACCTTGGATTAATCACATTCTATAAAACCTCAATAAAAAAATTTGCAGAAAACACTGCCAGTCTGGAAAAATTGCTAAAGAAGGGAATAAAATTCCATTGGACGGAAGAACAAGAAATCGCTTTTCAGAATTTACAACAACAATTCTTCACAAAGCCGTTTTTAGCAACCCCAAACTTCGATAAACCCTTTATTCTGAACACTGACGCATCAAAAATTGCGATATCGGCCGCATTATGTCAAATGGAAGAGGGAAAATTAAAACCCATCGCGTACTTCTCCCGAAAGTTAAACCCTACCCAATCAAAAAAAAGTGCAATACAATTAGAGTTAACCGCTATCTATGAGGGTATACTTTATTTTAATGATTACTTATACGGCACAAAATTTATTATACTAAGTGACCATAAACCCCTCGAATATTTCACAAAAATTAAAAGTTCAACACCACAAATACAGAAAATGTTACATCAATTGTCCCTTTACGACTTTGAAATATGTCATTTAAAGGGACAACAAAATGTCCTCGCGGACTACTTATCGCGTACTGACAGAAAAGAAAAACGCGAAATTACTTTCGAAACGGACATTAATTTTCAGAAAGAAATTGCGGCAAAACAATCTATTTCCAACACACAAAATAACCACAAACAAATAATAGATCATACCACAAACGAAACACAAAAAACCCCAAAATCAACAGATATCGCGAAACACGTCAACAATAAATATCCAATAAATCACAATCATAAAATACACAATAACAATAACACAGAAAAAAATATAACTGAAAAGACATGCTCCAACTCACCGATCCGTGGTGATCACGGTGCAGCGGTGATCCATCAGTGTCAGAGTGACACGCCCCTCCTTTCGATGAATAATGCGCCAGATAGGGAAAGTACCGAGTCCATCAATGCAATCTCTAAGTCGGATGGGCCAGCCTCCTTCTCTTTGGGAAAATTTCTGGAAAATGACGAAATAATTAAAGAACAGCTTCAAGACCCCACAGTAATATTAATTAAGGAGAAATTAACACAGAATAAAAAAGAGTTAAAATATAAAAACTATTTCATTAGTGAAAATATACTGAAATACCGCCGTCCGATAAAAAAAGGTAAACAGTTCATTGATGTTGAAAATATTGTTATTCCAAAAACTTTACAGCTTAGGATTCTTAAAGACTTTCACATCACTCACCTGGGGGGGCTGAAGATGTTTCATCTAATCAGAGAATACTTTCATTGGCCGGGAATGAAACCCGACTGTTTCAATTTCGCGATGTCGTGTCTACGATGCGTCGAGCTGAACAAAATTCAAAATAAAATGTGGCCACATGAGGTTAGAAAAATTCCGCCATTTGTCAGCGCACACCTGAGCTCGGATATTGTGGGGCCTTTGGCCGATGACAGCTATGTACTTACCATTATAGATAACTTTTCAAAATTTTTAGAGCTATACCCACTGAAAAACATCGATACAAAGTCTATAGTGCCATGTTTCATCGATTACTTTAGCAGATTTGGCACTCCTTACTCAATATTATGTGATAATGGTTCCTGCTTCATAAGCAAGGTTTTCCATGACATACAGGAACAATTGGGTGTTAAAATATTACATACACCCCCACTAACACCAAACATGAACGGTATTATTGAAAGGCCTCACAGACAATTAAAGCAATGCATTTTAGCCTTAAAAACTGAAGTGGGAGATTTGAAATTAATTTTAAATTTATTTAAATCAAACTACAATGCCAGCTACCATTCGACAATTGGATTCTCGCCAAATGAAATTTTTTTTGGAAGAAAAATTCCCCCATTAACACAGAAATATAAAAATCAAGAAGATAACCTGGAACTAATGAAATATCCGGTTTACATGGCTAACATTCGCAAACAAATACAAGACTTTAACGCAGAGGCGTCAAGCTCAATTGATAAAGCACAAAAGAGACAACAAATTTATACTGCAAACAAATCATCACCCCATCATATCAGTATAGGTGATTTCGTAACCTATCGTCAAATACGTGGATATCAAAAGACAAAATTTGAGGGAAGGTACCAAGTAATTAGGCTAATTAGCACAAATTTATTTGAAATTCAGAATTGTTCAAATCCAGCACACAAAAAAACAGTTCATGTTTCCAAAATAAAAAAAATTCCCGAGAGATTTCCCCACTTAATGGAAACCACAAATCAAACTGATTTAACAAATAATAAAAATATTTCCACAACACAGAATCAACACAGTTATTTTTTAAGAAGCAGAAAAATTACAACTGTATAACTATAATTGTGTAAACTGTTGCACCCCAATACTAAATAACAACACCAATAAAACAATATCAAAAAAATATATAAAATATTTCCACACCTAAATTACCACATTCCCTTAAATAAACAACAATTTGACGAGAAAACAGAAAAAGAAAACACGAGACCTACCTTGCAGGTGTCGGCAAACCTCACAACAATGCAGAAACGGCTTTCAGTGGGTCCATCAATCATTCGGAGGTGAGGGGTCAACCAGCTCCCGAAACTTTGAGTCTCTTGGCTTGAAAAAATTGTATAACATAATTTAGAAATTATGTTTAGAATTAATTTTTTTTTAAACAGTATTTGCAATTCATTTGCAATTTATTTTTCTATATAGAACCTTTAATTATTAATTTTAGTATGGAATTATTTTAGCTATCTTTCTTTAAAAGAACTTGGCACAAAGTGTTCACCTCATTTAATCACTTTCATTATTAGTTATTTACTGATCATCTTATTACTACTTTTAATTGCTTGATAATTAATATTAATATATTGTTTTTTAAATGGTAAATTAAGAAGTTTGATCTTTAGAGCTATATTTATGTTTATCTGAGTGCATATATAGATTTACAAAATAATTATAAATCAGCTTTATTTTATTTTATACTTCCTGCCAAGTTCACTTTGATATAAGTATTGATTTTAAATTTAAATTGGCTCTAGGGCCTATTATTTGTGCTTTTCTTGCCTGAAAGAGAATATATGTTATCGGAAATAAGGAAAAGGATACTAATGCATATTCTTCTGATCCACTGGTATTCAAAGAGCTTTCCGCTGAAAAATCCCACGCGCATGCACAAAAAGAAAAAAAAATATCAATCAACAGAAACAATACAAAAAAAAACACATAAAAAACTCAAAAAAAAAAAAAAGTAAAACGATGAAAATTATCATGCAGGGATAGCACGCATATAACAGTATTAACTGTTATCGCAAAAGAACGGTCTCGTACGTTTCATTAAGAAAGCCCTCTTTCCTGAAGGGTTGCAATTCAAAACATGAATGACTCCACCGGCTTCGACAATAACAACTGCAAAACGCAACGTCTAATATTGGCGAGTTATCATAATTTTGCGATTTTCAAAAATCATTAAAACTTTCTTTTCATTTTTTTTAATAATAGACCTCGATGTCATTGACTACTTAATTGGTTTCTAATCAAAAACTGTTGTTGGAAAGTTTTGCGTATAAACTGTATATGCGAATGTGCCTTGGTGCACTTTACAATAAGAGAAATAATTTCCCTTCCCCACGTGCGAAACCAAGGATTTCATTTATCACAAAAAAAAAAAAAAAAAAATTAAATGGCATGGAATATATTGCCGGATTTTTTTTGGTTGATGTGAGTAAGAAAAAGAGAATAAAATAAAATTTCACTCACCTCTTCAATTTGGTAATCCTTTTTTCTATAATTCTTTGCACAACACTTTCCCGAACCACAACGTGGGACAGCGAAAAAAAAAGGGAGAGTGTTTCAGAACGCATAGAAACTTGTGGAACATTCGAGATAACAGGTTTTCTTGGAATTTCGGGATCGGACCCTTATGGGACAGCTAGTGGCATCTGGTGTTTCTTTTGGAACATTCTTTTGGTGTTGTCGTCGAGTCCAATTTACCGTGCAGCAGGGTTTCGTTAAGAGAGCCGTAATTTTTATAAGCATTGCTGTTATATTAATTATTAATTTTTTTTTTCTCTTTTTCTCTGCAGCCTAGTAAGATTTTAAAAGCGTGGCATTTTTTTTTAATTGATTTTTTCTGCTGCTTTCATTTTTTTTTCATAACGAGTAATAATTAGTTATTATTAGTTTTTTCCTAGTGGAGGCCTATGGGTATCAATGTGGTTCAAGGGGTCGCACAAATGAGTGATTTACTGTGGTTTCCGGAGATACGATGAAGATTGTCAGCTTTAACGGTGCTCCCGAAAAGCGCGCTTCGGATGCACTGGAAGAACTTTCAGCTGGTCTGATATGATTTTCCAAACAACCAATGACAACCATCTTCAGATTTCAAAAATTTCTGTTCCAATAGTAAAAATCACTGAAAGAAATGACCACCATATTTCAATTGACACCAGAGACTTCTATATGTGTGAAAAATGAATAATCTTTTAAAGACTTTTTCCAATAATTAGTGAAAGTTGTAACAAATATGCCAACTATTCAATTTTTCTCTCGAGCAGCAATAAAATTTCTCTTCAGCATCTCATAAACTTTACATTCTCTGCATCAAGTGACTCTTTGGATAGAGAGAACCTCTGACTTTACCAAAAGGTGTTTAATCCAAATGAACTCCCTATGACTAAGAACTCTAGAAAAGAATTTGAACACTTCATCCTAATTCTGAACTTAAAAACTCTTACAGATTTAAAAATACATGATCACATCACATGTGCAACAAATTGCTTTGTTTTTTTTTCAGATTCTCATCCGAGATGTAAGTGTAAAGCAAACACAACCAATTCATAGCAAAAATGCATTATACTGCAAACTAACAATTGGTCACACTGAAACGTCCTAAAAAAAAACAATTTGATTTGAACTCTAAATCTGTTCCATTTAATTATTTTATGCTGTGAAATGACATTTTATTTTAGTAGTATGGATTCTGGCTTATGTGAAATAACAAGTGAAAAATAATTTTTACTAAATTTGTCATATAGAATTTCAATTTTGAATTTTAAAATTGGTTTATGACATTAGATATTTTCTTTTCAGATTTTTTTTTTTTTTGCATGATAAATACTTATTCAGAAAATGCAGAAAGAGAAAAGGTTTTAATTATCTTAGATACTCTTAGTATCAATTCAATGTAATGTATTGATATCATCACATGTGTTTGGAATTTTTATAGCATGAAACATATTATCTTCATGTCTAGCATTCTAATTCTGCATAATACATAAATATCTATTCGGAAAAATTTAAAAAGAGTTTTGTTACATTTGCCTGTTTGTTTTGAACATATCATTTTTAAAATTGCAATTATATATCTGCAATTACTTGTTTTCAAAATGTATACCATACAAAATGAGTAAACTGTGTAATAATTGATATTATTAAGTAATCCCTTTTACGGAGGCACACAATATCCCACTAGTGTTCTAACAATTGTACCAGAACTTTTTGTAAGCTGCAATGGGAGTTGATTTCATGTACGAGTACACGTCCTTCAAAAAAAAAGTGGTAGGAGGGAATAATTGCCAAGTAGTCAATCCTAGTCTTCGCCAATATGCCAAATATGGCAAACTATAGACGGACTACAGGGCAACCCTACTGATCGGCCACAACAAATGATGGCCCAAGAGACACACTGTCGATGCATATATAATGGGACTGGTGTGATCGACAAGTCAACCAGCCAATCACGTTCCACCCCCACAAGAAGCACTCCACATACATCGACCTCTGACCTCCCAGGAGCGAATAGCTTAGCGGGGGCGGACCTCGATAACCCCGGCGTGGAACATAGGAAGGAGAACGGGGTCTCTTCTCTTAAAAAAACTCACGAAAATAACACGGAGCCTCTCTTTGGGAAAAATCCCTCTCCGTCTTTTCCCGACGATGATCCGAAAGGCGGCCGTCAGCTACCAGTAGTACTTAGAAACATAATCCAGTGTTACCCATCACACATGCGCTCCAGGTGTCCCGTCTTTGCTAAGGGCGGTCTTCCTTCCTCAAATGATCCTGAGACAACAGCCCTGATGAAACTACAAGTCTCCGAACAAACCGCTCTCGCCCGAGCATGCGAAAGTGCCAGGTAAAATCACTCCCAACAAGCAAACTCCTTTGAACTTAACATAATACCTGTGGGCCTCCTGTTAGGGAACTTAAGCACCTATCATTAATTGTATCGCCATTATATATTGATGTGTTTAATTGCTTTAATAAATGGATCACAACCCCTTACTCTGGATTCTTTAATAAAGAACCTGCTACCACTAATAGGGTCTCTGTCACCCCCCTGGAATTTTTTTAATTGTTAACAAAATAAAATTGACTATGATACGGGTTCTCTGGGGGGTTAATAAGCCTAAGTTTTGGCAATTTTTTCCCGGTTGAACTCAAATGCTGTGTTCTCTAAACCAAATAACACATTCTGTTACAAATATTCTTATTTACATTTTACCATTATATTAAAGGGGCGTTACGTTCTGTAATTGGACTTGAAATAAGTCAAAAAATGTTGTGTATCCGGAACCATGATGTAGAATTAAATATTTGGAAAACCCCAGGCAAGGAACTTTGGGGTCCTTCGTTAAGGTAAGTTTTATTATAATGATTATATTAATTTTTTTTGCTTTAATTTGCTGCAGCTTCTTAATAAATATTTTAGTTTAATTTTTAACAGCAAAATTTGAATATTTTCAACGGACCATGAACTTTAGAAATTCCATCAAGTGATGAGTTTATGGTATACAAAAAACAAATAACTTTTTTAAAAAAAAATCATTCCCTCCAAAATCGATTGACTTTAGATTTAGAAGTTTGATGGGTAATTATTTTCCAAGCAGGTATTGTGATGAATCGCTTCAGTACTTTATAAAATAAGGAAAAAACATTGCTACCTCTAACTTTAGTGTGTAAATTAACAGCTATAAATGGAAGAACACTATATATTTAAATTGTGAAACATATCTAAATAAGTGTTCTACGTCTTAAATTTCTTATTGAAGTAGTACAAATTTAAAACAATTACAGTTTTATAAGCTGTAAAAAAACAGTTATTAACTGGCGTCAAAGTTGACAGTTTTTAACTGTAAACACAACAGTTTTTTTTGCAGTGTGGACGGATATCTTTTTAATTTTGTCTCCAAATTACCCATTGAATTAATGTATGATGAATTTAATGCATGAGAAATGAGAATATTTATTTCAAAAATAATAACATTTAAAGCAAAGTTTATTTTGGTCATAAATCCGTTCGGAATGAGGTCAAAAATGTGGCTATTTGATTGTTCATTATTTGTTTACTAAGAAAGCAACAAGGCATTATATTTTTTGCATAATCATCTGGTTAGTTTTAATTAATTTATTTTTTATTTTTTGTACAGTATAGACAAGTTTATGTTTATTGCTATCAATAAATATTTTATTATACTTCCAACCCAAATAAAATAAACAGACGATAAATTATGTTAATTTAGGAACGAAAGCAAATTAATGAAAATAATGGTTTTTGGCTTTTAAAAGTTTAAATTCTAATTGGATGCTGTGTTTAGCGATTTGTCCTCCAACGTCTGTAAATTTGGTGTAGAGGTTGTTGTTTACTGCTACAAACCTACTTGCTTTCCGGAAAGAATTTAAGTAAGTATTTAAGTAACAGGAAAGCAGGCTATTTTAGATTTTTTAGAACTTCTTGCTTCTTCACGTCTGAAATTTTCACGTACTATATGTAGTAGCTAATATTTTTAAGAAAACCCCTTTTCGCATAGACACTTTCATAATTTCTACTGTAAAGGTTTTTACAGAATTAAGTGCATTTCCTGTGTCTTTTCTTATCATAAGTTGAAACATGAAAATATTTTTTTTTTTAAAATCTGGTTTTTATTCATTGTACAATCATAGAAGTTTCGTAGGTAAACAGTTTGCAATTTCTAATGGAAGTTTGTGCTTATTTAATAAATCGAATGACAACTTTAATTATTTCAAAAATACCCCATTGATGCCAAATTTCTATTGTTTTTTAGATTGTATGGTACAAAAGTGCATTTTGAGGGATTTCTAATCGTTTACGATGTAACTTGTTTTGAATCATATCAATTCGTGAAAAATCGCATTATTATGGCTAGAGAAATCAACAAGGATGCCCCAATTATAGTTGGTAAGTTAATAAATGCTTAAGGGGGTTCAGTATGTTGTATATCGGTAATGTTAAATTGGCCAATTTCAATGTACCTTTTCACAATAACTACTGATCAGATCATCTTAAAAATTTCTGTGTGTATTATACCAACCTTATATATTAATCTGAGGTTAAAAGTTTTTTTTTAAAATAACTGTTAGATTTTTTTAAAAATAAATTAAGTTTTAAAGTACCCAAAAAATCATGAAATTTCTCACTTTTTTGCCCCATAATTTTTTTTTCTCTTTAGTTTTATTAAAATTCATAACCTCAGATTAATCTATACTATGTATTACATCATATAAAAAAAAGTTTACGAGAAAACATAGCATAGTTTTTGGGAAAAGGTACATCGAAGTTCAAAAAATCAAGTTCTGAGAAAAACGCGTTTAAAGTTTTTATTGTTAACCCATTTCCTTACGAAGCCATGACATTAAAATGGCTTTTAATGTCAAAAATAGTTTTCCAATTGTCTTGATACTTTGTGACATTATTAATGAAGGTTGTAATAGTATTTTAAGCCAATAATTTTTGTTTTGATTTTTTCATTGATTTGAGGGTATTGAACCCCCTTAAAGATAGTAAAAAAACAACCTTGTGTTTTAAAATAGAATTTAGTGATTTTTTTTTAAATATGTGAAAGTTGATATTAAATGTCCAAACATATTCCTTATTTTTTTGCAGTTGGTAATAAATCTGACTTAGGGATAAAGAATTTTCCACGCCATGTATTTGATCAAATCTTGCTTAAAAACGTAAGTTTTGCAACAGAAGCCAGCGCATTGACAGGTGAAAATGTGCAAGAGGTAAGGGAAACACATATTGCTTATTTTATTTATCGATTACTTATATCCCCTTTTACTTTTCAGGTTAATGCACTTAAATGCGTAAAGATATCACTAGTTTTACCACAATCAGGAAATATTTCACGTTTTATTGCGCAATAAACTATTAAAAATTAATATCATATTTAAAAAAAAATATTATCTAATTATATGAATGCGCTTTGAATAATTTTTCTGTACAAATTCTACTTGTGAAAATAAATGTCGCATTTTAGGATATTTCTTCCATCATTTATGGTGGACACAACCGAAATGGTCCCAAAATGGAACCCAAAATAGTGGAGTTACATTTTACACATTAAGATAAAATAAATTAGCATATCTAACAGTTATGTGGTTCATTGGATTGGGTACCAAAATGAAAAGCTAAATTCCCTTGAAAGGTGCAGTGTAGTGTAGTGTAATCGTTTCTGGCTGCCTATTTCTAGCCTCCATGAGGAGCTTTAACGCAGCCAATAGCGCCTCGTAATTCAGAACCTTGGTCAAGTGACGATATCTCAGTCAATATCTCAGTGTACTCGGGCACCCCGGTGAATTTGAGGGGATATTGTTACTGTCGTTTTGGAAATCAATTTTTACGGTTTTATTTCTAATTTTTAACAACTTTTTAACTTTTCTTTTGGGTGTAAGGCTGAAAATTGAAATGAACGTGTATTTACGCATAATTAGTATGCAACCTTTTAATTGACATTCAGTTAACGTGTCAGAGTGGAATCATGAACAAATTTTTTATCATGCACGCCGGGTTAGTTTGTTGCCGAGTGTTTGGGCGGATTATCAAACAAAAAGTCATAGCGTAGGAGCATGCAAAAATTGGAGTAATTTATAGCTATAATATTTAGTACGTTAGAGGTTGGCGAGAGTATGACTAGAAGTTGCAGTACAATTCGGAGATTGCATGTGAGCAAAAATTGCTGAGCTTGCGAACCTTTTTTTACCCAGCAAATTGAGGTTTTCAATTTTTGGTGCAACATGGTTTTTTATTCTTTGTAGTATGCAATGGGAATATTTCTTATGATGTCACGCGCTCAATACTGCGACGTCACTTGTCGTTTCGTTTTCTTCGAAAAGTGTTTAAACAAGCTCATTGGTTTAATAAACGTCACGCGCTCCGAATTGCGATTTCAGTGGTTATTTTGTTTTCTTTGACAAAGTGTTGAATCAAGCCCATTCTTAAGGCTATACTGGCTTGTTAATTCATGAAATATGAATCATTAATTAAAACTTTGATAGAGGACTTCGTAGTTGGAAAAATGTTGATTAATTTTATTATTATTCTACCTGGGAACTCAATATTCACATTTGTCGAACATTAATTAAATTTCCTTTTTAGGCATTTGATAGATTGGCGGAGACAATTTTCAAAGCAAAAAATTTAGCAGGGGATCCAACTAGTACCGTTCTGGAATCTGTTGAAGTGGTACCTTGTTACACTGGAAACTTAGTGAGAAAACTTTAGATTGATTGCAACATTATTCCACCTTGACTAAATTTTAATGTTAATTGAAAATGCATTGCACTTTCGTTTTTAGGTATTTGACCGATTGGACGAGAAAATTGAGAAAGCAAAAAAAATTGCTGTGGGTCCAACCATTACTGTTCTACATTCCGTTGAAGTGGTACCTTGTCACATTAAAATGCGTCCTATGTAAAAATAAAATCAAATTGTTATATTAATGTCTTTTTAACCCTTTCAGTCCCAATGGCAGTTTAGCAACATCATTTTAGAATTTTTTTCACATGGTGATTGTCTATAGCCATTTACGATATCAAAAAGCACATCATTCGATTTTTCAAACTTTTTTCTATCAGAAAATACTTTTTATTAATCCCAATAGATGTGGGCCCTATGGTCAGAAACATGATGATGCCAAACGGTATCACTGGGACTGAAAGGGTTTAAAAAAAAACTATTTCAAATTAAGTAGTTTTCTACAGTTGAATTTTTTGTTTTTGTTCTATTGCAACTTGATTGTTGTTTTCAAAATAGAAAACGTGCTTTTATAGAAATTCCTTCTTGACGTTGTTCTTGTTGGGTCTGGAATGTAATCCCGACAGCCGAAATCCCGTCAAGTAGTAACCCGGCGAACGAAATCCGGAAAGGCCCCGGGGGCTGGGGAGCCCAGTCGGTTAGGCACACGCCTAGCATGCAAAAGGTCCCAGGTTCGGGTCCGAGCATCGCCAAAATAACTGCCGACCTATAAACGGCCCGTTCAGCCAAAAATGTCCGATGAATAATACCCCGTGTAAGGGAGTGCACGTTAAATATCCTTCAAAGTCCTAACGCTGCATACGATGTCGCCCTTTACGGTTGCGTTGGGTGCCTATTCAGGAGTCGGCTCGTCACTTGACTGTGGTTCTAAAATACGACACCCGTCGCCAATAGTCCTCGTGTTGCTCTAGTGCGACGATAATTCAAAACCTAACCTACCGGAAAGGCCATGATTCTGACTGTAAAAAATATCATTGCAAAAAATATTAATTAAATTGCCCCTAATTAGGCTTCAAGGCATTAATTTATTGATTTGTCAGGATTTTGAATCTGTCGGCTGTCTGGTTTATGTCCTGAACCGGTAATTGTTGCAAACATACCTTTAAATTAAACTTGCGAACCTTGGAAACAGAGATAATAGGTGAAGTTCAAGAATTAAAGGAATATATGTCGCCTCTGAGCCATTAAACGGAAGAGTGGATAAATAGAATAATATATTTTACGGCAAATGAAAGAAGATATTAAAAGTAGCTTATTAAATATCTTTTAATCACTAAATTTAAATTAAATTATTTGACCTTTTAATTTAAAAGTAATTGAATATGCATGTCTAAGCATTTTAATGTATGCAAGTAAAAAAATATATATATTCTTAATCCGTCATTTTTATACAGAATTATGTAACTATTTAATACTTGTTATGTATATTTTGTTCTGTAAAGTATTCATTTAATAAGAAAAATTTGGGTTTAATACGTGATTTAATAAAATGATTTTTACAAAAAAAAATTCATTATTTTTTGTTTTATTACAACTTAATTATTGTTTTTCAAAACAAAAATGTGAAGTGGAAGAGATTCTTTCTTAGCAGAGAAATCGATACAAACATACATACACATAAAAACTTGGGCATCAATAGGAATCTTGGGAACAGACCACCAATAGGAGGACATGCAGGAATGAAAGCTGAAAGAAATATCTTCAGCTTCATTCCTGCATGTTTCTTATTCTATCCAAAATTAACTTTTCTGTAGTGTAAGTCACTTTTGTAATAAGTGATTATCACTGCAAGTTTTAATATTACATGAAAATAAAATAGCTGAATAGCTGATCTGCGCCTATTAAAACCAAATAATGAAAAACGTGTTTTATCTTATTTGATATATTTTGCAAATTTAAAAAGCTTGTAAGCTCCTCTTGAAATGTGACTTACACTACAGTTACATGGAATGAGGTATATGTCACCTGATACACATGCCTGATTGTTTCATTCTCTCTATCTCTCTCTCTTTTTGTCATGTACTGAAGTCCCGGCATTAATTATAATACATGTTCTAGAAAAATGGAAGATATTTGCTGCAATGTCCTAGGACAGTAATAGTGATAACTGTACTGGATGTGCTGAATGTAATTCTCCGAATTATTAATTCTCACCACTCATGACAGTGTTTGGAATTAGCAGCAACGAACAAATTGTTGAACCCCGACTTTGATCCTCAATTGCATTCTGGGCCAGATGTCAAACTCGGTTTATGATATACTGGCAATTTTTAACATGGGTCTACGAGGAAGTCCGCAAACTATTATTGAACCCCGATTTTGATCCTCAATTGCAGTCTTGGCCAGATGTCAAACTCAGTTTGTGATACTGGCAACTTTTAACATGGGTCTACGAGGAAGTCCGCAAACTATTGTTGAACCGCGATTTTGACCCTCAATTGCATTCTGGGCCAGATGTCTAACTCGGTTTATGATATTGGCAATTTTTAACATGGGTCTACGAGGAAGTCCGCAAACTATTATTGAACCCCGATTTTGATCCTCAATTGCAGTCTTGGCCAGATGTCAAACTCAGTTTATGATACTGGCAACTTTTAACATGGGTCTACGAGGAAGTCCGCAAACTATTGTTGAACCGTAATTTTGATCCTCAGCTGCATTCTGGGCCAGATGACAAACTCGTTTTATGATATTGGCAATTTTTATTAGGGTTCTACGCGGAAGACTGCAAACTCCCCGATGGGCCTAAATTGAATCGGACATCCGATTTTTTTTTAATTAATACTGATATCGGCTTGGAAGGAATTATAACATCCTTAGTGGTTGATGACCAGTGAAGAGGAGGTTAATTTTCCATAAAATAAAAGTGCATCAAGTACAAATCACCTTTATTCAGAGTACACCCGTGCACACCTATTGTACAGGATGAGGCAAACAAAAGTGGAGTCGGTCTGGAGATAGGAATACGCTGAAATGCTTGGCGAGAAAAACTCTTCAAGCCGCCTGAAACCTGTTTTTGCATTGGTTGGATCGGATTAGCTTCACATTAGACTTATAGACTAGTGGCGAGTTCAGATCTTGGTTCTTATTGTATGAAGACGTCCCATAATGCAAATTTTGTGTTTTGCAATCAATTTAGAATGTTTTTTATAAACAAAAACAAAAAGGCTCGATTCTCTAGGATAAATAACGACCAAAATAATCACTAGTGGGAACTTTTCTTAATCAGCTCTACAAACCTGTTTTTGTATTGGTTTTTGACTTGGCAACATTTCTGTCGTATTCTTATCTCCACATTTGGGGCCATTTTTGTTTGCCTCACCCTGTATAAAGCTACTTATGCATTTTCCATAATGCTCCCGTGAAAATGACGGGGTGAGGTTCCACCCTCTATTTTTTTCCTCATCTCGTTATATTTCCGAACTGGATATTTTAGTAGTAACACGCCGATTAGGTATGTAAGAAGGAAACTCAGTACTATATATACTGCCCAGCAGGGCCTTTTCTAGGAAATCTCAGACTATAGGCACAACCTATTTGAGGGGCCCTTTACGGAAAATGTTGTGTGCTATATATGATCTATGTATCACATTTTTGATACTTTTTTTTAGGATTCCTTATATTCGATATATTCCTTATATTCCTTCCATCGATCAAAACAATCACGTTAGGTTAATTTCTCAGTCAAAATTAAGCAGAAAACAAAGTGGAGTATCAGATTTTTTTTATATAGTTTACTGATATAATGAGGATTTAGAGCATTTAGCATAATAGAAATTGAAATTTAGGGCCCTCCAAAATTTGGGGCCCTAGGCCCGGGCCTAACTGTCCTTATGGAAGAACAGGCCCTGATGTCCAGTCTGTGACGTAGGCCGTATCTCATACTTTATAATTCGTCACAGAAGAAAAATTAATAAAATTTATTTATATTCTACGTAGGTTAAATAAAATTCTTCTTTTATGTTAAGGTAGCAGTACACATTGGAAATCAAGAATTTCTTCAAAAATACGAATTTTTTTTTATTAGTTCAAAATATTCCTCAATTTATTAGCTTTAAAATGGTACCCACTTTCTAATGAAATTCGCAATACTTTTTAAGATAGAGCAGTTTTTGTACGAGTTGAGGCGAAAAAAATTAGTTTTGGTTTCAAAACATTTTGAAACTTGTTAGGTATTTATAAGAATCTTATTAAGTTTTATATTGTTTAATAATATTTTAACTGCCAATTATATTATACAACTGAACAGCAGCAAGGAATAACTGTGACTTTCACTGACTGAATTTGTTTTGTTTAGCTTTTAAATTTTCAAAACACATGTGCTAAATTTATTCCGCAAGTTTTTTTTGCAAGATATTAGTATTTCAACTACAAAAAAGGGTCGTGTTTGAAGATCAGAGTTAAATAAAAAACGACAATTCCACGGAAACCGATACACAAAGAATGAAGCATCTGCTATTGAGAAATTACAGTGGAAGAAAAGGTTGCTGTTGGCGACGAAGATATTGCTGTAGAAGTTTCAGTTTCATCAGAAAAAGTGATACTGCTTCATTCGTGAAAGTAAATAATATTCCCAATACCATCAAGCCAACAGATGCTACTGAATTTTGTTTTATTATGGACATAAATTGTGGAAGTGCCTTAATTTCGAATCTACACTGCCCATTATGCTGCATGTCTAGCCTGAGTGTAAACAGTGACCCAACAAGAAGGATGGGCTGTTCACTAGAATCGTCTGTCACCTGTGCTGCATGTGGATACACCAGTGAAGGGCAACACACACCCAAGAGGATTGATAAAGTTTTTGAAGTAAATCGCCGCCTGGTTTATGCTATGAGGCAAATTGGATGCAGTTATGAGACTGCGTCTACTTTCCTATCCGCCATGAACTTGCCTCCGCCGCCTAATAAATCGGCCTACAATGCCCACAACTCCAACACATCTCTTCTCCAAGTTGTTGAGCCATTAGGGGAAGAAATAATAATGGGAGCAGCTCTCAGGGTCGACAAGAAGCTCGACAGTTCAGAATGTGGCGTCTCTGTGCATGGGACTTGGCAGCGACGAGGATATTCATCATTGAATGGAGTCGTCACAACGCTTTCAATGGACACGGGAGAAGCACTGGACGTGGAGGTACTTTCCAAGGAATGTGTTGGTTGCCGCAAATGGGGGACCATTGAGAATGCAGACCTTATATACGCCTCCATGATTGCCAATCACAATTGCTTCATTAACTATACCGGTTCTTCAACAGCTATGGAGGCAGTCGGTGCCGGGAGGATCTTCCTCGGGTCTCAGAAAAAACGTGGCCTGATATATGCCGAGTTCTATGGTGACGGTGATAGCAAGAGCTACGCAGCAGTTAAAAAACTAAATCCGTACCCTGATATCGACATCATAAAGAAGGAGTGCATCGGACATTATCAGAAAAGACTCGGCACAGCCCTGCGCAAATTAAAGAAAGCAAACAAAGGCATCGGTGGTCAAGGGCAACTAACCAATCGGCTTATCAACAAAAAGCAGAACTATTTCAGAATCGCCCTACGTAGCAATACTCAGTCATTGAAGGTTGTGCTCATTGAAGGTAGTGCTCATTGAAGGTAGTGCGTGAAAATTAACACCTGCAGCCAAAACTCAACGAAAGTACCATAGGGGACAGAAAAAAACTCAAGAGGACAAAAATACCAAAGCTGAAGGTCCTACCTATGAACCTGGCAATGGGTTTAATGCCTAATAAAAATGTAGACACTTTTGTAGCTGGTAAGTAACACTTTGTTTTCAAAAATGTCATTTTAAACTTTGAACAGGATTTGTGAAGAACCGATTTTTTCCCATGTGAGACTTAACGTTGCCGGTGATAGCTGTAGTTTAAATTAACCGATTTCAAATATTTTGGTTTTAAATTAAAGAGTATAATACAGGGACAAAACTGAACTAGAATTTTGTGTTTGGGTAAGATATTTAATTTGTAGTTGAACTGCAAACTTGATTTTCATATACAAATTTTTGTAATTTGAGTTTACTTTCAAAACATATTCTACAACTTTTAAAGTATATAAGTTACAAATATAATTCTAGTTTGTTTTATGTATTGCAATCTTGTCTTTAATTTCCAACCAGAATTAATGTTCTACCTAAATTAGAATTTGAGTTATCATCGGTGGCCTGAAACACAATTAATTTAATTAAATATTAATTAATTAATTAAATTTTATTTAATTAATTTTTTTTTACTTCCAATGTGTTAGTTTTTATGAGCTACTAATGAGTGTAAAATTTTATTGGGTTAGCTTGATAATTAAAAAAAAAAAGTTCCAATGTATACTGCCCCCTTAAAAAACATATTTTAAAAGTTTCATGAATTCGGAAGCTGAAGTCAAAATGTGACAACGATCTAGAGTTAAATGAATACAAATTCTTTGAAAAGAAACTAAATTGAAAATTTCTGCTTTTTTTTTTAAAAGTTTACTTTCTGAATTTAGAATTGCATATCGGAATGGATACTATATTATAAATTAACTTTAATTTGAAGCACCACTTTTGTTGATATGGCATTAAGAATTGTTTTTCTTTGCTTTTAGTTTTTCGATAAAATTATTAAGAAGTGACATTTCACCTATACCATGATCTTAATTCAAAATTGGGGTATTTACTAAAGGTTAAAATAAACAAGTTGGTTTGTAACAGAATCTGTCACTTACGCCGCTGCCACACAACATTTTACGCTCAACAGGAAACACACTAACACCTCAAAAAGAAATTCGCCAAACAGGGCGTTTGGCTAGTTCTAATTCAAACTTTTATAAGCAAAAATTACTAATTTTTTTAATCTTCTTTTGCGGATTTGATAATTAATCTTTATCGTTTGGTATTTTTTTTTAAACTAAGAATAGTGATGGATTTTTTTTAATAAATATCTTTTTGCAGTCACAAGTTTACATTTCGAAAAATAAATGAGTAAAATTGTGGCTCTAAAAATAAAAGCGAAAATTTGCATATTTTTTATGCAAACTTAGAATTTTTTAAGCATCTTTCTTCATTCATATATAATGAACCTTCAAAATAACTTTATTGTGCTATTACAACAATCCAAATTGAATTATTACACAAAAATAAATATTTTTTTCAAGAAATTTAGTTTTATTTTAAATAAAGTTTCTCGTACGTTTGATGTCATGGCAACAGTGAAAATATTGAATAAAAATTGAATTTGCATGTAATTTCAATGTAGATTAAATTTTTAGTTATTTAAATTTTAAATAAACTTCTAATTAAATTTTTTAATGAAATTTGGAATGTAGCCTAAACTGATTTTTTCTTCAAAATGACGTATCCCACTTGTTTGTGAGACTTATGGTTCTTTCTGTGAAAGTGGGTGACAGAGAGACGGACGGGCGGACTGCACGATTATAAAACCTTCCACTTTTTACGTTATAAACGTAGTGTGGAAGCTAAAAGTGTAGAGATTTTGTTGAGATTCACCAGATAAAAGCGTTTCTTTAGGGAACAGAAATAAACATTTTAAATAAAACTTATATTTCAAATAAAACTACAAACAATTTAAAAATTAGAATCGAAATTCTTTTTAGAATAAACAAGCAGAGGTATACAAAATAAAGTTCTCAATTTTTTCTTTGATATCCAATCAACACCACCTCTGTCCAGGCAACGTTAAATCAGATAAAGCATGAGTAATGCAGAACAGCGAACGGCAACTGATAAATTGTGAAGTAAAATACTGGACTAGTTTCGTTTGCCCTTGTCGCCATGCTTCTGTAAAGCAGCGACAAAATCAAATGTTTAGATTCTTAGTGAATAGTTAGTCATCAAAAGGAAAAGTTACAATATAATGTTATAAAGAAATACACTTTTTCTTTTAATTATGGCTTACGACAGTAAGGTAAGCATCATTGTGCTTGGAGAATCGGGTAAGTTGTTTTAATTAGTAAGGAATAGTCAATTGAAATATAAGTAAAAGCATATTTTATTAATTGTTATAGAACTCTAAAATCTTCCGTTATAACAACTTTTTGCAATGAAATCAATATTTTTGTTTAAAAATCATATACATTAATATCTGCTTGGCGGAATCTAAGATCACGGAAGGAAACCATTATTTTTTTGTATTTTAAATTTTAAAACTCATTGTTTAAATTCGATAAAACTATATTTTAGTTTAAGCATTTATGACACAAACTATGTTTTTGATTATCCTATATATTTTGTGCCTCAAGTTAATAAAATTTCTTTAGAAAATTTGCCTTGTTTAAAGAACTGTGCAATTATCTTTTCAATTCAAGAATTTATTAAATAAATTATCTATTTTATAGAATAGAATGAGTAAATCATTTCCAAGTAAAATATAATGGCATTGTTGCTGTGTAAATTTAATTCGAATCAATGTTTTTGGTAACTTTTTATTTTGACGTTTTAAATTGTGTGAAGGTATTATCTAATCTTAAAAATCTTTTAAACCTTAAAAATTATTCTGAAATAATTATCTTTTGTATTGTGATAGTTCATACTGATTCTAAATATAGATTATAAGATAAATTTTAAATTAAGTGTATCTAATTTGTGCTAGGTATCAACTTAAAAAGAAAACAAAATGTTTTATATCATGATACTCTAAGGGGGACTATCAGTTCCATAGAGCTAATCCATTAGTTTTGAAATTACAACTTTTACAAAAGAATTGCTTTGCCGCATGTTATCCCATTTTTACCAGGTATGGGAATCATCATATAGCATCAATTTAAAACAAAATTGAAAAGAAAATAACATCCGGTTATTTAATTATTAATCGATAAAGTTTTAAAATAGTGTCGCTATCTCCTTTATATTTTTTGGCTACCTGAAACTTCAAAAATATATAATTAAATAACAAGATAAAATTTTCGTTTCAAATTTGTTTCATTTCGATGTTGTATTGAATCACATTCCTGGGCCGCCCCGGTGGCGTTATCGTTAGGACGCTTAGCCTTTGAAGTTGCTGGGGTCGGGTTCGAATCCCGGTCAGGCATGGATGTTTGTGACCGTCAATATATGTTGATACTTGTCTATGTGTTATTCCTCTCTTTGTGACTGTTAATATTCTTTCTGTGTCTGTCCCACTTGACGAAAGCTTATAAGCGGTTCTCTGAACAAGCACTCAAGCTGGAATATATATGTACAGCTGTGGAAATAAAAAAGTACCCACTTGAGTTTATTTCATCCGTTAGTCACCCTATAGAATCGGATCTTTTTGAGATTGTGAACAATTAACATTCTGAGTTAATTGCACGATACAAAATTTGCATAAGAGGCCGTCTTCATATTAAAAATATTCTGAACTTTGAAATTTCCAATAGCAACACCCAATTTTAATACGAGTTATTCAATCGAATCACTTGTGGACCTTTTGGGGACCATCTCTAAAATGACAAGCAAGCGTGCATGCAAGGCAGTCTTTATTTATCAACTACACACGTAATCTTATATGCCGTCCCCTAAAGGGTAATTAAAAAGTATTTTGTGATTTACTCAGCAAATTGTGAATAAAATTTTTTAAAAATTGAGATTTCGCTTAACCCTTTCAGTCCCAGTGATGCCATTTGGCATCATCACTTTCAATATTTTTTTCAAAATATTTATGTCCCGTTATGACATCCAAACACACATCATTCGATTCTTCATACTCTGTTCTATCAGACAATATTTTACATTTATCTCAATAGAAGTCAGAACTACTATTTTTTTTATTTAGAAAATAGTCAACAAGCGTTTCTCCTGATTTTTGATCAGTTCACTTCAGTTCCACATATTTAAAACGCAATTTAAACTATTTCGTTTAAAATAATTACTAATTTTTTTTAATAAGATGGTCAGACACCTTAAAATATATAACTCGAAGTGTTTTTACGTACACTATATATTTTTATTTTGTTGTTTTCCACAGTTAAAGAATTTTGGCATTGTTTCAAAAACCATATAAAAAATTTAAATGAATTTTTTTTCTAATGGAATTCGTATATTTGGCCTAAAATAAGCTTATTTTGCGAATATCAGATGTTTCTGTAGTGTAGTAAATTTTTGGGACTGAAAGGGTTAAACTTCCTGTCTTAAATTTATTTCTTTAAAAATATTTAGGGGTTTCTATTCATATATTTTTTTAAAAATTAATATAATAATTTATTTTAAAATATAAAAATTGTTTTAAATACCCCAATATTAAATGCATTTTGTTTGGGTTATTATAATTTCTTTTCAGTTAAAAATTCGTTTCATTATCTTAATTATTTATAGATCGGGATAGTTTTTTATGTGCAACTCATTTAACATTATGGGACCTAAACTTTGCCCGTCTCTAACTCCTTTAATAATGCTTAAAAACTAACAAAATTTGGCATTTCGTATTAAAATATGTCAGAGATTTGAAATATGGATTAAAAAAGGGGTGTTGCTATTGGAAATTTTAAAGTTAGTAACATTTTTAATATGAAAATAGCCCCTTATGCAAATTTTGTGTCATGCAATTAACTCAGAATGTTAAATGTTCACAATATCAAAAAGGTCCGATTCTATAAGATGAATAACCGCCAAAATAATCACTAGTGGGTACTTTTTTTTATTTCCACAGCTGTATCATACCATACCCGGGAGGAAATAGCTAACTTGGCAAAGCAATAGTTCTGCGGAAGTTGTGATTCCAACACTTTGTGGCGGTTACCACACACGCAACCTCAATATTCCATCAACAACTAGGTGGCGCTGATTTACTGCCCATGTTCCTACCACTATTCCACATTACAACGTTAATGGTAAAATATAAGCTGAGATAACTCATCTCCGCCTTGAGGATCCTTTCTGCAGACAATGGGTTGTCGAGGCCGCTACAATTACTGGATTAGCTTTAAGGGACTAACAATCCCTCTTAACAAATGGAAACTACTACTTTTTTTTAAATACGGAGGTATCAACGAATAAACTTTTTTTTTTAGGTGTTGGTAAATCTTCTCTGCTGCTACGATTTGCCAAAAATATATTCAAAGGTAAGAAATGTAATGCTTTCAACCAAAAGTCTACGTGAGAATTTAATTAAAGATCCATAATTTAAATTTTTTTTACCAAACGAATAAGCGGTTGCAGAAAACGCGGTTAAAAATTGAGGTAAATTAAAAAAAAAAGTATCTAGTAGATGCAACTGCTGCGTTGCGAAATGCTTCACCATATTTTTGGAATTCGGTTGAACCATTTTTCAGAATTTGGTTTTTGAAATATGAAAAAAGGTTCAACATAAAATGGTGGTGAAACGTCTCATCGCACAGCCGATGTAGCCAATTAGAAATTATTATTATACTTTTACTACTACTACTATTCATAAAATCCCAGATAGAAGTTATGGATACACTCTAAAAAAAAATCTGTATGGTTACTAAGAATTCTCTAGGAAACTCAGCTTCCATAAGTTTTTTTAGTAATGTTACATAAGAAATATGTGTATATATTACTAATTAAAGCTTAGTATCCAATACAATCATTTAAATTGCAAGCATACTATAAAAACTTCAGTAAACGTTACAAGATATATTCTAGTAATCAATACATCCACTTATGTAGTATCTTTACTAGTAAAAAGTTAGTAACTAGCAGTTTCAAAAATGTTAAACAAGAGGGCGCCACTAATTTTCTTTTAGTCAAGAATTATTTCGACTTTTCCGGAGCAGGTCGCAGGATTCGAACTCACAACCTCAAGATTAGCTCGTCTTTCAACGAGAAGTAGCGCGCTTGTCCACGCGGTCATCGGGGCATGCAGATCCTTTGCGTGTAAATAATGAGGTTAAAATTTTGATCGATATAAAGCTTTCGGATATGAAGTTTTAGAAATACTTTAACGCAATTTGTATGTATGTACTAAAATAAAAAAAACACGTTTTTCGGTTTCTCATCGTTGCGATATTGATTCGTTATTATTTTTTGAATGAAAAACACATTGATTGAATTTTCACCTTTGACCGATATCGAATCAGACTTTTATCTCTTAGTCTCGTACACTTTCAATTTACGGACGCGATCACCGGTTAGTTTTTGCTAAATCCGATTGCCGATCGAACAAATTTCGAGAAACAAAACAATGCAATAAGGGAAACTACGCATCTCTCAAAAAGATAGCCAGGTGGCGCTGTAAGCGTTACAACAATTTACTTAGTATTACTTAGTATTACTACAGTAGTTTCTTTAGGTTACAGATGATTTTCTAGTAAATGGTGAAAACCTGTTAAGTTACTAAGTAATCGTTAGTAAATTCAAGCCAAATTTTTTACAGTGTAGGTTAGATTTGAATTATCGTCGCACTAGAGCTACACGAGGGCTATTTTATAGAAGTTATGGAAAACTCAGTCACAATTCTCGTTTACAACGACAATTCGTTGATAGCTCCTTAAAAGTTAGGTCCCTTAGACATATTATCATGCTTTAATTAACTCTTCAGTTATAACGCTAAAAATATACGTTTATGAGATTTTTAAAATATCTACTTAAAGAATTTTTTTAAGAAAATTGTTTTTCGCTATTTAAGTTTTAATTTATTCGTCAAAGGATGCGAAAAGTCGCCAAAAAATTTTTTTTCCCGCCTAAATTAATTATCAATTTAAGAAAATAATACGTTTTACGTGATTTCCTACACTTAATAGTCATCCTTGTTTATAACGTTACTCATTTATAACCCAATAAACATCGTGGTCTCTTGAGTAACGCAAAAACCGAGTTACACGGCACAACTTTGTATACAGTTTAAATATTATAAAAAAAAATTTCGTCGAATGCCTTTAATTTGTTTTAAATTACTTAAAGACATTATTTTTTTTTCAGAACATTTAACCAGTACAATTATTATAGATAGTTATCATACGGTTATATACGTGAAAAATAAAAGAGTGCGTCTGGAATTGTGGGACACAGGAGGTCAAGAAAGACATAAATGCATAATTAATAGGTATTCAAATATTTTGTATTTATCTTTAAAATGCTTGTTTCCAAATATGTATGATTAAATATCTCTTTGCAACCAATATTTTATCAGTTATTTTAGAAAAGCTGATGGAGTCTTGTTGGTTTATGATGTGACAGACTTATCTTCGTTTGACAGCCTTAAAAGCTGGTTTCTGAAACTCAAGTATGAAAATGAAACAGCTATTTCTATACTAGGTAAGAATATAAACGTTGACTAATTTTTCTTCGCTGCATTCATAGACGCAGAAGCGTATTTTCTGTGTTAACTGTTAGTGGCCTAATGGCTATCCCCAGTAGCATCGAATATTGGCCCAATATTGGTATGACGTTGGCCAATATTGGTTATCTTGGGCAAATATAGCAAGTTTTACAACATTCAGCCAATATTGGCCCAATATACAAAACCAATATTTCGAAAGTTAAAATTTGCCAATATAGGACCAATATTGTGGATATATTGGTTGGCATATACCTAGGGGGCGCTCGCGTTTGGCCTATTTTTCCTTGATGAGATTAAGAAGAAGAAGAAGAACAGCCAAACGCCCCTCGGTGGCCGAGAGGTGTAAGCGACGAGTCTCACACCGAGAAGGTTCTTGGTTTTGTCCTAGCCATACTATAGACGTATTCGTGCTGGCAGAAAAATTCCCCTAAAATTCACCGGGGTGCCCGAGTACACTGCGATATACGTGCTCGTTAAATCTGTGGAGTCGAAAGTCCCGACGGCGTTAGCGTACGATGTCGCTCGAAGCATAGAATTCGAATTTGTTAAGTAGGAGGTTCCTTTTTAAAATTGACCCCTAACCCCCAGGGGTCACACATCAAAAATAATGGGATGCGTGTTCGCCGATTTTTCCATCTACCCAACCTTTTCGAAAAAAGTCGTCGGATAATATTGGTCCGATAATGGTAGTCAATATTGGTTATATGTTGTTGGATAATATTGGTCCTGTAATGGCAGTCAATTTAGGTTATATGTTGTTGGATAATATTGGTCTTATAATGACAGCCAATAATTGCCAATATTGGCAAAATGTTTCCTCCCAATGCTGGGCCAATAAGGGTTAGCATATTGGCTCCACATTGTAACCAATATTGGACCCATATTCGATGCTACTGGGGATGTCGCTTATTTTTTCTATTTTTATTGGATTCCCATTTAGAAGTAATTTATCCAATTTTAACAGAAGAATAAAGTCAGCGTTATTTTAGAATATATTTATTTAATTGTTAAGGGCGAATGAGCCCAAATGATTGCGGGTATCCAAACCAAAGTGTCTCTGTGTTAGCCAAAGAAAATATTTTCTAAGCCGCATTTCTCCGGCTGTATTAAATATTTCTACAAACTTTTTTTAGAATGATAAATGTTCCTGATTTGCAGGTCTTTATAATCGCATTTTTTTAAATTGGTATAAATATCCATTATAATTTTCGATAAATAATTTTTCACAGTATATTGTTACCTACTAAAATAAATGTGATCATAGAAAACTGTAAGTTAGCTACATTTTATCATATAAAAAAGCCGTTTGTAAAACTATTTAATACAGCCGTTGAAATGTAACTTGGAACAAAAAAAATCATTGGATTAACACAGACAATTTTATACCCACGGTCGATCGGTCTCATTTGCCCTTTAGTTATGTTTTTAGTAAGTTTATGCTAATTTATTTTTTTAGAACTAATTAAACATGCAAAATTTAGTTCAATGTAGAAATTAAAAATATACAAAATTCTGTTCGCGCATTTTTTTTAAAAAAGTGTTCTAAAGAAATTACAAACAAATGAAGAGCTTAGTGGAAGAACGTGCTAAGTGACAATTTTTGAAAAAAAAATGGATATTTTTGTGTCAATGAATATAATAGTAACTTTTTTAACGATAACAAGTTTCTCTTTTTTCATAATCTTTAAGTTTTGTATATTTTTTGCGCTTTACAAGTACCGTTTTCAACAGATCTGAGTGCGATCGAAAAACTTTAAAGCTAATTTTCTCGTTTTTAACCTTTTGTCACTTAACACGTTCTTCCACTAGGCTCTTCAAATATTAAAATACCACTTTTATAAAAGTCCAATAGCACTATTCAAAATAAATAACTAGCTTAGTGTCACACCAGTTCATTTCAACCCTAAAGATGATTAGCAGTGTACTTTCTATTTGGCTTTTACAAATGTTTTCTATTCGCAGAAGGTTTCTGATAAAAGATTAAGTGTACAGCGAGACTTTTATCAACTGCGGTCTGTATAAACAAATTTTCGTCGTTAAAGTTCATTCTAACCGTGATTGTTAGCTGAAGATAAGTAATGTAATAAAAACCCAACAAAAAGTTTTTACCAATCTTTTATTAGATTCATTTAAATGTTGAACGAAATGTATTTGTGTTAGAAAAATCAGTAATATTACTTAATAATTTAAAGATAGAGCTATTTTGAGCTCATGTTACTCGATGATTTTTTCAATAATAAGCATTTAAAAAATATGTAACTACATATTTAAAAAAAATCAATGAAGGAACTAGGAAACTTATAAAGAATTATTATTTGTGAGAAAAATATTATTTCCATTATTTTGACAAAATTACTCGATGTTAACCTCTTAAGTCCCGAGCAAAATCCTACACATATACGTATTCTTAATCTAAACATACTTCTCATACAAATATATATGCTAAAAAAATGTTTTTCAAAGAAATTAAAAAAAATATACGTTTAATAGTTACTTAGGGGTCGCCTTAAACTCTAAAAATACAACTTTTTTGTGCTTTAAATGCAACAAAAAAGGAAGTATCATTTATTTGAAGTTAACAGATTAATTTAACATTGCTTTTAATGTAAAATTAACTACTAAAAGAACTTGAGGAAAAGTTTGAAAAAAATAATAATAATTTTTTAAGAACTCTATCGTATTGACCCTCGTTCAACTCCATTTTTATAGAAATAAATGACTGATAAATGTAATCAAAGGCTGAAAACTGATATTTGGATCTTCTTCTATCGGTCCAGGTCAATTTTGGCACTAATTAGCGTGTTAATTGTTTTGTTCGCTGAAAGTTTTTAAAATGTCCCCAAATGGTGACGCCAGGTCGCAAGAGGATAACGATTATGAAGTAGTATCTCTATTAAACATCTAAACTTTCGAAATAATGTTTTAAGACAACTTAACGAATGGGAGGAAACAATAATTAGGAGCATTAGGGCTACGTTAACCCTTTCAGTCTCAAAATTTACTACACTACAAAAACATCTGATATTCACAAAATAAGCTTATTTTAGGTCAAAAATACGAGTTCCATAAGAAAAAAAAATTCATTTTAATTTTTTTATATGGTTTTTGAAATAATGCCAACATTTTTTAACAGTGGAAAACAATAAAATAAAAACATATATATTACCTAAAAACACTTCGAATTATATATTTTAAGGTATCTGACCATATTATTAAAAAAATTGGTAATTATTTTAACCTAAATAGTTTAAATTGTGTTTTAAATATGTGGAACTGAAGTGAACTTTCAAAAATCAGGTGAAAAGCTTGTTAGCTATTTTCTAAATAAAAAAAAAATAGTAGTTCTGACTTCTATTGATCTTAATGTAAAATTTTGTCCAATCGAACAAAGTGTGAAGAATCGAATGATTTGTGTTTGGATGTCATAACGGGACAAAAACATTTGGGGAAAAATATTGAAAGTGATGATTCCAAATGGCATCACTGGGACTGAAAGGGTTAAGTACGATCCTCTTAAGTTTTTTTTAAACTATTTTTCAGTTGGAAACAAAACAGATCATCCTAAAGGCAGTGCAGTGGAAGCCAGCTCAATAACAACTTTTGCAAGAGAGCATAATTTAGTATTCTATGAATGCAGTGCGAAAACGGGTGAAAATGTAACCAAAGTACGATTTTATTATCTACATACATTTACCTAAAATTGTGTGCTTAGCAAAAGTATGAACTAAGAACATATTTTTGCCAGAGCGCCTGTCTTAGGCTAAATTATCTAAAAATCATGAATTTATTTTAAAAAATTAATTTCTGAATTTTTTTTATTTTTTCCGACTCTATTGTCTTAAACCAACTTAGCCTCAAAACTCATTTTTATAAATGTTACCAAAAGTATTACACTTCTTTTCGTTTTCATCTAATTCTTTTTTTAAACCATTATCTAAAATCATTTCATCTAAGTTTTCTTTTTTATCTAATTCTTCTTTTTACATCATTATCTAAAGTGACCTTCTCTAATAATTAAATTTATCTTGAACGTAAACCTTTTAATTATGGTAACTTATTTTCTGCTTTTCAGAATTCTACGACATATTTAAGTTTATCAAATCCATTTGGAATCCATCAATTAGGCTTCAAATGGCTCTTAGATCAATATTGTTTTATAAAATTTAAAGAATTAACTGCGATAAAAGCAATTTCAATTTTTTATACGGATATCTGCCTAGCGTTCCTGACGTCTCAAAACTGAATAAAACCTTCTTTTATGACATACATAACTTCATTGAGTGCTGATTTAGACAGATTTGCATATTTGTTGAAGTTCCAAAACCGTCAAAAAAGCATTACAAATGCATTATCTATAATAATAAAAGAAAGAGTCTGTCTGTGTATATGTCTGTGGATCGCAAAAGACTTACTTAGACTGCTCTAAGAAATTCGAAATTTTTAATATAGATTCCTTTTAATACCTACGTGTGCACCTGAGGCTTAGTTTTTTCATATTTGATTGTGATTTTTAATTAATATAATTAGTTTAAAAAAACGTCATCACGTGGGATTGCGGGACCATAACAGGGATTGAAACTACATGGACCGGGCCGAAACGGGGGCTTGACGCCATCCTCTATTAGTTTGATTGATTGAGTTTGGTTGAGATATGCTCTCGCCCTAAGGCTGCTTCATCCTCTATGAGTATTTGTTTTTTTAAGTGTGCATGCGCCAGCTCGAATTTAATTTTGTTTTGATTTTGAGTGTATTTTCACAAGTAAGCCTGCCTCTAAAAGGAAGCAATGCGAAGTTAACGGGTTCCCAGTAAGGCGGGACCATACTGCTAGTTTCAAATAAAAACAAGTTCAAATAAAAACAAAAAAAGTTGTTGTCTTACTTAATTACTGAATTGATAAAACTTTCTGGTGCAATTTGGCAAGATTTTAGCAAGTACTTATTCATTAAACGTTTGAAAAAACCACAATAACATCAGTTTTTTTATACATGTTTTTATTTTTCAAATTTCAGATATTTGAAGAATTAACAGAGTGGGTGCTTGAGTCAAATGAAACATACTTAACAAAGAAGGGGCTTGCGTCAAACGAAACCTACTTAACAGAGAGGGGGCTTCAGTCACAAGGAGCCTACTTAGCAGAGCAGGTTCTTGAGTCAAACGAAACCTACTTAACAGAGAGGGGGCTTCAGGCACAAGAAACCATTCCACTGATTAAACCTGAGGTACCACCTATACGACAGTTTTCGCAAGTGCCAATTGACTTAATTCTCGAATCTGGAAATTCAACGACAAGGAACCTAGAAACGAAGAACCTTATTTCAAAATCTACGACAAAACAGCCTCCGCCGAAAGAAAACGTTGTCTTATTACACAAAACTCCGCCTCCACCTAAAAAGAAAAAATGCCGTTGTTAAATGTAATGGATGTGATTCATGTAAGATAAATATGCATCGATAATGTAATGTATGTATTTGTAAGATATTTAATAAATATTTTATCATAAAAAGTCATAAAATTTTTCCCGTGTTTAACTTTGTTTCGGCAAAAGGAACCAAAACGTTTTTCTTAAATAATAATGCAAATGATACGCTTTTGTGAAAAAAAAAAAGTAACCAAAGAGATATACCACTAAGCTCTAAACTAAAAAATATAAGTGAATATATATACCTTCACATGAAATATAGTACATGCCAACTGACTTACTGTGAAATTTTTCAAAATGACAGTCATTGACTGAGTGGATCTTACTGCCCATTTGGAAACTTGAAAGTTATTTCTAAGTGATTATATTTTGTGAATTTACGTGTGTTTTTTGTTTATACTTAAAGGGATGAACGTTTAATTTTTAAATTATTTCTTGATTTAAAGTTTCATTTTTTTTTTGTTTACAATATATGAATCTCTAAAAAGTAGACAAACTCTAAAAAAAACTAAACTCCTCAGCTCAACAGTCCGTGAATGAGCCAAGGCATGCCATGCTTATTTCAGCTTTCGTGACCAAGGGCTCTGGAGTGCTAGGCATATGTCCCGGTTAGGTGGTCTGCCTCACGCGGGAACCCCAGTGTTTAGTTCCCAAAGAATGCTAGGTCCACATTTGACTGAACTTTAAAATATCTTGTGTTACTTGAATATAAGGCACCCTATTCCTTCAATATTTATTAGCATTTTCATTTTAACTGCCAAAAAGGTAAAACTTTTTCATTCAATTCAATCTTTTCATGGTCTCCTCTAAAGGCATATATTTCATAAATGTGAATATATTTTAAAAGAGATTACACTTCATTTATGTTTGGGACAAAAACATTATATGCATGAGTTTTATTTTATAAATGAAAAATAATTTTTGCCATTTAACTTGCTACCAAGTAAGTATTGTATAAAAGGAATGTTAAACCTTTACTAGACAACAAGGTTAAATTTATTGTATGAATAACTGCATGATTAACTGATGGAGAAAACAGTTTTACAGATAGTATTGTATCATTATTCTGTAAAACTGTTTTCTCCACCATTTTCATTTAGAAAAAAGTCACTATAGAGGATTTAAGTAGTTAAATAAGAATTTGTAAAATGAAAATTTGGAGAGCTTATCAGTGTCTTAACACCTACCAGTTTGCTTAAAGAGTAAATCAAGAATTTTATTTAGAGTAATGTTATTGGGGGAATGTTACAGTAACTAGACAGAAATTTTTGAACGGCACTATGAACAAGCTAATTCCGATGACTGACATATAAAAGACATTTATATGATTAAAGGCATCGCTGAGTTCATTTCCTCAATCAGGGGAACACAATCGGGACATAAAAAATAAACTAAATTAAGTAATTTTAGGGAATTTTCTTCAAATAAAGACCAAACATTAAATTTTTAAACATATTGTACATAAAAGTTGAAGGAAATTTAACGCTCTTTAGAATTTGCATTTGACTTTTTTGCCTAAGAGGAGCTGGAAACGAGTTATTGGAGAAAAATTGAAAAAAGTGCGGTTTTTCAGCGGTTTTTTCAAGATGGCGGAAAACGCACAAGGGGTAGGAGGTCAAAAACTTGGATTTTTCATAAGAGTGTCAATACATATAACAAACCAGAAAATTAAAACTACCCCACCTTTTGCAAGCCAAAATTCTATCTCTACTGGGCTATTAAATGAAATTTGATTTATGAAAACTTTGTGATTATTCTATACACTCTTAAAACAAAAGAGTGAAATCCACTCCAGTTAGAGAAGTGCATTTTCGACACCCTAAAGGCATGCATATTTTCTCAAACTGAGTTAAAATCACTCGTTTGGAGTTATCCTGTCGGAGGTTTAACACACAAAGGATCCACTCCAAAAGGAGAAGTGCATTTTCCAGTCTGGAGGAGTGAAATCCACTCAGACTGAGTTAAATTCGGAGTGTTTGTTTTAAGAGTGTAGTTATAAATTTAATCGCTGGAACAAATGAAGAGCTTAGTGGAAGAACATGCTAAGTGACATTTTTGGAAGAATTGAGATTTTAGTGGTTAATTAACATGTTATTCCCTCCTTAAACGATAACAAATTTTCCCTTTTTCATGAACTTTAAGTTAAGAAAATTTTTTGCCGTTTGAAAGTACCGCTTTTAAAGTACCGAAGTGCAAATGAAAAACTTTAAAGCTCATTTTCACCTTTTTGTCACTTAGCATGTTCTTCAACTAAGGTCTTCAAATATGTTCATCCTTGATATATACAACACAATTCCGTTGATTTATGATTATTGAAAAATTTGCTTATTTTTTAACTTAAAAATTCTAAAATGATTAAATCAGTGTCTCATTTTATTTTTTATTTCATTACAATGCTTGCTTTCTTAGGAACACCTGGTAGTTGCTTGAAACGCTTCAGCACCATGCCGTTTATGTTCTGCAACTTGAACAATGTCTGCAACCTTGCCTCCAGAAACGACTTCAGTTATTGGCTGAGTACACCTGAACCAATGTCAATGGCCATGACACCAATTGTAGGACAAGATATTCCAAAGTACATTAGTAGGTGTGCTGTTTGCGAAACACCGACTCAGGTTAGTTTGGGAACTATATAAACACTCAAGTGGTTTGTCAAAGTGAAATGTTTTGTGAAATATACATTAATAGATAACTTTTGACAAGTTAAGTAGACCAAGTTAAGTAGACCAAGTTAAAAAAAATATATAATATAATAATTGCATAATTTTATTACATAGTTCAAATTATTGTGCTTTTCGTAATTACAACCATCGTTTTTCCTTGCATAAAGAATAAATGAACAAACTTATACCTTTTAGTGATTTCTTGAAAAGAGAAAACTCTCTTATGTTGACCCTCTCTTTTTTTAAACTGTTACTAATTTTTAAATATCAGACCTTTTTAAAGTTTCTTCTAAATATTTGTCATGTTTTTTTCTTCTATTAACAGGTGATTGCTGTGCACAGTCAAACAATTGATATACCAGATTGTCCAAAAGGATGGGATGGTGTATCGATAGGATACAGTTTCCTAATGGTAAGTTCTGCTTGAAATGATAAATTTCTAAGTCTATGGAACAGTTCTAACGCCACGTTACCTTTTATTTTGTGATTATGAACTCGTTTTGTATTAGAAAGTCCTTAGAGATCATGTCCAGACATTCAATTAAAAATCATACGCAGTGTACCATAAAAAACTTAACATGGGAAGTAAAAGAATAGATGTTTGACTTCCTCACAATAATTACTATGCAACCAATCTTACCAATTTTTTAAGATTGTATATTGCCAGTATCGTTTGGCAACAAAACCTATAGTCTGTCTGATTAAAATGCAAGGTTCAAAATCACTTTCTTTCCATACCCTTTCATATGGTTTTCTGAGAAATTTCATGAGCATAGCTGTTTTTTCCCCCTACTCTACCTGGGTGTGGGCAGGAAACAAATTGAAACTAACCTCTCAGCAGAATCTCAAACAATTTAGGTTTTGATTAGCAACGGTCATGCTGTTTCTTGGAAAACCACACAAAGGAGTTAAGTAAATCTAACATTTTTTTAAAGTAACTTTCCAATCTCTAGAAATAATTATTGTAGGCTTAAGTGTAGAAATTTGTTAAATATGAAATAATAGTAATGAAAGTATTGCAATAAGGGTCAAAAATCTGAAACGGAGATGTTGTGTTCTCTACGTATATTGAAGGGTGCTGATTCTAAAAAAGTGGATTTTAAACATTGGTCTGTCTAAAACTACTGTGCAGGTTGAACTAAAAGAGCTACACACTTCAAATTTGGTACCAACATCCTAATACCTGTCACTTTAAAGATTGTATAGAAATTGATACAGTTACATAAACTGATATTGATTTTTTTTTGTTTTAAATGTATTGTTGCAACAAGTAAGGGAAGAAAGTGTTTAAAAACTTGTATTGTGATCAGAAGGACTACAAAGAGGATGTCATTGCTAATCCATATCCTTTCATTCGGCAGAACACCGACTCGGGAGCAGAAGGCCAACCCCTCGCCTCCCCCGGCTCCTGCCTAGAAGACTTCCGACCTCTGCCCTTCATCGAGTGCCAAGGTCACGGCCGTTGCAACTACTACACCACTGCCCAGAGTTTCTGGCTGGCTACCATAGACCGGCCAGACTCCTTCGAAGTGCCTAGGTCACAGACACTCAAGGCTGGGGACTTGAGGACAAAGTGTAACGACATACAAGATCCTCTATACTCCAGGAACACTCGAACACAAATAAATAATCCCATTTGGTAGCGAAGACAGTTTTATTTAGAAGATTCGAAATTCGTTTTATTAACACTTTATTTATTTATTAAAAACACTTTAGAAATGTTAGTAAAATAATCGGAGTTCGTTCATTTTCGATGACTTCTCGTCCATTTAGGACCACACCTAAATTTACGTCTTTCCCGTTCAGTGTCTCAAAAAGTTCTCTTCTTATTCCGTGCTGCGGGTCTGCTTCCAAGTTGGCCGGTAGAGGGCCAAGGACCAATACGTTGACGCTACAGGCTCCTCCTCCCCTGGGGAAACTTTCGAAGAATGAGAAAGTTTATGATTAGTGTTCATACAAGAGTTATACAACTGTTCCAGGAACCTAGGCAAGCGCCAAGCAAAAATTATCAATTCCCAGTGTCGAGAGAAACCAAATGTTTAAATAAATATATGAAAAGAAATAAATGCAAGTATGAAAAGAAAGAAATAAATTGGGCACATACACACACATTTTTTTTTTTTTTTTTAGTGAGTGTGAATCCGACTCAAACCATCTGCATTTTGATGCAGCTTTCCTTTTCGATGAATAACTTTAAAATTAAAAGGTTGTAATATTAGTGACCATCGCATCAAACGTGCGTTAGAACTGGCATGAGAATTCAGCCACACCAAAGGATTATGATCAGTCACAATTTGAAAGAAATTTCCATCGAGATAACACTTAAGTTTCGAAACTGCAAAGATGATGGCGGCACACTCTTTCTCACTAACACTATATCGTTTTTCAACACTGGTAAACTTCTTGCTTAGGTATATAATAGGATGTTCTTCAGTTTCATTGTCTGCCAACTGGGACAAAACTACCCCCATTCCTTGATCTGACGCATCAGTTTCAACTATGAACGGCTTTTGATAGTCTGGTGAGTACAGCACAGGATAGCTGCAAAGACAGTTCTTTAGCTTGTCAAATGCTTCCTCACATTCTTTAGTCCATGTAATCAGGGTGTCCAGCAAAATTTCTGGTAAAAATTCAAGCACATTTCAAGGATTTCAAGGCTCATTTCCAAATTTTTCAAGGATGCTCGCATATAACCAATTATGTATATCAGTATCACTAAATTTTTTTCAAATATGCTTAACTAGGTAACAGGAATATTAGGCAACAAAAAAAAGAGAAAATATTTGAGTAAAGAATCGTTTTTGTTTTAGCAATAACTATTATTTAGCCCAGTTAGTTAGAGTCCCTGATAAGTTGCAGAGTGCATGATTGTATTGTCCCTATATTTTTACTGGTCATCAGTAATTTAATTTGAAAAATTAGGCAAATATGCAATAGAAAAATTATTGGAAAATAACCAAAACAGTTAAGCTAAAACCAATTTAATTAAAACAACCTCTTTAATACTTAAAATAGGCTGGCCAATAAATTAATGACTTTAAAAAAAAAAAAAGGCAAAAGTTGGGTGGGTTATTCGCAGGGTTAATTTAGTGATATTTAAAGTAACAATCTTCAATTTTAGTGAAACAACACCACATAAATAGGATTATCTTTTATATGAGATACTCTTTAAAATTTTAAAAAATAAAGGTTATTTTAAAAATATTTTCATTCTTTATAATTTTTAATAATGCTAACTTAAATGTAATATTTAACATTTGATAACTCAATGAGTTATTTCTTTAAATTTTAACCTGAAAAAATAGAATTAAACCATTTCGATTTATGGAAAACCTTTAAAAATCGGCGAATCAAGAACCTTTCAAAATCGGTAAATCTAAAAGTTTTGAAAATTAATGATTTACAAAATATCTCAAAAATTGGTAAAACCCGATTTCATTAAGTCTGGAAAATTCCAAATTCTCAGAAACCGTTGAACTGCGATCCTTCTGAAATCGGTAAATTTTACAATACCCTAAAAGTCGTGTCGTGTAGCCCTAGTGCGACGATAATTCAAACTAAACTTAAATCTAAAAAATCGTCAAATCATGAACTTCGAAACTTTGAAAAACGGCGTATCGCGAACCATTTGAACACAAAAAAATCTATAAAACCTCGACGATCTTTCATCAGAAATTGCAACTAACGACCTTGAAAATCCTTAATTTCCGAAATTATAAAACTCAAGATTAAACATCAGTAAAATCCCGAATTTCCAGAAATTTGCTAATACGAACCGCTAATCCAGACACCCATAATCCGGACACTATAAATTCGGAGATTTCCCGTTTTTTTTTTTTTTTTTTTTTACTTGTCTAAAACTAAAATCCCCAGTAGTATAGACCGAAGAAGAAAAAAAAGGCAACAAAAGATAATCAAACGCAAACAAAAATCAAGTTGTTCTTGTGATAACAAGGTCACAATACTCACGAACACTTGACTAAAAGAAAATATTCTGGTTGGGCCGATTGGCCTGAACCGGAGCTACAAAAGTAACGAATTGCTATTCCGATCCACACAGAGGCAAAAAAAATTCCATCATTATCAGGCAATGATCATCGGCGCCGGCGGTTTTCGTAAAAATTACTAGGCAGAGTAAATCGGATCATGTAGCATTATTAGATTGCACCGGCCCAGTAACCGATATTCGAACACACCTTATTAAAATGTATTATTTAAACTTGCTGTTTTCTACTGTATTTCAAAACTTAGAAGTCGACAATCACTGATCCTCATAAAGCGACAAATTACAACAAAATTCGAAGATCGCTTAATTATGAAACCTCTTGAATATCGGCGAATCAAAAAATTCGACTTAAAAGACTAAATCGAAATATTTAAATCACGAAACTGAAAATGTGTAAATCGTGCAACTTCAAAAATAGGAAAATTGAAGACTCCCGAAAATAAACCAGAAAAAATTAGCATAACAAAAAAAAAACGTCAATTCCGTCCAGTTCATAAATCTAGGCTAACTGCAAAACAAAAGAAAATCGAGAATCTCCGAAAATCTGAAATTTTGTAAATAGAAAGAAATTTCAAAAATAATTCATACAAAAAGCTTATCTTTCTTATGAAATCTTAAGGTTAGGTTATTTTTGAATTATCGTCGCACTAGAGCTACACGAGGGCTATTTTGAAATCTTTAGAATTCAGAAGATCGCAGCATGCGGCATGACTTTACGGCACAGGCGGGATATTTCAAAACGAACGGAAAATTTGTAAATATAACTTCTAAAATGTAGAGACTCATAATAAACGAATCGCGAACCTTAAAAACCTACAGCAGACAAATAACTTTGAAATTCTGGCGAAATTCTGAATAGCGAACTTGAAACAAATTTCGTAACTTTGAAGGAATTAGACATCCACGAAAAAATCAAAATCTTTCAAATCAGCAAATCTGAAATTTAGAGAAGGGGAAATTTCTTTTAAATCGGCCGATTCCTAAACCTCGAAATACACTGTACAAAAGGCTTATTTTTATAAATCTATAAAATTCCGAAAATTGCAGAAAGTGGCGAAATTTCCCGGCGCGGACCGGAATTTTCGACAATTTCAAGCATAATTCCCGATTTTCCCGACTCTAAAAAATGCAAGTACATTTCCCGACTTTCCCGGTTTTCCCGACGGCTGGACACCCTGGTAATGGAACCTTTTCTAGCTTTCCCTTTTAAAGAATCAGTTAAAGGGGCAGCAATCGATGAAAACATTGGAATGTATCGGCTGTAGTAACCGGCTAACCCTAAAAAGGCACGAACTTCAGTTTTACTTTTAGGTGGGCTAAAGTTCTTGATCGCCTCAATTTTTAGTTCAGCTGGCTTCCTAAGACCTTGTCCAACAACATGTCCAAGATACTGCACTCGCGCTTGGGCAAACTTACACTTTGACGGCTTGATGGTTAGTCCAGCCTTTTCTATTCTTTTCAGAACTATATCGACTTGTTTTAGATGTTCAGCAAAACTGTTCGAAAAAATCGCTATGTCATCGAGATACGGAACTGCGTACTCTTCACATCCCTCTAGAAGTTGATATACCATCTTGCTAAATTCGTAAGGAGCATTCTTTAGACCAAATGGCATCCTTAAGGGTTTATAAGTGCCAAAGTTAGTCACAAATGCTGCCAGTCTTTGGGCTCGCTCAGTAAGGGGAATTTGCCAATAGCCTTTAGACAAATCCAGAACTGTTATGTACTGAGCAGAAGACACGATTTCAATTCTTTCTTCTATATTTGGAAGGGGAAAGAACTTTGTTTTAGTGATCTTGTTCAAGTTCCTATAATCAATGCAAGGTCTCGGATCCTTACCAGGAGCTTCTACCAGAATCATTGGCGAAGTACAATCTGAAAAACCAATTTCTATGATTTTCAAATCCAGCATTTTCTGTATTTCGGTTTTCAGAATTGCATTTTGTCTTGGCGATGTTCGATAAGGCTTCGAAAGAATGGACTGTTCTTCGCTAAGTTCAATGTCGTGCATGACGAGTTCGGTTTTTCCTGGGATGTTTGAAAAACACTTCATATATTTCCAAACTAGGTTCTTCATTTGAGCGATTTGGTCCTCATTCATATTTGAACTTTCGCCGTAATCTTGAAACATCTCTTCAAGGTCCAATATATTCGGGTTAGAGTCCACACAAGGTATTTCCATTTGTTCGTCATTTTCTCCATCAAGATCACTTATCAAATAATTTACTTCTTCTGGTCGTTTATAGTATGGCTTCAGCATATTCACATGGTACACCTTTGAAGTTGCTTTCTCACCTGGCAACTGCACAACGTAATTGGTTTCAGAGAGTTTTCTTAGAATTGTTCCAGGACCTGTCCAATGTGGGCTTAACTTGTTGCTCTTAAATGTAGCAAAAATCAGCACTAGGTCTCCTATTCGAAATTCTCTTTTTACTGCTCTCTTGTCGTACCAAGTTTTATTCTTTTGCTGACATTCTTCCATCTTTGAGATTGCTAGTTCTTGACAGTGCTTCATTCTGTTAATCAAGGAGAAGACGTATTCAGTTACGGGCTCACCTTCTGTTTCTTCCACGTCCAACCATTTTTCATACAACAGAGTAAGAGGTGTTCGAAGATTCTTGCCATGCACCAGTTCAGCAGGAGTAAATCCAGTGCTTTCATGGGTAACAGTTCTTAGGGCAAACAGAGCTGGATATATAGCTTGCTCCCAATCACTCCCAGACTCCAAGCACAACACCTTTAGGACTCTTTTAACTGTCCGATGAAATCTTTCGATTGGATTACTTTGTGGATGATAGACAGAGCTGTGAACTACCTTTATCCCGAACTTCTCTAGAAAAGTAGTACTGAGTGCGCTGGTAAAAGAACTTCCTTGATCTAACTGCAAAACCTTTGGAAATCCCATACTACTAAAGATTTGCATTAAAGCATCAACAACAGTCACAGATGTTATATCTTCTACTGGTACGGCATCAGGATATTTAGATGATAGGCACATCGCAGTCAACAGGTATCTTTTTCCACTTGGAGTGACTGGCAAAGGTCCACAAGCATCGACATTTATCTTGGAAAAGACTTCTTGAATCACCGGAACTATCTTCATAGGAGCCTTCTTTTTGTCCAGAGGTTTTCCAACGCGTTGACATCTGTCGCAGCTTCGAACGTAGTCTTCGATTTCTTTATAACACTGGGGCCAAAAGAAGTGTCTGGAAAAGATGTCTTTCGTCTTTGTCACTCCTAAATGTCCCGATGTTCCCTCATGACAAAAGGCTTTCAAGTCATTTCGATACTTTTTAGGTACAACCAGTAACAGTCTCTCCACTCCTGTCTTGTCCATCTTTCTCTTCACGAGTATTCCATTTTCTAGCTTTTCTAATCCACCAGCAGATTCACCTGTGTTTTCTTGCACTTTTTCCAAAAGTGATTTTAGCTCGGGGCATTCTTTTTGTTGATCTGAGAAAGTTTTAGAATCCACTTTCAACAACGCCAAGCCCTCATAGTTATCTTCTTTAGGTGGGAATGAAAACAGATCATCTTCTTCAATTGTTATTTCATCATTCTCATTTTCCTCTTCCTCCACAACTTCTTCAACTAGGTCTTCGACAGCTTGCTCTTGTTCTGCTTTGCGTCTTCGAGCTCTTGTTTCTATAGCATTGATCTGGTGAGGAACATCTTCATTTTTCATTGTATCTAATAAGGCTGCTGTTTGATTACCCAGCAAGTATCTTCCTTTGTCTAGTTGACATGGCACGACAGCTGCCTTTGTGATTACATGTCCGAATTTTCCTTTCAACTCCACTTCTGCCAACGGCAAGCATACTGGGAATTCGTCCAACGGTTGTTGTACCCAAATGTTCTCTCCAGTTAACATTTTAGGAGTGATTCTGTTGCGGCACACAATGTCGATGCTGGTTCCAGTATCTCGCAAAATAGGCATAGTGAAACCATTTACTTCAGCCATGAACGTATAGGGGGACATAACGTCTTCGTCTCCTTTCTTTATAAGACGGTTGATGTCTGAAGTTCCACCAGTCTTCTTCATCAAGGGACAGTCAGGTCTTAGATGTTCAGTAGAATTACAGCGAAAACATCTTGGTTTTCTGCGTTTTTCGAAGCCTTCATTAGTTTTACTTCTTTCATATTCACTCTTCTCAACCCTTGGTTCATTCAGAGGGGCCTTTGATTCAGATTGATTTTTTCCTCTCCATGGTTTGAACGTTTTTTCTTTTGTTGGAAATGTCTTTTTTATGAGCAGTCTTACGTTCTCATACTCATCCAGTTTTTCTGCGACCCTCTCTGGATTTTTCATCTGGGTCCACTCATCGATAAAATGATTTTTAATTTCCAAACTGGTTTTCCTTTTTACTTGTTCAGATAAAATCAAATTACACAAATCTTCAAAGGTCCTCACTTCCAACCCTCCTATCCATTCGTAGAAATAGTTTTTCAGCTCAAACAAAAAGTCTTTCCAAGTTCCCTCTGGTCCTTTATGGTGATTATAAAAAAGTTGACGGAACTTTTCTGGGCTGAGTTTGTATCGGTTCAGAAGTACCTTCTTAATAGCCTCGTAATCTTCGTATGTTTCTTCCGATTCCCGAGCGATGAGCTGCGCCATTTCAATTGGCAAGAGTCCCGTTAGGTGAGACACCCATTGCTCTTCTGGAAGTCCGATCCTCTTGGCTGTTCTTTCGAAAAGGACTAAGTATAAACTGATATCAGATTTGGAGTCATATTTTGTCATCAAATGGTGTATGTCTTCTCTATGTCTTGGAGCCACATTTGTTCCATTTTTCTCCAATCTTAATTTTTCGAGAAGAAACTTATTTTCCGACTCTTGCTTTTCTAGAAATAAACGATGCTCTTCTAGTTGCTTCCTTTCTTCAACAGCAGTTTGAAGAAATGATTCTACGAATTCTTGTTCGTAATGTGTACTAGCTTTAATGGCTTCTTTCAAAGTTAAAACTGTCGAATTCGCATCTATGTCAATGTTCATTTCCGTAGCGAGGTTTAATAAGTCCCCTTTTCGACACTTTCCCCAAATAGCCATTTTTATAAAAAAAAAATATCTAACTACTTTTCCCGACAAGATATTAAAAAGTTTCTTTAAATGTCTGAGACGAATCCACACTCGTAATAGACTTCATATACAATAAACTTTTTTTTACATATCTTAATTTCACAACTAAAAGTGTTATTTTCATAACCATAAACCTTTATAAATTATACAATATCTTTTTTTTTTAAAGATAAATAGTAAGGTTTAATTTCATTTTCTACAAGCAATAAGAACTTATTATGATAACGTATTAACGTTAAGAACGTATAAGGCAAAAAGAAATAAATTGCAATAATTTTTTCTAAGAAAATATTTTCACCTATATTAATATATTTTTAATGCAAGGAAATATCAAAATCACTTATAACAAATATCCTCAAAATAAGCATTAAAAAAGAAATAAAATGTGACCATGAAATTATTTTCCAATAAAAAATAAAAGAAACAGAATATGGTAAATAAACTTCTTATTCAACAGATGTATTTTTCTCTTTTTACTAAAAAAAACATCAAAAATATATCCAGTCTTTTATTTCGACTTCAGAAAACAATCTCAAAATCCACCTGTCTATAACTAAATAAAAAAAACAATCGATATTCTTTCTCAGTCAACAGGACGTCAAACCATCCGCCATGTTTGTCCACGAACACATTTTCTCAAAACGAAAACTCGGATGACAAAAGAATTTTTAAACATGTAATTGGGTTCATACAATAATTCTAAACGAATAAACACTCAAATATATCATCAAAGAATTTAACCAGTGCTGTCATTCAAATATTTATACATGAATACACTAAAATTCCTATATATTTTTTATTCGTTAACAAGAAACTTGATAGACACAAGATTTTTTTTTATCTGTATAATTATCTTATACCATTCAAATATATGTTAAATATTTTTCCCAAGAATTTTAACAGTGCTACCATTCAAAGACGTTTGAATACACTAAATTCTTAAATATTTATTCACTCTTGATATCAAAATATATACTACTTCGCAACAAATATCTATTACGCTCAAAATAACACTAAATTCCAACAATAAGCTACTTAATGCTTAATATTTAACTAAGTTATAAATATTTTTCAAGCAAATAACATAAGTATTTCCGCTTCACAATTGTATCCAGGAATAACTTGTTACCAACAATGGCGCTCTCAATAGAATTTTATAGCTTTTAAAGCACGTTACGAACATTGATATCATACAAAAATAGTTATTTTAGAGTAATTAATACAAAACTTTCTGTTTATCATTTCAAAAACAACTCAAAACTCAATTTCCAAGGATTTAACTACACCTTATTAAGTTTTTTTACGAGTTAAAAGGGGTTTTTATTTTTGAAAAACCAAACTAATTTTATAAACAGAATTTTGTATTGACATTTTAGTTTATGTAACTATTTTTTCTCGACACCGGCAAAAGACAAAATTTGCAAAAGGCACTCACCCCAAGAAGTGACGATGCTGTTGTCCTCGAAAATCCAACCGCAATCCACCATTTTTAGGTCTTGTAACGACATACAAGATCCTCTATACTCCAGGAACACTCGAACACAAATAAATAATCCCATTTGGTAGCGAAGACAGTTTTATTTAGAAGATTCGAAATTCGTTTTATTAACACTTTATTTATTTATTAAAAACACTTTAGAAATGTTAGTAAAATAATCGGAGTTCGTTCATTTTCGATGACTTCTCGTCCATTTAGGACCACACCTAAATTTACGTCTTTCCCGTTCAGTGTCTCAAAAAGTTCTCTTCTTATTCCGTGCTGCGGGTCTGCTTCCAAGTTGGCCGGTAGAGGGCCAAGGACCAATACGTTGACGCTACAAAAGATATCTAGGTGTCAAGTGTGTATGAGGAGGCATACACCAGTGCTGAATTTGGGGACAAGAGTTACTCAATGAAATAGACTGTCTAAAGGGGTGATACTTATGGATGTGTCTATTGTTTGTAGTGAACTTAATCAAAGAAAAATTAATTTTCATTGGTAATATCTGGATATTGAGTAATCCGAAAATGCTGAAATCATAACTTTAAATTATATTTGTTAGTTAATCCTTAAAAAAATGCTAGAACCTATGTTTGGTTAAAAAAATTATAGAACTGTTCTGTTGGTTTATAAGGAATATAATGCAATTATTTCTCAGGTAAGAAATTATTTTTAGAAATATTGTAATAATTGAAGATGGAAGATGCAAGTTTAAGTTGCAACATAATGAATTAAATTTTTAAAGACTCTAACAAAATTTGCATATAATATTTTTAAATAGCTTCATAAATTGACTTTTTAAAAATGAAATATAAATTGCACAATTTTTAAATATAAATGTGTCTTCTGATCCATGTCGAAATAAAATGAACACTTCCCCAAAAATATGCTGGTTTGTACAGTCTAAATTATAGGTTTACTAAAAAAAAATTATTTTTTATTGATAATTTACGTTGAAAAAAAAAATCATGTATGTTGATGTAAAATATTGAAATTATTAGTAGGTTTTGACATTGTATCTGTATCACCCCTGTTGTTGCTGATTGTTGTGGTGCTAAAGTGCCTTAAAAAACTAAATGGCCAAATGCAATATTAACTGAAGTTTTTGAATCTCATATTGCTCAAAGCAAAAGTGCCTGTGTTATTAGATTTTTTGCTTCATTTTCTTTATTTTACATAAAGCGGGCATGCACTAAAAAGTTTAAATAAACTAAAAATATTGAAAATAATAAATTTTGTTAACTGGACTTAAAAATATATATATATACTTAAACCTTTTTGAATTAAATTTTCCTAAAGACACATGTAAATTTGCTTAGTAGTGAGGGCTAAACATGCCCAGTTATATATTATTAAAACTTAATTAAATGTGTGAATTTGTTTTAAAATGTTAATTATTCCTTTCAAAACAATATTTATGTCTGGGTAATTTATTTAAATGTGTTAAATTTATTGTACTATGCTGAATATTAAGAAGAAATAACTAATTTTAGACAATGCTTTTTTTTTCTGATTCTGACCTAAGATATTTTTTTCATAAATTTTGTTTTTTTTAAGGTATCGTAATCTAGTGCAAATTTGGCCAAGTCTTTATACTAATATCTGTTTTAAAGAACTGTGTTTTCAATCTGTAACATCAAAGCCTTAAGGAGTAAATAACAAGGTGGTCAAGCGAAAAGGTCAGAACCCCCCCCCCCCCCAGAACCCATATTATAGTCAAATTTTACTTTGTTAACAATAAAAAAATCGAAAGTGATGAAAAAAAATTCCATAGAGAAACACTATTTCGCTCGCCACCAACAAAATAAGAAACTGTAGGGATGGCGGTTTTTCAGAAGAAAAAAACGATGTTTCAAAAACCGGTTTTTCGGTTTTACTGAACTTTAAGACTGGCCTTATGAAAAACCGGTTTTTGGTCGAAACCGAGGACAAAAAAAAACCGGTTTCGGTTTTCCATCCTTAAAGGGTTTCAAATATGGGTGGCGGGAAGTATAAATCTGTGTATAGCAAAACTCTTTTCTAATGTGAGGGGGGAGGGGGTTCCAGCTCTGATAAAATGACATGGCTTGAAAAATTTATTCATTTTTTATGAGTTGCTCTAATATTGTGCATTCAAAAAATCAGTAAAGGTTACGGTATGAGAGGCAGAATGTCAATCGTGGCCACTAGGCACCCTCCCGTGGGAGAGGTATGATTGTATGAAAGTAATGGCGGGATAAACGCACTGAGTGCAATAAAGTTATCAAGGCAAAGCAACATCATAATAAAATTTTCAATAAAATTGCGCATCATGAGCAAGAGGTTTCTGCCATGTTACTTTTTTTGGTTTAAACGGTATTGCTGTAAAACTATTATAGATACAGACTTCAAATTTGATACACGTATTACTAGTACCTGGAGGACGTCATATAACGTTTTCGATAGAATTGCGCTTGCGCAAGAGGTAGCGGAGATAGTACTTTTTGGTTTTAAAGGTATTGATGGAAAACGAAAAGAGATACATACAGGCTTCTAATTTGGTACACGTACTCCTAGTACCTGTGAGATGTCGTTAGAAGATACTCGAAGAAATTGAACATGCGCAAGAGGTATCTGCGATAGACCTTTTTTTGTTTTAAATTTATTGAAATTACCTTATAAAGTATATTATTACCCTCAAATGTGTACGTTTATTTTTTTATTTGCAGTTGAAAGTCGTGTAGTGTTACACACTCTTAGGTTCCATAAGATTAAAAAAAAATTCTCTTTTTTTACAGCAGAATGAATTGCTCCATTGAATCGTGTGTTAATAAAAATTTGTTAAAAAATTACTAATAAAATGTTATAATAATCTTGTTATTTTTAACGGTTCCAAAAAATTATTTCATAGCATTACTATAAAAAAATATTATTTAGTAATGAAATAGTCCGTTTACTTTTTTAAAAAGTTTTAAATAGGCAGACGATTTGTTATCCTCATTTTACAATAAATTGTTCGAATGACTAATTTGTTCTATTTGTGAGATCTTCTACTTCTACAACTGATGCGTCATGAAGCTGGCGCCGATTTTTTGTTTTTTGAGTTGCTCACAAATCTGTAGATATTGCACAACTTCCTTACCCCTCGGAATAGTTTTCCATCCAATAGAACAGGGGTTCCCAACCGGTGGTACGCGTACTACTGGTGGTACGCGGGAACATTTCAGGTGGTACGCGTGAGTGATGTGAGCAACATGATATGCTATAAATAGCTTCTATACGCATATGCAGTGAGCCACGCAAATATATTACACATTATTTTAAACATTTACATTATATTAAAGAGGAAATCTTGAATTAAATCGGATTTTGCCGAGTTCGTACTATTTTGTATTCGCATGTTTTTATCCTTATAGGTAAAAAAAAACTGTAAATTAATACCATTTTAATCTTTTAATTTCTCCTTTATTATTAGCATGTCATAAATAAACAAATATCTAACCATTAAATACGAAGTTTTTTCAGGAATTTTACTCAAAAAACCCATGAACCCATTCTCAAAAAGTCAAGTGGTACGCAGGTGCAATAAGGTTGGGAACCCCTGCAATAGAAAGCTAGCGCGGGATTTTGGATATAATTTTTTTATTATTATTTATTGGGATTTCTTTATTTATGCAGGCGTTACTGGGTGGTTTTCTTTCTTTGTGAAAAAAGATTGGGACCAGCGATTATAACAAAACTATCAACAGAAAATGCCAAGAAAAAAATAAAAAATGGACTGATTTATTTGAAGGCACTTGTAAGGCATATGCTACCTAAGGATAATTATTATTATCGAAGTAAAATATGCAATAAGCTACTAGGGAATTTTTTTTCGCGGCCTGTTCTATCGTCATAAAAGCAAGATTTTAGATTATAATAGCAAGATGATTACTTTCTTCATACAAATAAGTAAGTTCAAATTCATAATATTTTCTTCATAGGTTTATGTGTACATGTTTTATAAAATTAGATACTTTTTGTTTTCACGATATAAATGTAAACACTTATTAAGTTATTTCACATCGGCAATTCGAGTCGAGCCTTTACAAAGTTGTAAGTTTATTTTTTTTTAAAGTATTAATCGGCTTGGGTGAAGTTTGAAATGGACTAAACTCCGCGACGCACCAGTCCATTAGCAGGCCAAGGCCAGCTGCGCCCATTTCAGTTTACGTGACCAAGGGCTCTGGGGTGTTAGGCATGTGTCCAGGTTAAGTGGTCAACCTCAAGTGTTAAGTTCCCAAGCATGCTTGATCCTCACTTTATGGACCCTCTTAAGGAATGTAATGTTGAGTCAGCCTCTCCCAATCCGGTATTTGAACCCCGGACTAGTGGCATGGTATTGCGAAGCACTACCACTAAGCTACTGGACCTTACTGGGAATTTTGAAATAATAAAAATAAACCATTTAATTGTTTTATTGTTGAGCTTTAACTTTTACTTTTTTTGGCATCGTCAAAAATTTGTATTGAATCAGCAATTTGTATGTTCACGTTTTTTTACTTTAATTAAAAATTTGCTGATACTCGTTTCGAAATTTATTACAGATAAACTATTTTTTTAATTTTAAAAAATTAAATTTATTATTAAGAGTTTATTCTCGTTAAAGGACGAAATAATTACATGATTTCGTCATCAATATTATCACAATGTTACGTATTTAATTATTTAAAAAACTTTTTAAATGACATTGAGGTATGCCCATACCAACATTCTGATCCTAGACTAGATAAAAATAAGTTGCATTATCAAAAACTCAGAAGCAGATGAAAAGTACGTTCATCTATAATAATAAAAGAAATAGTCTGTGTGTGTGCATGTCTGTGGATCGCAAAAGACCTACTTAGACTGCTCTAAAAAATTCGAAATTTTTAATATAGATTCCTTTTAATACCAACGTGTGCACCTGAGGCTTAGTTTTTCATATTTGTTCTATTTTTAAAGAAAATTTGAATTTTCTGAAAAAAGTACGTATACACTTTCGCTCAAATTGGTCAATTTTTTCCTTTCATGTTGCCATTGGCTGTAAAAATTAAAATAAACTTTTACGAAAATATTTAAAATTCCGACCAGTTTTCATTGTAGGATTTTATTATTTGTTTATTTGATAGTTTCTTCATAAATTGTTCTATAGGGAAAGGGCAGTGCTACGTCACGCTAAAACCACGTGCTTCCCGGAAAGGCAGAGGGAATCAAAACATTGCACACATTTTCAGTGCGTTTGACCTAGACCTTGGTAGGTTTTGTTTTAGAAACGCTTATATTTTGGGCAAAATTATGTTTTGTATTCTTTTTTTATGAAGCTGAGATTCTTAAGAATTAATAGAAAATTATTTTTTAAAATATGGCAGCATAATTTTGGTTTGAAACGAGCCTGAAAATATATGTCTACCAACCCAACCATCACCATCAGATGTGTTAGCGAAAGGGGAAAAACAGACATTTATTCGTGAATATTTTACACTATATGACTAATCCATGAATATAATACCGTATAATTACATGAAAATATGTGTTCGTTGATTTTTTTCATCCTTAATTTTAAGGTTTGCATGTTTATTTTGCTGTGTTTTTAAATTTATGACAGATTCTTGTTTACATTCAATGTACGATATATTTTTATAGTAATATATGTGTCTTGTATTTAGAAAAAAATATCAGGCACGTTGTGCACAGAACTTAAGTATTATACCCATTTTATTCTGTGTTTAACTATTAAATACTTTACTCTTCATTTATGTAATTGGAAATTATTAAAAAATTGTGTACCCTCCAACCGAATGGTCAAATCTAAAGAATGCAATTATTGTTATGAAGCTGTTTAAATCATAATTATTGGTTAAAGAGTGCTTTGCAGTTATTATCATTCCATTTTCATTTGTATTGTTTATGTACGACAACAGCTTCAAATAATGTGCACGTTAAAACTTTTTTTTCTTCTTAAACCTTCTGTGATTCAACCCTATAGTATTGTGGCTTATCATTGGGGTTCAGTTTTTAGGAATCCCATCTCCATTATCGTTGTATAAATTTGAGCGGAATGTTTTAGCACATTTTTTGTAATGTTTGAAAATGTGAAATTGTAATGTTGTATTGTGTTCATATTATAGATTAATTCGTAGGAAAAATGTTGTTTATATTTGGTCATCATAGGGTTACTGGAATATCTGCGTATGAGAGTTGTGACATGATCCACTCACCTGATTGGCTGGAACATAGCCATGCTCCCGAGATACGGAGCTGTTATTTCCCCCCCCCCCCGTTCTATTAAATCACATCTAAACGATATCATGAAAGGAACTTAACCACTTTTTATTATTGATTTTGTTTTCAATGATCTATATTCTTCAATATTTATTCTTTTTTGGATTAAAATTCTTAACGGTAAAGCTGTAATCCATGTTTTAATACCGGCGTGTGTCATTGCTATGGAATACACAAGTTGTTTTCACTCGGAAAAAGTGTTTAAAGCTTTACATCTTAATCTTTGTAATGTATTGTAAATTAAACACCATGTGGACTATTTCGATTCTAAAAATAGTATTTTTTATCACTATACTACAGAGAATGCGATTTTTAATGTTGAAGCTAGCAGACGGTATTTGGCATGTCTTTAGCATGGATGGCGGAACAATACTTGGCGGGGTAACGTAAACAAAACACAAATCAAAGTAATTGCTTACTTAAAAGTTGAAAACATTCTTATTTCTTCCAAACTAAGCAACAACATAATGTTTATATGTGTAAAACTGGAATCAATAACTAGTTTTGTTTTCTTGGCGAGTTTTGGCTAAGCGATAACGATTCTAGTATGGCACACCTGCTGAGCTCCTTGACGTTACCCTGTACAGCACACAGTGTATTGAAGGTACCTTAGGTCATCATAACCCTATTTTTTTTAGGTTTTGTGACTATTTGAAGAAATTTTTTGTTTTCTTGCCGAGTTTTGGCTAAGCGATAACGATTCTAGTATGGCACACCTGCTGAGCTCCTTGGCGTTACCCTGTACAGCACACAGTGTATTGAAGGTACCTTAGGTCATCATAACCCTATTTTTTTTAGGTTTTGTGACTATTTGAAGAAATTTTTTCAATTTTTTTTTTTTTGAAATACTGATATAAAAACAACTTATCAATGTACATAACGATGGAAAAAATTATTCTTTGTTGTGGCATAACTGCAATAATGTGTTGGTGTACCTGTGGTATGTCATCAAATGAGTTGTCTGAAAAATGTCAGTTATTTCTAGTGTTTACCAATAATTATTGCAAAGTATTGTTTTCATAGCAACCCTTTTCCCATAAAGAAGTTAATAAAGTAATTGTTTCGAGAAATAGATTATTTGAGAGATGAAGTTAAGGATCTGAAACTGGTTGAACTAATCAGAATAAAAATGAAGAGCATATATGCTTGTGTTCATATGTTAAGTAGTACGAAAAAAAGTATCCTTTAACACTGGTTTTCTTCTTAGTTATTCCAAGTAATTGTTAAGAAAATGTCTGATACTGTTTATTGTGGAAAAAATTGTAAACTTTGTGCTAAGAATCAACTTTTAATTGCTAATCAAGTTAAAGTTGAATCTCTTAAATACTGATCTGGCTTACTGTTTTGTAAATCTGTCTTCTGTAGCTAATAAAGTATGATGTAACTAATAAAGTTTTAATAAAAAAAATAGTATTAATAAATATTAATAATTCTGTAGCTAATAAAGTATTTGTAAAGTATTCAAATTTGCTATATAAACACTATGTCACTCAAGTATTTCACTACATAAATTGAAAATAAATAAGTAATGTTAAAACAGGGACAAAATCATCTGAAGAAAAGGGTAAGAATAGAATTTAAACCATAAACTAAGACTTGACTTGAGGAGGTCAGAATTCAGTTTTCAAAGCATGTGCTATACAAGCATGTCCAGTACACAAAACAAAAAGTAAAATATGCAAGTTGAGCAAATAAATCAAAACCTGTGAAAGTTATACATATTTTTTTTTATTTAGAATAAATATGCATATATAATACATTAAAGTAAATATACAGAATAATGCACATGAATAAGACACAATAAACAGTTTCTTTAAAATTTTAATGCAACAGAAATAAAAGAATGAGCCCTATAGAATATATCCGTAAGCAGCTAAGGATTTGTTGTTTTTTAAACATTTGCATCAAACTAACAAAATAGCAAACAACAACTAACTAAATTGTTAAAGATTTCACGACACACGATTTCACACCACATTCCCACATCATTCAGCCACAGCCACTTATCTGCAGAAATCTCAAACTAATCATAAAAATAATTGCAAAAATCTTCTTTCTCATTCTTCAACTATTCAACATATTCATTTCTCATCGCCTCATTAAGGCTCAAAGCGTAATTAGATAAAGATAATTTCACTGAATCGTAAGAATGGTCGCGAAAGGCCATGTTGAGATTCGAAAGGCGCCCAATCTTTTTGCCTTTCCAACGGCTGCTGGCTCGGCAATGTTTGTAAATATGCGCTAGCCCTATTGACTGTATGTATGAGAATGAGTATTAAGCAATAAATACATAGAAGCTATTACTAAACTATGACGGTTGTTCAAGGTCATCACACTAGAGCTGCATATAAGGGTTTTATGTCTTCATTTTTTACCAAATACTTTGCCAAACTCGCCAAGTTATTGCATAGAAGAGCCAAATGAGAAAAAAAAATTAAATAATTTATAAACTGGTTGATTGTGCGAATTTAGAGCTCAATGTTTGTGTTTGTAGCTATAGGAGCATTCCAGCGTTCCGTGTGTTACATTCGGACCACATTTTCGGTATATTTGTTACATTTTTGGTTTGAAAGCAGTATACAACCCCTGGCAATAAATATGGAATCACCTTAAAAGAAATTATGTTGTCGATAGTTAAAAGCATATAAAAATAACAAAGTAATATCAGATGAAACATAAACATGTTTTATTGAAAGTAGACGATGTGAACTACAGGTAATAAACATAAACTAGTCAAAAAACATCATCAGGTGCGAAATAGGGGCAGTTCACAGTAAGTATACAAAGAAATTAGTACGGACTCACTAACAACGCGGGAAAAAAATATAGACTCAGCCCATATCCGTCTTGTACTAATACTTCGTAACACCTCCACGTGCCTTGATAACTGCCCTAATCCTTGCAGGCATAGATGTTACTAATGATTGACAATAATCAGTGCTAATTTCTTTCCAAGATTTGCGAATGGCATATCAGATCTTCCTTGCAAAGTGGAGATTTCGCCTGGACGAGTTTCTTTAGTTTCCACCATATATTTTCAATTGGATTCAAGTCTGGGCTATTGGCAGGCCAATCCATGGTAGGAATTTGCCTACCAGCAAGGAAATCTCTTACACATTTCACCCTATGGCAGGAGGCGTTATCGTCCTGGAACACGACATCTTCATCTCCATATGCATTTTCAATGGATGGGATCAGGAAATGCTCTAAAATGTCAATATAAATATGCGAATTGACAGTTGTTTTAACGACAGCCATTTCGCCAGGCCCTTTACTTGACATGCAACCCCAGATCAGAACGGTAGTTGGAAACTTTACTTGTTTCTTAATGCAGCCGTCTGAGTAAGCTTCGTTTCCTCGTCTCAAACGAATGTTCCTGCATCGTCTCCATGACCAACGCAAAGCCGGGACTCCGTCACTGAATACTACCTTTTTCCAATCATCTACAGTCCACGTTGTCTTATTTTTAGCCCATTTTAGACGTTTCTTCTTCTGGGCAGTTGTCAGGGCCGGTTTTCTTTTGGCTTTTCTGTAAGAGAATCCCACCCCCGAAGTCGATTTCGTACTGTCCTGGCGCAAACATCAACACCCGCTTCAACCCATTTCGTTTTCAACACTTTTGAAGTTTGTTTGCGGTTCTGAAGACAAAATGACTTTAATTTTCGATCGTCTCGCTTGGTTGTTTTCCTTGGGCGGCCTTTACGCTTCGCTTTTAAATGAGTCCCAGTTTGTTTAAACTTTATACATATCTTTGATATTGCAGATTGAGAGCAGCCTACTCGATTCGCCACAATTCTGGTTGACAGTTCTTCTTTGAGTAGCTTGACTATTCTTTGCCTGACCTCATCGGATAATTCTTTCGTCGGAGCCATGCTTGCACTGAAATAACCTCGTCAACTGATAACACGAGATCGGTAACGCGTCTTTTATGTTACGATTAATTTGCATAATTTGCAAACATATCTGTTGCCAGATTTCAAGACAGAAAATGTATGGTGATTCCATACTTTTTTCTCGTGTCGTCACTGAGTCCTTACATATTTCTCCAGTCGGGTTAGTAATAACTAACATTATTCATACTAAAACACATTAGTCAACTTGTTTGTGTTTTTAACTTGTGTCTTAAATCGTCTACTTTCAATTAAATATGTTTTTGTTTGAGTTAGTTTAACTTTGAAATTTCTACACACTGTTGAATAAAGATTGTTTTAATTTTTGAAAGGTGATTCCATATTTATTGCCAGGGGTTGTAAAACAAATAAGATGACAACTTATATCTTTTCTCAGATGTTTAATGATCTTATTAAGCTAATCGGAATCTTTTTAAACTAAAAAGTTACGCAGATATAATTTTTTCATTTCGCGTCACGTGTGTTTCCATTTAACAGGGTTATTTTCTTTTCTTCTTCTATTATTTGCATAATTCTACGAATTATGCAAATACTCATGAAAATAAAAAATATCAATAGCAAGCTAAGTAAACAAGCTTTAAAAAAAGTGGCGTTGGAAATCTGAGTTACAAATAGTCAGACTACAATAAAATAAATAGCGCCGTCACGTGTGTTGCACTCAACGTTCCGTGTGTTACAGCGTGCGAATTGATTTACAGTTCAGCTTGAAAAATCCTAATGTTTTTAATGACAAACACTTTGGTTAGCAAATAAATAAATATAGGAATTTTGTGGCATATTTAAATACACAATTATTTATTATTTAGCTTTGTAAAGCACATTTAATATTTAATTTTTTATAATTAATATAAAAGTTCAATTAATAATTTTAAATATTACTCTTAAATTATTAACGGGTGAAAAGTAATTCCTACCACATTGCAAATTACACAACAATAGCAAGCACAATTTTTATATAGCTGTATTGAACAGTTCAATGTTACTGCCAGAGTCACATTTAACTTGGTGAATTTTTCGTATTCCTGGTACCGGGACCGAAGTCACCCGTGGGTTCATATCCGTTATTTTGGATGGTATATGTCCGGTTGCGAAATGTGAAGGACTTTGGTATTTGGCATTAAGTTTCGGGCAATATCCGCAAGGTTCTTTGAAGACTGGACGATGGCCGACACATACCTTTTGTATAAGACGATGGTCACTAGGAAATACAAAATAACATCTGAAGCACTCTATAATTCAACTACTAATGATTTCCAATGTAAACATCCAACTCATCCTCAAATGTGTACATCTGCCAGAGCAGGTGGTTGAAACTTTCATAGCGTAAAAGACCAAGACTGTTGAAAAAACTCGGCTACAAAGAATAAACTTATAAAACTGAAAACAAAATAATAAGTTATATGATAAATTTCTATTCAAGGTCTAAGTTTTGCGATTGTTTTACATTTTTTTGTAAAGGATTTATTTGTTTTATGTTTTTTTTTTTTGCCTATATACATGAATGCCTCTACGAGCACGCATTTTAATAAATGTATTTCTCAGGATAAATCTTCCTTTTTTATATTACACGTCAACTCCCACTCCAGTTTCCTTGATTGGTTGATTACACGAAAATGCGCCGTAGAAATCATTTTTTAAATGTCAACTTTTTTAATTTTGAACAAAATCTAATCGGCAAAAATTCTTGACACTTTATTTTCTCTTTTTATACCTCAAAATAAACCGTTCGTAAAAAATTCGAACATTAAATTTAAAATTTGAGTTAAATATAGAACATCAAAACTTTGTCATGTCTGTCACATTTGTCATGTCAGTCACGCTAATAAATATTTATTATATTTTACTATTTATAAATTTCTTAATTTTTTCTTTCTGGTTGGCACATTAGAATCTTATATTGGTTCCAAAAAAATTCTATACTTGAAATGCATACCAGTTAAGAGCAAATGGTAATAATATAATGTCACTCAAAATCTGTGTCTCAATTTTGCCATGTCAGTCACGGCATGTTTTAACCCAATTAATTTTAAGTATTTTCTCTTGAATGAAAATTTCAGCGTTTTTTATAATCAAGACCTTCATTTGCATCACCCCATGGTAATTTTTTGACAGTCAATTAACATTTAGTACTTTTTAAGAGCCAAGAAAGTTGTCTTATGTCATGTCTGTCACGAATGGAATTTGCTTAATTGTCAAAATAGTTCCGTGTGTTTCAAGAAATAAATTGCCCAATTCTTGCTTAATTTTTAAAGATATGTTTTGAAATTTTTTTTATATGTTCCTCATGTGTAACTAGCTTATAGTTAATAAAATAAGCTTTGTTACTCGATTTTTACAGTTTTTATAAAAAAAGTTATAAGTTTTCGTTCCGTGTGTTACATTAAGCATCAAGTAATTCATATTTGACCGAGTAATTTTTTTAAAATAAAGTTTTGTACAAAATATATGTCTAAGATATTAAGAAAAGATGCATTTGAAACATATGAGTAAAAAAAATAATTTTACATTTTTTTTATCCCCTAAAAGTTTATCATAAATCTGGCAATTATTTCACTTTAAAGATCTATTTCTAAATAAGCCCAGTTTATTGCCGTTTTTCACCCTAAAATTGAAATCAGATTTGAAAATCAGTGTGATTTATTTGAAATATAAACCTTTAACTACATGGCACAATTTTTTCATAATTTTATTTGCACTTTAATTTTTTGGCCCTCCAGGACCACTTTCCTTGGAATGCTCCTATATCTTTTCCTCGCCAAATTAGCAAAAACGCGCCAGATGAGCTAAAGGGATTTTATTTTATGTTTTTTGCGTGAAATTACGGTGGTATTTATCCGTGAAATTTATAGCGTATTTTTAATTTTGAATTTCAAGGTAATATCAGTAACGGGATTCTACTCTCGAGTCGAGCGGAAACTATAAACAAAGCTTATTGTCCTATAACGGATTAAATGATACATATACTAGGATCGATTTGAATTTTTTTAGTCCGTGTGAAAAACGGGTATTAATTTGCTAGTTTTGAAAATAAAATCAAAACAACCAAATAAATCGCTGTACTTAGAAAACTAAAGACAAGAGCGCATCAGCTTAAACATTCTCATTATTAATAATAAATTTGTGTTAAAGCTGTATTAACTATTGGAAAATAAATTAAAATATAATTAAAAAGGGAATATTTCTTATCACGACGTCACTCTCTCTAAGTTGCGATTTCATTGGTTTAAAAAAGATCACGCGATCCGAAGTGCGATGTCATTGGTTGTTTTGTTTTTTGTGGCTAAGTGTTGAAACAAGCCCATTAAAAATAATTTTAATTATTGATAATTGTAATTATTAATAATTTTAATTATTAATAATTTTAATTATTAATAATTTGAATTAATAATAATTTTAAATAAAAAGTTATTTTAATAACAAATAACTTTAATTATAGTAATCAGAATTTTAATTAGAAAAAATTAATAAAAAATATGTGTATGAAAAATCTTGAACCCCCCCCCCCCCAGAAATTTTTTCTAGTTGCGCCCCAGCTAAGCATTACAAACTTAATGAACAAATAAAAGAAATCCATGAAACATAGTGCTTGTTAGCATTCATAAACGTTAAAACTTTTATAAAAATTCATTTCAGATATTCTCGAATAAATAAAAAAAAATCCAAAGCATTGTACTAGTATTAGCAATACTACTAGGTTGTTAAAATTGGTCCGTTTTACGCCTGATTACAACAAATATTCACGATTTTTCACATATCCAATAACATCAACTACAGCATTTTTTTTATATTTCTGAATTATATGAATTACTAGCAGCCTTATATAAATTTTTCATTTAGCCTTTCATATTATATCAAATTACAGTTAGCATACAAAAAAATAATTTCCTCACTAGTTCTAGTCGAAACAGCTAAAAAGCTCCAAATATAACACAGAATTCTTTTAATAGCTACAAAAACAAAATAGTTCGAAATCAGGCACATTCTCCTATATCCTATGAACTGCTTAACACATCTATAATAATAAAGGAAAGAGTCTGTCTGTGGATCGCAAAAGACCTACTTAGACTGCTCTAAAAAATTCGAAATTTTTAATATAGTTTCCTTTTAATACCTACGTGTGCACCCGAGGCTTAGTTTCTTCATATTCGATTGGGATTTTTAATTAATATAATTAGTTTTTAAAAAAACGTCATCCACGTGGGATTGCGGGACCATAACAGGGCTTGAAAATACATGAACCGGGCTGAAACAGGGGCTTGACGTCATCCTCTATTAGTCTGATTGATAGACTTTGGTTGAGATATGCGCTCGCCCTAAGGCTGCTTCATCCTCTATTAGTGTTTGCTTTTTTTAAGTGTGCATGCGCCAACACGAATTTAATTTTGTTTTTGAGTGTATTTTCACAAGTAAGCATACCACTAAAAGGAAGCAATGTGAAGTTAACGGGTTCCCAGTAAGGCGGGACCATACTGCTAGTTTTTAAAGAAAACAAAACAACCTAAAGTGATTCAAATACAGGGACGGATTTAGGTTTGCGGACGCCCTAGGCCCGAGAAGATATGGCGCCTCTTTTCATTTGTAACAATATATATATATATATATATATATATATATATAATATATATATATATATATATACATACATACGTATATGGATACAAAATAATGAAAATGATACCAATAATAATAAGAAATCTGATTCAGGCATTCAGGTATGAATTAAACATTTACTTTTTTAACATAATTAATAATTTTAGTCAGAATTTTAGATATCTACAACAGAAACATTTTGGCGCCCCTCAAAATTTGCCGCCCTAGGCCCGGGCCTAAGCCAAAATCCGCCTCTGTTCAAATGAAATTAGTTACATACACGAAAGTGATTTTAATCAAAAGAATTTTATTCAGATTGCTGTGTAGTATTAAACCTCTTCTACAACTGAACTAACATTTGCCTGAATATTTAAACTTTATGTTTTCTCTTTGTCTGTATATATTAACAGATACAAGTTCAACTTCCATTTGATTTCGAACATTTAGTTCATATTATTGTTGTTGGGCTCATAGCCACTTGGAGGCCTGTGAACATGTTGAAAAGGTCCAGGAAGAGGATACGAGAGGTTTCTTTGCTCGTGTGTTCCTTCATCCCCAAAATCATCGTAGACAGCATCAACTGGTAGCGTTGCAGTAAACATGACGGGTCCGTTCTGCTAGAGATAGAAGAAAAATTAAACTGGTGGTGAGACTGGAAATAAAATTAGGCAATTTATTGTTCGATAATTTCAGCTGTCCCAATCCTCCCTCCTCTCCCCTATCGTGAATATTAAAGGGGAAATTTACTTATTATGTTTGCGTGGACAATTTTACCATTGGCTTAATTTAAAGTGCAAGTGCACGAATTCATTTTTTAAAAAAAATTATTGCACCATAAAATGATTACAAAATGTATGCTATTAATAAAGTGAAAAATCTTTCTTTGTTAATTATTAAAGTTGTTTCGTTGTTAATTGTATTAAAGTTTTATTTGATTAATTAATCCAGGGCTTTTATTTAAATCACTAATATGTCAAGTGTTCCTTTTATTGCTTTTGCATTCCTTCTTTTAATAACGGGTTATGCTTGCATTAAAAAAAATGAAAAACATCAGTTAAACCAAAATTACAAAAAAGCCTATTTGCAAAATTAATACAATAAAAAAAAACTTAAAATTAAGGCTATGGCTCTAAAATTCTCTCTACCAGCGGAAAATTCACCGAAAATCATGCATCCGAAATCCATGCGATGCGAAAATCTTGCAACTTTGGCTATCAGAACAACTACAAGCTCTGGCGATATGAATATTGAAAAAAAAAAAAAAAAAAACCTCCTGCGATCCCAAATTCCTGCAAATAGCCCTGTAGCCGCGGTGATCATAAACCAGCATTGCACATGCATACTAGTGTCGTGTTAATAGGAGCTCCGGTGAAAAAGAACATAATTAAAATGATACTTACATCAAAGTCTTGATGGAAATTGTTTCTGCCGCGCCAAAAAGAAGACCGAATTCCGGTTTCATTAGAAGCGGGACGGGATGTACTACGACGCTTGTTTATGGCAAATTAGCGGGTACAAATTACATAACTTTTAAAGACTAATTTTAACAAGCAGCTTCATACGTGAGGTCTCTGGATGAAATGAGAAAAATTGATCATTTTCATTGTTGCAAACATTGTTGTAAACAGACAAGAGTATAGCAACAATGGCATGTCTTTAATTTTCAGTGCTGTAGCCATCGAATATTGTTTACATTCATTGTTACAAAAATTCATAATACTTTTACAATAAAATTCAGGGACACATTTAAAATATTCTAAAAAAACGTGGGAGTAATTTTGCTTAAATTTCATTCACTATTAGTGTCGAAAAGTACTTTGATGAAATAACTTGAACTATTTTAGTAACATCCATTTACAAATCCATTATTAACCATCATCAACTTTCACCTAAAACAAAAAAACTTCTCAAAGCATTTTCTTCTTGCACCTGAGATTAAAAACACATTTTAAGTTTTATTTACGATAAATACGCTGTGTAAAACTAGTTTCTTTTTGCATGTAGTGTTGCTGCAGCATAAACGTCAACCAGGGTGAAATAAATTTCGCACTTATTATTAGGCAAAGAGTTTTGTGTTGAGATGGAAAATATCTGCAAATTTGTGTGCATGACATAAATTTCGCACTTATTATTAGGCAAAGAGTTTTGTGTTGAGATTTAAAATATAGATCCAGGCAAAACTATAGATCCTATGCAACTTCCAAAGTTTGCTATGCCGTTTGCAGTTGCTCTTAAATTCAGAAAATATGCATTTAGAATTCCTGGCATTAATGTGTTCATAAAACCATATCCAATCCCTGAAAAGAAATAATAAAGGTGAGAAAATATTAATATTATTTTTGATTATATGGTATTAGGTTTGTTATTATCTCTAGAATTATGAGTAAATTATTTTACATTTAAACTGCAATCCAAGGTAAATATTAACTACTGGGATCTTTTGTTTGTAAAACCGTTCTGAAAGCGGAAATTGTAGTCAACAAGTATACGGATTTTTAGTATAGTCAAATAAAATTTTGTGAGAAGCAAATTTACTAGCATTAAATTTTTGTTTGTCAAAACTCAATAAAAGTATTAGTTGATTTTGTCATTGACCAGCCCTAACCCTAGAAATACAAACCTACCAGAAGTAAATACCTACCTTGGTTTGTATTTCTAAGTTTAGAGGGGAAAACACTGACAAAATTGAAAGGATATAGTTTGTGGAACATTAGTTTATTTATACATTTTGTAGCTTATCGATAGTTTAATTTGTTCTTTGTAAACAGAAAAAATACGAAATCACATATCTTTGATGAAAAAATATAAACTAAAAACTTTGATAAATGGACCTTGATGTTGATGAAACCCTTGTTGTACTTACTATAGGGTTTATAGTATCAAGGTCTCTATTAATATATCATCACTTATTTTTATTTGTCTTGTTTGATTAGATACACTCTTAAAACAAACGAGCGATTTTAACTCCGTCTGAGTTAATTTTCACTCCTTTCGGCAATACACATATGTCAATCGTGAAAAAAATAATTAACGATTTCTCTACTTGCATACAGTTATTTGCTAAATGTTAGAATACTAATTAATAAATAAAATTTTAATATTGGCCCTCTTTTTAATATTGTTCCATTTAAAAATTAATTTGTATTTTTTCTTTTACCGAGATAGTTAGAAGCATTGACAACAAGTTCAAACACTCTAACACCATCCTTTAAATTCTGTTGTCCAGTTTATTTGTCGCCTGAAACCTAATCGGTCTCAGTTCTTAGAACGGGGGACCTCTTTTTATGACCCCTGATCTTTACGGGGATCGCATGGTATTCTGCATTACACAATGATCAGGGAGCGCTCACAAATTGCTAACTTTCGGCTCCCACTTGGCTTCAAACGCAGCTTTCGGTCGATTTTTTTATCGCCAACGCTTTTGTAAGAGAAAAGTAACCACAAACTCTTATCAGCAGAGGGGGATCTCTTCGCCAAGCATTCCCCACCCTCTCACCAAATTGGCTACTTTTTGCGGTTTCGGCTGAGTCTCATTCGGCTGAGTGGGGTGCCACGATTAATTTGAATTTCGGAAAGTTTTTTAAAATTGCATTTTAAAAAATATATGGAGCTAGTTTATTCATTCTGTTTAAAATAGTAAAAGTAGAAAGTCTTCGCTGATGTATATAAATAATGATGATGTGATGTTAAGTTTGTAAGCTTTATTGTTTGTATTTGTGAAAAAAGTTTTGAATTTGTGTTAAAATATAGGAGTTTTTGTCTTGTGAAGTTTAAAGGTCTTCTTTTGATTGCATTTTATTCAAGAAATCACAATGTGTCATTTCATGTCAATATCTGTGTAATTTATCACTGGGTTAACTGTTTTTAAATAAACTGTTATAACCTTTTTTAGACGTCTTTAATTTTTACTTAACCCTTTCAGTCAGAATTTTGAAATCCTGGTCTAAAATTGATTTCCTTTACTATATGACCTACTATGGTCATAACGATTTCAGAAATGAAAAATTGGACATCTGGAAGCATTTTTTAAAGAGTTTTTAAAGTTTTTCTACAAAAAAAAAATTAAATTATAAAATTCTTTATAAAACTATTGAATTTTTGAGTTTTTAGATACATTACAAGATTATCTGAAGCTACAAATCATAAAATTTGACAAATTAATGAATTTCATACAGAAAATTCATTAATGCATTTAACCGCTCGGTACCGGTATTTTTCCAAGCCATAGAAAACTTGAAATAGCTATATATAAAAGCTTATAAAACCGATTCTAATTTCAGGAGATGAAAAAACTTTCTAGAAACTTGATTCTAAAGAATAATTTAAAAGTAAAAGTTTAAGTTACAATTTCATTTTAAACGCGTGTGAATAGCAATCAAAGTTGATGACTGGTATACCGGACAAAAATTTTGAAATTTTTTCATCGAATTCTTTATTCTGATATAATATCTCATACCTGCTTAATAAGAAGGAACATTATATAAGGACTAGTATCATAATTAATTATCTCGGTACTAATTCGATACTATTCTAATTCTACTTTCTAACGTCGGTCGTTTGGAACGCCCCCCCTCCCCTACGCTACACTTCTACTACCCCCTCCCCCCCTCCGACAGGGGCGGCGGCAGCAGGGGGGCTAGGGGTGCTTCAGCACCCCCGTCGGGGAAGGCTAGCACCCCCGTCGGGGAATTTTTTAATTTCGTCGGGAAAATTAGTCCTTAAGTTTAAAATTTTTTTTATCTTTCATTTTTATATGTTAGTTTGGTTAAAATGTCGGAAAAAATTTGGTCGATAAAACAAAAGCCCTTTAAAAGTTTTAAAATTCATCACTACTTTGCATATTTTAACACAGTCCTGGTTTGTGTGATCGAGTACTTATCGAAATACACCCCTTCCGCAAGATTTTCCATTCCACGGGGGCCGAGGAAAACGATATCATACACCACACCACCGTTCTTCATGGAGTGGGGATTGGGGTATTGGGGAACCCTTATCTTCAACCAGCGGGAGGTTTGCGGAGAAGCAGACTGCTTGGTTCTTAATTGGGAAAGTTTGGTTAGTTATGGGGAGGGTGGTTTAACATTACATAGTTAGGATCATCTGGGATTGTACTGTAGAGAGGTATCTGGATTCAGTTCGCGTTAGTAAACTCTTCGTCACGAACTCGTAAATTTTCGACAAAGATACATGATGCTGACATGTTTTTTCCGGTCTAAAATGTAATTTTACCCGAAGTGTTAAAGGGATACCAAAAAAAGGGGGTAAACAATTCTCAGAAAAAGGACATTTTAGTGATCTGCTTTTGGTGAAGACAGATGTGTCGTCAGAATAGAGGGCTATTGGGAAAGAAAAATGCAAAAAAAAAAAAAAAAAATAGTACCATCCGATAACGCTACAGTATTTTGAACCAGTTCACGTGTTCAACCAACGTTCGTTTTCTTTAGGTTAAAAAAGTGTATAAACTTTTATTTTGCGTAGATTTTTTGTGAATTTTAGCAGTAAAATTAATACAGTAGGTTTCTCAGCTTTTTAAACACGAATTCGAAATAGATTTTTTTTGTTTTAATAATTTGGTTATGAATAATAAACGAGGGAAAGGTTCACGTTTTAAGGTTGAATGTTGTTTATGTGCAGAACAATTTGACAATGACTACGTAAAAAAAAACACAGCTTTTGAAATATCAAGATTATGAAAAGCAAAACAGGAATATTCCGTTCGTAGAAGTTGGCGTAAAAAAAGGAAAAGTCCATGGGAATCGCTAAATCCAGTGAAGACGATCAAAAAAGATCTCTCTAAAACCGAAGGTACGTAAAAAATTATAATACATTAATGTTCGTATTTATTTCAACGTACAAAAATGGTTTAATTCTTTTCTCCAATTTTAGCTTTCACACTACGTTTATAACGTAAAATGGGGAAGGTATTATAATCGTTCAACCCGTCTGTCTCTCACTTTCATAGCCCCAAGCAAGAAATTTATTCACAAAAAGATTCTTTGATTGTATGATGATGATATGAAATGTATTCTTTCTATTTTAAAGCGTGCAATACTCCATATTTATTCATTAAAATATAAATTATTCTAGCAACCGATAATAAATTAATTTTGAAATAATTACGATAACTTTCGAAAGAAAATAAATAAAACTAGCCAAACTAATAAAAAATAATTTTTAAGATAGATTAAAAGATTAATAGAATCCGGCGGGTAGGACCGATTTTGGAAGGTACACTGAAGAACGGACTCAGCATGCCAGTACTACTTTTCCATTTTTGGCGATTTTATAGATGTCTGTACGCTCGGACGGACGGACGGACACTTATCTACTGTCTGTCGGCGAATTAACCTTAATTAGTATTAAAATGTAATTTTACCTAATTTTAATCCGCTGTTGCCATCACCAATGGCACAAGAAACTTTATTTAAATATAATATTTTTAAGTAAAGTTTATTTTTGTTATAAATCAGTTTGGAATGGATTCATTGATTGTTCATTATTATTAGTTTACTAAGAAAACGACTAAGAAATTGCATTATTTATAAATAAAAATATTTTTAGTTTTATGTTATATTTCTTTTTTGTTAGGGCAGAGGTTCCCAACCGGTGGTACGCGTACCACTGGTGGTACGCGGGAATATTTCAGGTGGTACACGTGAGTGATGTGAGCAGCATGCTATAAATAGCCACTCTACGCATGTGCAGTGAGCACGCAAACATATTACTCATTATTCTAAACTTTAACATGATATTAAGGAGAAATCTTTAATTAACTTCCAGGATCTAATTTTGCCGATATTGTATTATTTTTTACTTGCATGTTTTAGACCTATATGTAAGAAACAAAATTGTAAATTAATACCATTTTAGTATTTCTATTTCTCCTTTATCATAAGCATGTCATAAATAAACAAATATCTAACCATTAAATACGAAATTTTCCCTGGAATTTTACTCAAAAAACAATTGAACATTTTCAGAAAAGAAAATATTATACGGTTATTAAAATATTTAGGTCTGGTGGTACGCCAAAATTTCTCAAAAAGTCAAGTGGTACGCAGGTTCAAAAAGGTTGGGAACCCCTGTGTTAGGGCACTTTAAATAAATTTAATGTTTTCCTCGCAATAAATATTTTTTTAAAAAAATCAGGTTTTTAAAGATTTTATGTTGGATACATTTTCATTAAAAAATGTAAAACAAATTGTTTTTTTTCAGTGAATTTTTGTAATATGTGAATTTTTTAATGAAAATTTTAATTTTATATTATGTATGTAGTTCTACTTATGTCTAGTTAAATTTTAATTTTATATATTGAATTGAAACGTATTTGACATATTTCTGATTGATCTCTGACATAATTTGACAGTTAATTATATAAACTTAAGGTAGACCAGTACCTTGGAATTGAGGGAAATTTTTTTTATTGCATAATCCAAAAATAGACATAGTGCAGAAAACGTATACCAGATTTCAAAATTCTACTAGTTTGAAAAACGATCCAATTGTGCTGTTTAAAAACCCTTATCTTCGAAATTTCTACAGTTGACACTATGTTAAAATGCTTTATGTATCAAAATCTTATATTTTTTTTTTCATTTCGTCACAAATTAAAAAAAGTGTAATGCTTTTTTATTAATTTGCATAGATTTTAATAATTTTTTTTGTAATACATTTAGCATATTTAACAGAACCAAAAAATGTTGAGTAAAGTAGTCTAGTTTTTTTTTTATAAAAAGCAGTTTGGAATTGAAAATTCAATTTTTAATTTTTTTTAATATAATATCTATTAAAAATTAAAACTAGTATGTATTTGAAAAAAAAAACAGCATTTTTTAATATCACCATTACACAGTTGTAAAATAAAAAAAATTAAAGTTGTAACTTAAAAGGAGTTAGGATTTAAAAAAATTAATTAAAAAAATAACTAATTAAAAAAATAATTAATTAAAAAAAGTGTAGGTTGTAATAATTTTTCTTAACATTATGCGATGGTTATACTAATATACTTTATAAATGTAAAGTTAGTTTTACAATTTTTGCACCAAATTAAAAAAAAAAAACATGTTTATCCTACGGATCTACATTAAAGAATTAAGGTAATTTATTTTAAATTATACTTTAGCCCCCCCGTCGGGGTAGGTCAGCCCCCCCGTCGGGAAATTCCTAGCGCCACCACTGCCCTCCGACATACACTCCGAAAGATATCCACAAACAATTACAGCTATATGAACCCTCCACTCCACCCTCCCTTGTCTCAAGCGTGGCGTCATTTGAGGATGGTCCCTGTGACAAAATCATTCGAATGAATTCTCAAGAAAAAAGACAAACGAGAAAAAGACCTCAATTAACTTGAGATGAGAAAAATCGCTGGACTGGGCGAAAAGGCGCCAAATCCAGCAGCACTATCCAAAATCGCTGTCAGTCGAGTTATCCGCGGGTGAGTTTTCCGAAGCGAAGCCTAATCGGATGAAATGTCTCCGGGTGAAATCTCCGGCATCCGTATAAGGGATGTATAAGTGTTATAAAATTTCACAATTAATTGCAGTGTCTACGCTCAAGCTAAGTTAAAGATTAAATTACGCCTTGTGTAATTTAATTAGTAGTTAGTACACTAGTGTAATACGTAATACTTTTTTAAGGAAGAAAATAACAATTACGTGGCAACAAAATTATATTTGTTTGATAGCGTTGCACTAGAGATACAAGTTTGCTATTGGAGACGGGGTTTTTAATTCTTAACAACGGTCAAGGGACGTAGCCGACACCTGAGTGAGCATTAAAACTCAAAAGAGCGGCATCTTCTGGTTTGGACATTGACGTATTTAGCCATCATCCATCTCAACATGGACATTACATATTTTTTACTATAGCCAAGTATGTAAGGAAGACATCCATAATTTAACAAAAAGATATTCCGAAGTTACTAATTTTGATGATGCATTCTTCGATTCCATACCCTCATTCAATGATGCTAAATTAACCAGTAAGTTTTCTTTAAAAAAAAAAGGTCATTTCATAGGTATACCCCTAATATATAAATTTATGTAGAAACGGTTGTAGATGTCACTTACTGTTACGAACCTAGTTTTTCCCCGATAAGAATGTTAGTGAGTATTTAAGTAACAGGAAAGTAGGCTATTTTAGTTCTTTAAGAACTTCTTGTTATTAGGCATGACATCCTAATTGAAGGCATCCTCACATCTTTTTTTCCCTGACTTCTACCACTGATTTTATTATAATTCAATAAAAAGTATTCTACAATGTACAATAAATTACGCAGCTAAAGAGAACAAAGACGACGAAAGGAACAATGAAAGAAAATAAGTTTGGTTTGATTGGAATCATCGTCGCACCAGAGCTACACGAGGGATATGGGCAACGTATTTTAAAAACACAGTCAAGTGACGAGCCGACACCTGAGTAGGCACTCAAAGCAAACGTTAGGGGCCTAGGGGGGCATCGTCCGCAGCGTTAGGACTTATATTCAACGTGAGCTTCCCCCACACGATGTGTTATTCGTCGAACATTTTTGTCTGCACTGCCTCCAGCCCCTCCCCTCCGAACAATGGCTGGGCGGTGAGTTTATCTCAAAGGCTCTGCCGATTCTTGGAATTTCTCCTCTCCTGAGGGATCACTTGTTTGCCACGTGTCTCAGTTCAGCTTCAGCCGAGACACAGGGGACGGGATAGTTTAATATCGCCAAATTAAGGTGTAATATTCAAAAATTGTAGCAAAAAAAAACTGTATTTTTTCTCATTGTTCCTTTATTTTGTTGTATATTTTTTTTTCAAAAAATTAAAAAAAAATTATAATCACGTGTAAAGGAATAAAGACAGAAGATGATTTTTGTATTTTCTTTTTCTTCTAACTTTTTAATAAATGTCTTTAAGCAAGAAAAAATAGTTTTGTTATCGAATTCAACAACTCAAAATGTTTCCAAAAAATATGAAAAACAAAGTTTTGCTTCCATTATTAAATAAAATAAATTTTATTTGTCAAACATGAATGAATTACATATTCAATTCCCTTTATGTGACTATAATAAGTTGGAAAGACGTATTTCAAGTCAAATGGTAGAGAATTTTCTGCACTTCAATTTGATATTTAGTTTTCTGCATAAATTGCAAGCCTCTTTTTAAGTAGAGTGCAAATAAAACTTTTGACGTTTTTTTCCCAAGGGATTCTATTATGGTTATTGGTAAATAAGTTTTTCCCCTCACAACTTTAAAAAGTAGTAAGTAGTCGAAGTTCAGAATCGTATTTAACACCTTCGAAGACAGATAATTATACCAAACCACAATAATAGGTATCACTTTTTAAAAAAAGTTTTTTTAAAGATTTTTTTTTTTTTTTGAAATTGTTTAGTTACTAATCATCAAAAGAACTACATTGTTTACAGTAATTACAAAACTGTGAACCGAACTTTAAAAAGTTAATAATCTCATATTAAATGTCTTTTAACTGATATCTTTGAAATTCTAAGACTTGAAAACTAACGGAACAAGCAACAAGTTCTAAAAGAACTAAAATATCCTACTTTCTTGTTACTTATGTACTCACTGAAATTCTTATGGGAGAACAAGTTGGTTTGTGACAGTAAATGTCACCTAGAACAGCTTATGCATTAATTAACATATAACAAGAATTATACATATTAGAAAAAAATCGTCAAAAAATACAGCATCCAGCTGTAATTTGAACCTTTAAAAGCCAAAAGTAAGTTTCATTAATTTTCTTTCGCAAATTGAATCTATATATTTCACGTCTGTGTTTAATTTATTTGCAGTTCGAAGAATAGTTATATAAAATGTCAAAAACGTTTTAAGTATAGCGCTAGTTTTTTATTTTGAATATGTAGTAACATAAAATTAATTCTGTAAGAAACTTATATTTTCTTGATATTTATTTATGAGAAAACATGAAACGACTCCTAACTGCACTAAAACTAACTAATGTAAATTAAAAAAAAAATAGATATTTATTTAAAAGAACGCAATGCCTTGTCGGTGTAGTTTTTTTAGTAAACAAAAATGAACAATCAAATAAGCATATTGTGGTACATTTTATGACAATATTCTGGACTGATTCATAACATAAATTATTAACTGATAGTCCAGGCAACGAAGAGTTCTAGAGGGAAAGTTTTGGAACACAATTTTTGACTTCATAACTTTGTTTAGACTAGTTAGGAGGTAAACATATCAAAAGTCCCCGCCCCTAGCCCCTGTGCTAAAGGGGGGAGGGGGGGTTGAATGTCCCATTTTTCAGTTTTTCGCTTATATCTCGAAAACTATGAGTTCTAGCTATATAATTGTAATACACAAAATGAAAGCTGATTAAATTTGCTACAAGCTGCACCCCTCAAGTGTTTTAATATCTTATATAGTTTTCGAGATATCCGCTCTTGAAAGTCAGTAATTTTGGAGAAAACACTTCTCCCCCCACATTTTCCCTCTTTTTTGACCGGATAACTCTTCAAAAATACACCGAAACACTAAATTTTGGCCCTAGATTGGTAGAGAATTTAATTCTTTTCAATAATATATCTTATATTACTATTTTATCTATTTTCCTTCAAATTTTAAAGCGGTTTCAGTGTTGAGTGAAGATCGTACTGAAAGTCCCATTATAGAGCTAATGCATAAGTTTTGAAATCGCAACTTTTGGAAAACAATTTATTTGCCATGTTATTCCATTTTCACAAGGTATTAGAATCACCATAACATCAATTTAGCACAAAATTAAAAAGAAAATAACATCCGGTTATTTAATTATTAATTAATAAAGTTTTAAAATAGTGGCGCCATCTGCTGTATATGTTTGAAATTTTAAAACTTCAAAAATATATAATTAAATAACTAGATAATATTTTTGTTTCAAATTTGTTTCATTTCGATGTTATGTTGATTCCCGTACCTGTATAAAAAGGGCTAACATGGCAAAGCAATACATCTGTGGAAGTTGTTATTCCAAAACTAATGCATTAGCTCTATCGGACTGACAACCCCTCTTATGTACACTTATTCTATACTGAACGTCTAAATAACACTGATACTCATTTTGTAGGCACGTTGTTACTTTAATATTTTATCTATTTTACTTCAATCCTCGAACTCCAGTGGGAAAACGGTCAGATGATCCCCCTGTTCTTCTTCATCTTCGGAGTCAACTTGAGAGACCCTTTTGAGGCTAGTCCCCTGGGAATTTTGGCATTCTGAGGAACATTTGAGACTTGATTTTTTACAGCTACCAGTTTGAGCTGGCACAGACTTTCATGTTTCTGCAGAAAATTATTTTCTTAATATTGTCAGGTGCTGCTGCTATTTCACTGTGCACTTTGACCATCAGGCAGTTATTCTCAATCTTCCAATCATACATAAGAGGAGGCAGGTCATTTCCCAGCCACAACTCATCTTGGTGTAATATTCAGAGGAAATACTGTTTTACCGATTCCTCGGTGGGAAGAAGACGATATATCAGGCTTGATGGCGGCTCCGGATTCCAAGAGTGAATTATGCCTGTGGCATTGGGGAAGGCCTCTTTCGTTGGAGCCCCATAACACCACAAGATGCAGGTATTGCCTGCCTTTTGTACCTGATATGTGGTTAAGGAAGGGTATGAAACGACCGCTGCTGCTTTCTGGACTTCTGACGATTTCGTACACAACTTCACAAATGCGATCCCGCTTTTTCGAAATGTGAAAGATGTAGTGTCGTGTCGCATCCAGCTATTGTGTTTGCAAAAATAGCACGTCCTAAACCCAGTTGCTGTAACTCTTGGGATGAGAATAAAAAAATCTTTTGTCTTCCCACGTCCAGGCTTTATGAAACCGATGTCCTTATGCACATCAGCTGTAGCCATCAAGAGGACTGTAAGGTCGACACAAAATATTAAAGTATAACAACGTGCCAGCAAAATAAGTATCTGTGTCATTTCCGACATTATCACAGCCGTATGCCGTATCCACTATCGGAACGTATACATTCCTTTCTGCTCGAAGGGTCCTACATTCAATTGTCCTCAAGCTACACCTTAAGTATGTTGATGAGACCATTTTATTTAAATTGTTCGACAGAAAGTCATCTTGTTTGAAGTTTATCTTGGTGTTTTCAGTGAAAAGGATATCAACCGACTGCGACTTCTTGAGTCGATAGCTCTTCTGCTGGTCCCAGTGTACAGTGAGTTAGCAGCAGCACCTGACGATGTTCTGAAAATTATGTTCGGATGATGTAAGAAAGACTGTGCCAGCTCAAGTGTAGCAGAAAAAATAGCAAGCCTCAATGGTCCTATACCCTTTCCATTTTGAATCCAAGCTTCGAAAAGACTCTCTTCCCCCATACCTTCACTGGGTTTTCTACGAAAAGGGGGGAATATCGCTTATCTAATCCTAGCGCGCTTGAGGTTTACAATCAAAACAGTTAGTATTTCCCCATGTAGGGTGGGGAAAAAACCGAAACAGCTATAAATCACCCCGGTCCAAGAAAACCGCACTCGTGGATGGGGGGAAGAAATGCTTTCCAAGCTTGGATTCAAAATGGAAAGGGTATAGCCAAACTTACCATTGGAACAGCATCAATGGGGTCCCTCAAATTGACTCCGAAGATGAAGAACATGAATAGCATCTGACAGTTTTCCCACTGGTGTTTGACGAATGAAATAAAATAGATAAAATATTAAAGTAACTAAGTTCCTACAAAATGAGTAAAAGTGTTATTTAGACGTTCAGTAAGAATAAGTGTACATAAGAGGGGTTGTCAGTCCGATAGAGCTAATGCATTAGTTTTGGAATAACAACTTCCACAGATGTATTGCTTTGCCATGTTAGCCCTTTTTGTCCAGGTACGGGAATCAACATGACATCGAAATGAAACAAATTTGAAACAAAAATATTATCTAGTTATTTAATTATATATTTTTGAAGTTTTAAAATTTCAAACATATACAGCAGATGGCGCCACTATTTTAAAACTTTATTAATTAATAATTAAATAACCGGATATTATTTTCTTTTCAATTTTGTGTTAAATTGATGGTATGATGATTCTAATACCTTGTGAAAATGGAATAACATGGCAAATATTTTTTTTTTTTAAAGTTGCTATTTCAAAACTTATGCATTAGCTCTATGGGACTTTCAGTACAATCTTCACTCAACACTGAAACCGCTTTAAAATTTGAAGGAAAATAGATAAAATAGTAAAATAAGATATATTATTGAAAAGAATTAAATTCTCTACCAATCTAGGGCCAAAATTGAGTGTTTCGGTGCATTATTGAAGAGTTATCCGGTCAAAAGAGAGGGAAAATGTGGGGGGAGAAGTGTGTTCTCCAAAATTACTGACTTTCAAGAGCGGATATCTCGAAAACTATATAAGATATTAAAACACTTGAGGGGTGCAGCTTGTAGCAAATTTAATCAGCTTTCATTTTGTGTATTACAATTACATAGCTAGAACTCATAGTTTTCGAGATATAAGCGAAAAACCGAAAAATGGGACATTCAACCCCCCTCCCCCCTTTAGCACAGGGGCTTGGGGCGGGGACTTTTGATATGTTTACCTCCTAACTAGTCTAAACAAAGTTATGAAGTCAAAAATTGTGTTCCAAAAATTTCCCTCTAGACCCTTTTTTCAGCCTTCGTTGCCTGGACTTTTGCTGAAAAGTGGAGAGGGAATCAATTTTATACATAAAATAAAAATTTATAAATAAAACAAATCACCGTTATTAAGGGTACACCCGTGCAACGCCGGGTTTATGAAGCTAGTAGAATCATATACATAATTCAAGATGTGATGAAGATCTTATTTTAATCATAATGAAAGATTTAGAGTAGCGTATTTTTTGTAGAAAGATTAATGAGGATTTCGCTCATTAATTATCATTTATGCATAAGGGATGCATAAATGATAAAATATTTTAAAGCAGGGTAGTTCAACCTAAAATAATGGGACCAGATTTTCAATGTAAAAAATCAAGACATTAAATCTCATTTTTTATTTTCTTATTTTCTCTTGGGGCCGGGGAGCTCAGTCGGTTAAGCATACGTATAGCTTGCGGAAGATCCCAGTTTCTGGTCCGGGCATCGTCGAAATTATTGCCGACCTATTAACGGCCCGTGCAGCCAAAAATGTTCGACGAATAATACCTCGTATGGAGGAAGCGCACGTTAAATATAAGTCCTAACGCTGCGTACGATGTTATAGCTTTTGTTTCAGTTTGAGTTATATCTTTTTACAATAGCTTTTTTTTTCAACTTATATGTTAGAATCTTTGATGACTTTTGTTTTTCTTAAAAAAGCATATCATTACAGTCCTAAAAATGTTTTGACTTCTGCTGAAATTTGAAAAATAAAAATTGAAAAATATATAGTATCACAACATTTCTAGTGATTAAAAAGTTCTTTTATTTAAGATCTGAGTTATAAAATCTTTAAAGTATTTTAATATTAAAAGTAGAAGTTTGAAGAACAATGTGGTTTTCTTTTTAAATGTATGCATGTTTAATAAAAAAAATAGAGCTTCAGTTAATTATTTGTATAAATGTATTTTTTAGTTTCGAATGTGTTTATCCTGTATAAAATTATCATTTTATTTTATTAAAAAAAACATAGAAAGTAGTATTTGCCTTTTGTTTGACTTTAAAAAAAAAATCTATATATGAGTAAATAACTTTATATTGATTGATTTGGGTTCATTTTGCTCAAATGAATGCAAATTAATCCAAATGTTTTTTTTTTTTTTTTTTTGGAATTCTCACCTCCGTTACTACTGGTGGACATAAAGTTATGTATTATTTTTTTTTTTTAATTTTTATTTTGGAATACAAAGAAAGCAGCATCATATACGTTACAAGACTGTTATTCGTATCAACTCAAATATTTACAAGCTATATGCTATTATACGAACTATTCTCACCTTCAATTACCTACACTGTTCACCAAGGCGAGACCAAATTTAGTAGTATCTAAATAGATTTCTTGTTCATTATTATCAGCAACATCTGCTACTTTTATTTTCTTTTGCTTTGTTGTTAATTATAAATCTCCTGAATATGATTCAATTTTTTTTATCTATTCTAAATATTTGAAGAAAAATTTTGTTATAATGAAAAATGCAAGAACACTCACACAGCACTTTCTTTCATTAAGCTCTTCAGTTTTCTCTTTAATCCACAAGAACTATTTGTTGAAACTATTGATATCACCTGTTAATTATTTATCTACAATTTTTGTACACACTTAAAAAATATATCTGTCAATTCAAATATTTTTTGTTAGTTTAAGTAAAATATACATATTTATTGTTGGTATTGAATTTTTAAGTCTTGCTCCTGTTACCACTGAAGTTTTTAAGTTATTTAATATTTTTTAATTTAAAATATCAAAAATTAATACTAAACTGGACCACATGTTTACTAATGTTTGCAGCTGTACATCACAAGAAAAAAATTGTAACTGAATATTTTTTAAGTTTCAATAAAAATTAGTGAAATCTGGCCTTTTTTTGAAGAATGACAATGCTTGGCACTATTGGGTTAAAAAAAAAATGAAACTGATTAATAATGCTGCACTAGAAACCCCTGACTACCGGCTGTTTGCCGCTAAAAATTTATTTTCTAACATAAGTTATAAATTTGCCGTTTTCTTAAGTTTTTGGTATTAACAAAATGACATCTCATATAACTATGGATTTTATGCCTATATATTAAAATCTAAAAAGTCCCATTTATTCTTAAACTATAAAGATTCTTAATGTGTCCTTGAATTCATAGTTAATTCTTTAAAGTAGTAAATAAAATCTTAAGTGTTTCCAATTTGGTTCTTTTAAACTTGCTTATCAGGATTACCAATACGCAATTTTTCCGAATAAGACTTTAATTTATAGTTATTCGTCAATTACTCAGATGGCGCCAGGAGCAATCTCTCAAAAATTGAGCTGTGACGTCACTGCAGGAAAATGTGGTAATTAAGCAGCCAAATGAAATATCGCCAAGTTGTTAGGTAGGGTTGTAGCGTGTGTGGGTTGTTTGTGTTGTTAAATATCAAGCGTTACCCTCGCTGGCCGCGTGCGTTCTTGGATTGTCTGTTTTACCTGTTTTTTTAATATCGGTATGATGAATGAAATAAAATTTCAAAGTGGAAAATAATGTTCTTCATGCGACGATTTGATTAATTTTTAAAAAAAGTTTGAAGATGAGTCGTTTTGCCAGCTGTACATTTCTCATTCCCTAATTATTGAGTGCGCGAGAAAACGTGGTGCGGGAGAAAACAACGTGTTTTTTAAGAGAAATTATTGAAGCATAAATGTTAGTGAAAATGCTAATAACTCATTCATTCATCTGTAGCGTTTGGAAATTTGAATGTAGGGGAGAGTGGTAATGAACGGGCTAATTTTTGGTTTTTAATTTTTGTGATTTTTCTAATAAACTTTTTTGTCCTAAAATTAGCTCTTCAGTTACTTTATTTATTTGGTTATAAAAAAGTCATAAAAATTGGATTGGAAAATATCTAATGAATGATAATATAAATATAGAAATTTGGCCCATTCATCCCCACCCATGGTGTTGAATGGGCCACTAAATGAATTCAATTAAAAAGGTGGAATTAATCTTTTATTCACCAAGTATGACAAAATAAATGCCACTTGACATGATACGACACAAAAGCATTCTGAAAAAGTAATTAATACACAATTCTTATCAAAATTTATAAACTTAGGGCCAAAATGCGATATTTTTTTTTTAGAAATCGTTATAAACCTAACAAGACAATAATTTAATCTAAGCCAATGACGGCCAGTTATGATACACATTAAGCAGAAAATCAGAAAAGGGGAAAAAACATTTTCATGATTAGGGCAAAGGTGGCCCATTCATGACCATGATACAGTGGCCCATTCAGCCCCACCTATACTTCTGGAATGCATTTAGCTTTATTTTTAGTATATTCAATTCAAGTATCATCTATAAACATCCTAAAATTAGTTTACAGATATGCAAGGACTTGCTATTACACATAATGGCAATGAAAATGTATACTTTATTTATTTTACTGAAAAGGGAAAAATTTACTTTCCAATCACTTCTTGACCAACCTACTCTAGCGGAAAATGGCTTCTCTTCAGCAATGGAAAATTTGATGAGTTTGGTAGAACAAGTAGATCTATCTGTTGGTGACATCTAAAATAATTGTATGCCAATACTTTTTCATATCTTGTTAGTGGCCCATTCATTACCACTCTCCCCCTATTTACAAAGGTTTTCCGAAATTACTTTAAAAAGAATGACATAAAAAAATTACTATAGAACTAGGTGTTCCTATAATCAGCATTTGTTAATGTTTTATTAAAAATTGTGCTGTTTTTATGAAAATGCTTTTTAGATAAATAGATATGTTTCATTTTCTGTGCCAACACGAGTTTGTTCCAAATGATCAATAAAAAAAAAATCTTCGATTCCCAGTGAGTGTGTGTGTTTGCAAAACTAAAATTTAACACAAAACCTTATCAAAGTTTTAGGGTGGCCCTTTATTAAACCACGATGGATTTAATGTGCACCAGTCCCCTCCATGCAGAGTATTTTTCGTTAGGTTGCTAACTGCACAATTCGTTTATGGTTGGGCAGTGTCAAACACCGCATAGTAGGGTTGATCGAAAGTATAGACGAAGAAAACTTTTGTGAACAAAAAACGGCTAGTGCGGAAAAGTTGCTTTTAAGTGCCATAAAGACAGGTGCAAAATATTTATTTCCTAACTTTATGTCTTGAGGTTCCTCTGTGGCCCTAAAGTTTAAATATTCTTATTTTTCTCCCCAATACACTGAATTTATCAATCCTAAAAAATCCGCAAAAATTAAATGTTGTGGATGATGTATAACTTTCAGAACATTTTCAAGGTTTTTAATACAGTGGCGGAATTTTTGTAATGATGTATATGCATGCACCGCTTTTCTATTTTTGAGTTGTTTTAATGGCTGACTTTTTAGCCCTTGGAGCTTGTGGGCTCTGGTTCGGGTCCCGGTCATGGCATGGATGTTTGTATCCGTCAATAAATGTTGTTATTTGTCTAAGTGTTTGTGTCGTCTCTTTCTTTGTGTGTCTCTTGTGATTGTGTCATTTCTGGGATTGAATACAATAGACGGTCGCAGTGTTCGGCGAACTTGCCCCCCACCAAGAAAGTCATAATGGCTGACTTAATAGTTATTATAACAACTACCTAGCATATTTTATAGTAATAGCTAGAGAACTCAATTACAGTTAGTGAAAAGCGCAATTACTCGGCCCAGCCCACATAACGGCACAGCTTTAAAAAAAAAAAAAAAACACCTTGATATTCGACCAGGTTTGTTCCGTTGTATGTAGACACACTCTAAAAGTCTTTTAAATGTTTTGGGACTGAATAGAAGAAATATTTATCATTTTTAGCACCAATATGCAGGTAACACCTATCTTACTGGTGTGTCTCACATGTTTCGAATTTGCCCAGAATTTCCGGATTTTTAGCGCTGTTGTTGGAACCTAAGACATAAAGTTATTAAGAAGAAAAAAAATTACACCTGTCCTTATGACACTAAAGAAGCTCCCTTTTACGCACTAGCCGTTTTTATTTTTCATAGAAAATATTTTTTGATCCACCCTACCGTATAGTCGAACCGAATGCCTCCTGGGATCACTTGATCTAAAAACCAACGTCTTACCAACTGGGCTACTCCTGCCCTGTTGTTTAAGGAAAATAAGAACACCCTTCGTTAAAGGAACGAAATAAAAACTTCATTGGTCATTACATAATTTATTCTCAATTTTTACTATGGTTTTTAACCTTTTAAAATTTCAACAACGCAATCTTCTTTATCAAAACCACTTGTATTGTACAAAATGGCGACCTGGAATTGCAGTTAAATATTATTTTAATTACATTATATATTTTTTTAGCATTTATAAGATCCTAATTCTAATTAAAGTGCTTATGTGTGCTGATAGGGTTAAGTAAATAAAAACAGAAAATAACACTGGCAACGAGGATCCCCCGATTTCATCACAACCACGCTGTTCATTTTTATTCCCAAAACCTTATCATCTTTGAGCGATAAAAGAGCCAACGAGGCAAACTATCTCTCACTTTCAGTATCCGTCTGCGCATGTGCAGTGTTCTGCCGTAAGAGCGAAGGATTTCTGGCAGATTTTGAGCATGCGCAGATGGTGCCGTAAACGCGATGGGTTTCTGGCAGTGCCGTAAACGTAATCACAGCGAACAGCGAACAAGATAAAATTTCTTAATTTCTTTTTCTAAGAATTTGTTTCGTTTTAAGTTAATTAGTTAAGGTAATGATAGTTGCACTTCGATCCGTCAACAAAGTTTTGCTGAAGCGAATCTTTATTCTAAGAAGCATGAGTAACGCATCAGCAAGTAGTTATTTAATTGAAGAGCAGAAGTATTCCTTTCTGAAGGATTTAGGTTTGGAAAAGAACAATAAAGGAGTTTATCATGGTGCATGGACCGGAGCCGGACAAGTTTGTAGTGTTTAGTTATTTTAATCCGAGTTTGATGTACTGTGTTCGAATGAGTTGCAAAGTTGAAGCTGTTCTTGATATAGTTAACTTTTTTTCAAAGCAAATGTATTGTACACGTAACCAATCCTTAAATATAACAACAGCATTTAACACTTACTATGCCTGGAAAGTTGGGGAATTTTTTTTTATTTTGTGAGTGAAAAACCTGGAAAATCTTTAAGGTTTTAAACATCCACCTATAATTTTATGAATGTAATTATTACATTCTTAAAAGTTTAATGCAAAATGAAATTTAAATGTCCTTGTAAAAAATGGTATATTGTGATTCAAAATACCTTTTTATGAAATAAAAATGTAGAAAAACATTTCTCAGTACGAACTCTTAATATGACGGGCATGAATGTTTGTAGTGGTTTTAATCCACTATTAGCACTAAGAACTCTGACTCTTGGGTTTTGCTTTATAAAATTACTTTAGAGCACTACAAATTACCTTTTAAATGCCATACCTAGAATTTCTTGTTTTGGTACGGGAAAACCTTCAAGAGTTGAAACTTTGAAATTGTTTTTGAGTAGACACCCTGTTTTGTATACATTATAAAAAAAACTATATTTGTTAATTAATAAATACATCATCGATAACTCTAAGTATAAATTGTGGATGCAACTATAAGTTATATTAAACTGCTTCTTAATAATTTGAATATATTTTTTATAGACTGTCACTTCCATCTGTCCAAGCAACAACAGACCTATAGCAGACGTGGTGCAGGGTAACTTGACTGATTACGAAAATGCTGTTGGTGAGATGCAAAAGGCTTGGGACATCTGGGCCGACCTCCCAGCTCCTCAGAGAGGGGAAATTGTGAGGCAGATTGGGGATGCGTTAAGGCAAAAGAAGACTCCTCTCGGGAAGTTGGTCTCCTTGGAAATGGGCAAGATCTTAGCTGAAGGGGAAGGTGAGGTAGGTTGAGGCAATAACTTTTTACGCATTATGCTTGCTCATTCTGTATGTATATCACTTAACACAAACTCTGTATTGTGCCATCTATGATTCTGCTAAATATTCTGGTGAGAATAGGAGGAACAGCTATGAGATAATGGACAGTCGTGATTTTGTGATTTGTCTTACAAAAATGCCCAAATGCGGTATGCAGTTATCATGTTTTATGCATCTTGATAGTTATCGCAACCTTACAATACATTTTAAAACATGAAAATCAAAACTTACCATTAAATTGTCACTTAAGTTCCCACATGTGCTATCTAACTTTGCAAAACAGTAGACATGTACTGAAAGGTAACCCTTGGTGAACTTTCCAAAATCGCGCCAAAAGTCGGCCGATAACCCTACCGAAATGATAGGATGGGTTGGGATAGGCTTGAATTATCGTCACATTAGAGCGACATGAGGAAGAACCGAAAAACGTGTTTGTTCATTTAACACCGGCTGTTCTGACTTTCTTGTTACATAATATCGGTCTACATAATGTAATGCTGAGATATGTAACAAAGTCCGAACAGCCGGTGTTAAATAAACACGTTTTTCTACTCTCCCTCGTATAGCTCTAATGCGACGATAATTCAAACCATCCTATCTGTTAGGAAAATACACTTTTATAAAAATAAATTAAATGCTTAACTTACTGCTTTTATTTGTATTGGGTCTTTTAAATATTTTACCTAAGCAATTTTGATGTTTTCATGTAGTGCCTGCATGGATTTAAAATTCCGCCTCCATAAACAATGCATGCGTTCACTTCATTCTATAAACATCACTATTAAGTTGCATTTGCTTTGGTTGGTTTGAAAAACGTACATTTCTTGTAGCTCTTGTAGGACGTTTTTTTCATGGAAGTTAAATCCTGACGCAATCACATTGTAGGTTATTTTTCTGACTGATTGGTTTAGTAAACGTGACTTTTATGCTAATTTGTTGTTTTTTGCTCTGTATTCATGCATACCGGGCACTGTAACCGCGCCCGTTGATTTATGTATAAATACCATGTGATTCTATTACTTTCTCTGCTTCTGACTTGCTTGCTACTCAGATGAGTTAGGCTGAGTTTGTTTGCCGTAGTGTGCGGCGTTTATTATGTTTTAATTTTAATTTAATTATGAATAAATTTTAGAGTGCTTTTAAAGAAGTCTCCATGATTATTTAGGATTATTAGCTTACATTTTTTCCCACTGCGTTTTTCTAAGTTGATATAAAAAATCTCTAAAGTTAAGGTTAACGTAGGACTTTTTTTGCAATGCCCTTTGTTAACCTACAACACTATCCTGTCTTATCATTTCAGTTGAGTTATCGGCCGACTCTTGGCGCGATTTTGGAAAGTTCGCCAAGGGTTACCTATACCTTTTAGTACATGTCTACTGTTTTGCAAAGTTAGAGAGCACATGTGGGAACTTAAGTGACGAAATCATGACTGGTCTGAATATTACCCATCGGACAATCACTTTTCATATTTATTTTTAAATGAAATTGCACTTAAGAAAGTGATTGGATTAACTTTAATGTTTTGGAAATATATTTTTATTTTGGGCAAAATAATTCTGAATTTTTAACATTTCCTATAATATAAAAATACATAGCAATTTTTTTGATACATTAATACTTTCCCACAAACTGTAAGTATATTTAAACTTTCCAAATAAAGTTAACCTTCAAATGAAAGCATTTCCTTGTTCTTCCAGGTCCAAGAATACATCGACATCTGTGACTATGCCGTTGGTTTATCGAGAATGATTGAGGGCAAGGTTCTTCCTTCAGAAAGACCTGGCCATGCACTTCTAGAGATGTGGAACCCTCTGGGAGCCATTGGTGTGATCTCGGCTTTCAACTTCCCGGTGGCGGTGTATGGGTGGAACAATGCTATAGCTCTGATATGTGGCAATGTCATGGTTTGGAAGGGGGCGCCAACCACCAACTTGACAAGTGTAGCAGTGATTAAAATTATCTCTTCAGTTTTAGAAGTGAGTGAAACTGAATTGTATATTTTTTATGAGGTGCTTAAGTTTTTTTATACAAGAATTTAGTTCAGATATTAAGATTGAAGCAATATTACAAAAGCATATTTTTAATTGCACGGTGTAAAAGACATTTTAGTGTGTATCTACTACTGGTTTTAATTTTTAAAACTTTTTGTTGCATTACCCTAAAAAAAGCCACACTGTTAAAAAATATAAAATTTATATCAATCTATTTAAAATCAAATACTGTTTATTTAAGAGCCTAATATTTGTGTTAGCATAACTTGTATGTTTTCTCTTGTATTAATGTGTGGGAATCTTGTATGTAATACTCTCACTGTGGTTAGATGTAAATTAAAAGTAAATTTCTATAGTCTGAATGGCAATTACTGATTCACTAATCAAGTAAGGCTTATAAAAAAAAATCCTCACTACATCTTAAAAGTTAATTTAATCTGTTACTCATATTTTTGCTTATAAAACTGTTATTCAGTAGAACTGTTTTTTTTAAAATTCAATAGAATAAGTGTAATTAAAAAAAAACGGAAAGATTTTCATATTGATTGATCATTTATGATAACAATATCTAGAAAATCAATTAATATAATAAATAAGAACCTTGAATTCATCTCTGCTTCAAGTAAGAACTCCATGAAAAAAACACTTATCCATTTACAACAGCATTTTATCAATGTCACTTAAACATCACAAAAAGTAATATTTAATTTATTTCTTTGTCTATAGAAAAACAATCTTCCTGGTGCCATATGCTCACTCGTGTGTGGAGGCGCTGATATCGGCTCTGCCATGGCCAAAGACACCCGACTCCCTCTGGTGTCATTCACGGGAAGTACCAACGTCGGACTCCAAGTTGGCGTGGAAGTCCAGAAACGTTTCGGCAAGTCATTACTGGAACTTGGTGGCAACAACGCGATCATTGTTTCTGACGATGCCGACCTTGATATGGTGATCCAGGCTTCTGTGTTCGCTTGCGTTGGGACTGCTGGGCAGAGGTGTACTACTACTAGGAGATTGATTGTGCATGAAAAGGTTAGTTATAAGATGTCTCTCTACATAGTATTCGTTAGTAGATGCATCTGATGAGTAGGCTGGTTTCCTCGACCTGCTGAAAATGTGTTTTATTTTGCCGAAGTTCTGAAAATTAATTGAAGATCCTTGAGAATATTGAAATTAATTATTAAAATCTTTTAATTGGTATAGATGTTTTTTCCTAGTATAATAACTTAAACAGAATTAAATATTGTTATTATTTAAAGTAATTGTTTGACCCTTGTTTAAACTTTACACAAATCTAATATGTTTTAATATTGAGTTTTGTAGAATGGTAAATAACTTTCAAATTAAATTATCTTAAATTTCCGAGTAATTTAAATTTTTATTCACGATCCTAACTGACAACATTAATTCCATTTAAACCTTTCTGTCCAAATGACAATTTGGCATTATCATTTTAGAATTTTTTTTTCTGATTAGCTATAGCAATTTCAGATAACAAAAAGCATATCATTCGATTCTTCAAGCTTTTTTCTATTAGAAAACATTTTGTTATAATCCCAATGAATGTCGGAACTCCTATTTTTAAAAAAAATATAATCAGCACAATAATGATGCCAAATGGCATCACTGGGACTGAAAGGGTTAAATAATAGGCTTATTGATTAAAATAGCAATGAATCATGAATTTCAACCAAACAGCTACTGAATTTTCATTTACATTAATTCAATTATCTGTGTTACAGGTTTATGATGAAGTAGTGGATAGATTGAAGAAAGCTTATACTAAGATAAGAATTGGCGATCCTATTGAGCCAGGAACTCTTTATGGACCAATGCATTCTAAACAGGGAATACAGTTGTATCAAGAAACAATCAAAGAAGCACAGAATGCTGGAGGAAAAATAGAGTATGGTGGAAGGGTATGACTTTTTTTTAATAAAAAATTTGTGTATTGAATTAACACCTTGTTCTGGTTATAATTGAATAGAACTTAGAGAAATGTCATTAAATTTACGTTTTTTAAGAATGTGTTTTTAATCTTAAGAGTTACGGAAGTTTTGGCTTTCTGAAAATCATCAAAGGTTTCCGATTTCAAAAACACTAGAATCTCCTGATTTCTAAATCGGTGCAGAATTGAATTCAAATTCAGAATAACCGGAGATACCAGATTCTTCAATCACTGGAGATTGCCAATTTCAGTATCCGAGGAGATTCCTCATTTTAAAATTACCTTAGATTTCTGAGACTGGTTTCTTTGGTGAACAGCAGAGAAAATTCTCAGGCAAAATATTTTTAAAAGAGTGTCTACCACTAAATGTAGAGTAACATTGATCTAGGTACTTCATTGTTGTCATACTAAAGATGGCACACTTCATCTCAAGCTTTTTTTTTTGTTATAAATCCCCTTCAAATATACATTTATTGTAGAAAATTTAAAAGTAAAGCATTTAAAGTTTAAATGTGTGTTTATTTGGGCCAAAATTGTCCTTAAAAAACGACTTTTGATGACATATTATGAACTTTTATGGTATACTTAGCTAACTGTGTTAACAAACTATATTGAGGCTAACGTCAGTTGGAAATGTTACCGAATATTTTTGTACACAAATTTTTTAAAAATATTAAAAAGTATCCCAAGTCTTTTTTTTTTTGGTATTATAATACAAAACATTTATTTGATCCATTCCGAGTCACTAACATAATTTTCCTAAAATATATATATACAATTAAAAAACTGCATTCTTTGTTGTTATTGAAGAAATCCATGAATCGCTTCAATTTGGAATGTTTCCTTGTTATAGGTCCTGGAACAAGCTGGAAATTTCGTTGAGCCCACCATAATAACAGGCCTGTCTCATGATGCTGCAGTGGTGCACAAGGAGACATTTGCACCCATTGTGTATATCTTGAAGACGTCCAGTGTAGAAGAAGGCATCAAGTGGAACAATGAAGTGAAGCAGGGTCTTTCGAGCAGTATTTTCACGCAGAGTCTTGGAAATGTCTTCAAGGTTTGTTGGACACAATTCCTGTTAGTAATGTAAATATAAATCAGGGAGTGGATTAATGCGTTATTTGAAAAAGTTGTTTTTTTTTAGGTAATGCTCAGTAATGTAATAAATTTTTTAGAACTTTTAGCGGTAGCAAAGTAGCGAAAAATTTCGTGGGTTTTTTTGTTACTTTTGAAGACTGTTAGATGACGCTTTTGATATGAAACTTTTTAAAATTAAATTTAAAAATATTGTTTAATGTAGCCTGTGGTTTCTAAAGGTATCTTTTAAGAGTTACTTTTTTAAAAGAAAATTTAACAAAATAGCCTATATTTATATCATGGATTGGGAAGTTAGTCTTTCTATTTGTATTGTTTATACCTTTTTTTAATGTGTGTAATGCTGATACTTGCTATTTTTGATAGTTGCATTTATACAAATTAAAGCTGGGGTTTTGGTTAATGAAATGTGAAACTGTGAAATGGTTGCTCTTCATAAGATTATTTTACTTGAACTGTATGTGAGATATTTTTCACATTCAAATCGGCGCAAAACTATTTAAGTCCACATTTCACTTAACCTCTGTAGTTTATATGCCTAACAAAGTTCTACATCCTATGTGTTGATGTTTTAGTACACATGGGGCTTTAAGTCAAACGTCGACTTATCTGGTTTTGAAACTGGACCGGTCGCGTGACAGTTTAATTAGAAATGTACTTTACGTGTTTGTAAATTAGTGTAACTTTACAATCAATTTACAGTGGCTGGGACCTAAAGGATCTGATTGTGGCATAGTCAATGTAAACATACCTACAAGTGGAGCTGAAATAGGTGGTGCTTTTGGAGGAGAAAAAGTAAGATTTAAAGCCATTTTGTTCATGCATTTTTGAAGTTGCATTAAACCTCTTAAAGGGGAAGGGATGCAGGTTTCCAAAAAACAAGTGCTTCTCTGTTAATCCAATAGAAAAAATAATTTTCTAAGCCACATTATGTATTGAATATTTTTACAAGCGTTTTTTTAATGAATATTGCTGACCTAAAGGGCCGGGGTCTATAACCTCCCTTTTTTAATTGGTTTGAATATATATTTTTTAGTTTTAAGCAACTAATCTTTCAACGAAATATTCACACCAATTTCAATAGGTGGAATTATAGAGCCCCATATGTCAGCTACATTTTTTTTTTGTAAAAAAAACCCTTTTTGTAAAAAAAAAAATTCGGTTCAGTAATGTGACCTAGAAAAATATTTTTTCTTATTGGATTAGCACCCAGGCAATTTGGTTTGGAGACCCAGGTCTGTTTCGCTTTTAAGAATAAGCAAATTGGCTGAAGTGTAGATTAGTTTTCTTTGCACGAGATTTACACATTTAGCTGAAAATTTAATTGCTTTTTAAAACTAATTGTGTTACAGGAGTTATAAATGACCTCTCCATACATAAAATTTGACAATTTAATAAAATTTATGTGTTGCTGAAAAATCTGACTGTCAGGCAACAGATTTATACCTCTGGATTCCCCAAAGGGGTTAATATTAATAAGCAGGATAAAATTGTTATCTATTATCGAACAAACTTTATTTTTTTAAATATAAAGATAGATAATGATCTTAAATTATTAATAATGGATCCAAATTAATATTCCAGCATACGGGAGGTGGAAGAGAATCTGGAAGCGACTCATGGAAGCAGTACATGCGGAGATCGACCTGTACCATCAATTATACCAAAGAGCTGCCCTTAGCCCAAGGCATTAAATTTGAGTGAAACATACCCTCAATGTGAGCTTATGGGGCGACCAGCAAAAAATATGTGCATGCTTGTAGTTTCTCAATGCACTCTGAGCATTGCATTTATGTGTTCCAAATGATTTTGATGAAAATACTATATTTTTTTATTGCTGTTAAAACTTACTAAAGTTAAATTTATTTGTTCATGCTATTGTTATTCCAATATACACACTTGTTATTTGTCTACATTTTGTAAAGGCCATATTTTTATGAATTTAATAAATATCTTTTATTCTCTTTGATTGTTTTATTATTTAGTTTATCATTGTCAGTTTTGAAAATTTATTACATTTTATTTTTTTAATTGACATAATTGCCATTTGCAAGCTGGTATCCGGTTATGAGTTTATTATTGTTATTAAATTTAATAGATTTATAATTATATTTTAGCAATTTTTCTGGTAAAACAGATACTTAATACTTAATTTATATCTGCTTATTATGCCATATTTACCACACAATACAATTTTTTATTTTATTAAAAACCTTATCTTATACGAGCAGTAGATTTTTAAAAAAAAAATTACTTGTACAGTTTGAAAATTATTCAGGCTAACTAGAAAAAGTCACAAAATATCTAAATATTTATTTAAAGATTCAAAAACAAAGGTGATTTACATTTCTTAAAGTTTTTTTAAAATATATACATGATAGGTGTCTTTTTTTTGTTGTCAATAAAAAAAAAGTCAAAAGTTCAAATTAAAAAGATTAAAACGAGTCTGCCATGAATATTGTCATTTTTATAAACAGTAGAATTATAAATATTTGAGTTAAATATTTCTTGAAAATACAAAACAGTATGTCTGAAATCCCAATGCGTTTATAGACCTTGAATTAAATGTCGGATTTACAAATTCTTTAATTTACTGCTTTTTTGTGTGTGGCTAAAATTGTATTTTTAAAATTGAATAATGCAGTTTCAAGTTACTACAATATTAGATTAAGTAAATATTATAATTTATATATTATCTTTACTTAAAAAGATTTTTATATACTTTGAATTTCTTGATACATTTTACTGCTGCAATATCGTACACAAATCAGGATCAATAAATGTTTTATCTATATCATCTCTTTATGTAAATACATTTCATGATATAATTTTATGTACAGTTTATTTTTTAAAAGAAAAATTTCATGGCTGACAAAGTTTAAGAACAGTATACAAGTAAGTTAGAATCAAAACATGCATTCGCCAAAAACTGAATTCGTTAAGGGGAATTTTAAAAAAAAGAACTATTAAAACTAGTATTACTTGTGTTTATGGTCATGAATATTAGAACTTAAACTGCCTTAGAAGAAAGATGTTTGATAACTCTGAAATTTTGTTCGGTTTGATAAAGAAAGTGGACATTTCTGAAGTGGTTGTCATCAAAAATATAAAATGTAGTTTTTGATTCTAACTTATTTGTATCTTTTATTTGAGAGAGAAATTATCTTGTTGGCCGCAGACTTTTCCTTGATTCCCCTCTAATTGCTCTTTGCACTTGCTCTAAGTCTTTAGCCAAAGTGGATGTTTCTCCGTCGATTGGATCTGTAAGAGTACAATCTAAAATTAATGCTGTTCAATACCTTCACATTTTTATTTGTGCAATTAACTTTATAATATGTGGTTTCATTACCTTTTCAATTGTTATAAATCCTACGTTAAAAAAATACGCAAACTTAAATGCTAAAGCTAGTGTCAATATTTTTTTTCGATAGACTACAGATGAATTTGATTTAATATAACAAAGCTGAATGTGTTATGAATTCCAGAAATTTATCTGTTCTCTAATCTTGCTTTGATTCGTGTCCTATAAACTTTCCAAAACTGTCATTTTATTTCAAGTAAATGCATAATTACTGTTATTTTTTACAGTAATAATACGCAAATTTTAATGTGTTATTGGGCTTAATTTAATACGTATGATAATACCTATCAATATAGTTTTCTTTCTCTAAGAACAATTGAAGGTATATTTAAGGAATTAAATTATTCTTGCATTATTGCTGTTTTAATAGTTACTTTTTATACTAGTGCATATGAGAGATACGTCCGTCCAATACGTTGTTCAAATCGCTCGTCAAAATTATTATTCTGTAGAAGTGGTTTTCTGTTTGTAGTACCCTCAAAGCAAGAAAGAAAGCATTCAGGAACGGACCAATCGTTTCTCGGCTGCTATTGGTCAAAGAATTTTGTGAAAGGTGTCATTTTTCAGAAATTAGCGTCCGGAATTGAGAACTGGCAACAAAATTGCATAAGGGGTCGTCTACATATTAAAATGAATACCAACTCCGAAAACTCCAATAGCAACATCCAATTTTTTTAACATAAAAATGTTCAGCACCTTCAAACACCCCATACATAAAAACGAATTATTTGTTTTGCATTATTTGCTGAGATATAAGCATTCAAAGTTGAACGCCCATAATGTTAAAAAAGTTTCACAAACTTTTATTCATAAATCCACAAATAAAAAAAATGAAACAAAGATTTTTTTTCGTTATATACTTCTTAATCTTCCAAAAACAAATTCCACAAGTGTCTTCGCCAATTTTTCAGTTTTAATATTTTTTTTATTTAAATTTAAATAAGAAAAAATAAAACATGAATATCAACCCCATTTTTTTACATAAATCGATAAAGCAAATATCGTCTTTGGATTCAATATTCACCTTTGGACTTGGTCTTTCTCCCCTTGTTCTTCGGCATGAGCATCGACAGCAGCGGAGGCAGTTTCGAGCCCGGAGTGGCCGGGTTCGATTCCGGCGTGGACCTGTCTTCGAACATCTCTTCGGCGTCTGCGTCTGACGGTGTCCTCTGCGGGGGCGACTTGGACGAGGACCGGTTGTCCACGGGTCGGGGTATGCCGCTGCCCCAGGAATTGCGTCGCTGGCGTCTCAGTCCGACTGGTTTCTGTTCTTCGCTCTCGTCTTGGTTTTCTGTGATGTCTCCCAGGCTGGAATAAGATAGTTTTACTGTTATTATAGTCATCAGTTATTATAGATCTTCCCTGCCCGGGCCTGGGGCTGCCGAGTTTTAGATGTCCCTAAATTTCAGACTCTTTTACGCTGAATGTTGTGAACCCTCAAATTTTTAGAATATTTTATAATTGTTCAAGGCCTTCATTTTTTTAAACTTGATTTTTACTGAGACATTGACTCAACATGATTGGTCAGATCAATGTAATAAGGAAGAAAAAAAACTGAATACATCAGCCAACTAGCACTATTATTAAGGGCAATCATAAACAAAAAAAATCGTAAAGCACAATTTTGCTACCAAGTTTAATTAACTTATGCGCGTGGTTTTGTTGTGTGTGGACCCTGATTAGATTTCAATAACACAGTTTAAATAACTTTTTTGTAAATAAAGTCTTGCTTTATTCTTTAAAAAAAATTAAGACAGTCTCAATATCAATTATTATAAGGTCTGTCCATGTCGATAAAATTAGAACTCATGTGGCTATAAAGAGGTTGATTCACACACACAAAGCATGCTAAAATCTAGTAAACCTATTCTTAAGCATTTTAATGGGCTAAACTAAAAAAAGAATTTCTTACCTTTTACCGACTTTCCTTTTAGCAGTATTTAGTTGTTGTGTTTGCTTATTTTGCGTGTTTCTACCATTCATAGTAACAGATGAGTTATTGTTGAGGTTATTCATTAATTCTATCTAAATAAAGACAAATAAAAATCATTAGTTTATAAAAAATATTATTCAAATAAAATACAGTACTCAACTTTGAATAAATGTGAATTCAGCGTAAATGTTTATTAGGCTAATAAGTTCATGCTGTTTAGTGAAGTCAGAAAGAAAAGATACTTTTTTATTAAAAATATCTAAGCCTTGAGAAGGATCATTTCATCGGAATTCAAGTTATAGTTCACTTGTGTACGAGCTATGCTATTTCAATTATCTTTTCTTTAAATCCTATTAGAACTCACCTCCCCCCCCCCTAGATTCGTATGCTGGACTTCTAATTGTGACGGCTGTCAGTATTTCGGGATTTTCGCGATTTTAAACCTCGATTTTAGCTTACTGGAATTCTGGCTTAATGGAATTTCAGAAAAAAAGTATTTTATAACGTGTTGGGATTTTATCTCCTTTGAGTTCCAGATTTTTGGGTCGATCTGTTTTACGTCTATTGTAACTCAATAGTGTCAACTCAGCACTTGACTCTTATTCTACATTACGAAGCCGAAAGCCCGTGAGTAGCTCTAGTGCGACGAAGATTCAACTCAGCCACAACTACCAATCGAGACTCACCTCCCCCTCGACGTCTATGATGGACTTCCAAGCCCCCGTTGGTGAAAATTGTCTGGATAAGTTTTCGGCATTTTATAACGCGATGTTAGCTTATTGGAATTCTGGCTCGATGGAATTTCAGAAAAAGCGGTTTCATAACTTGTTGGAATATCATCTCTTTTGAGTTCTATTTTAGATTTTCGAGATTATCAGTTTAGCTCACATTTGAACTCTCCTTCCCTCAACATATGATGGACTTTCAGGCACCGTTGGTGACAATTGTCAGTATATCGGCTTTCGGGTTTTATTTTTGAGTTTAGCTGTACGAGAGTATATATTGAACTCCCATTGCAGCTCATCTCCCATCAACTTCTATTATGGAGTTTCAGGCTCAGTTGGTGATAGTTATCAAGATATCGGTTTAGGATTCCATATCTTTTAAGTTCTAGCTTTTCGGGTCTATCTGTTTTACGTCTATTGAAAATCAGGAGTCGACTAGTCACTTGTCGGCTCGTCACTTGACAGCTGTTCTATATTACGAAGCCGATAGCTCGCGTGTAGCTCTACACTCTCAGAAAAAACACTTTCATTTTTGACGATTCATGAATCCTCAAGCCTCTTTTCGTTAATTTTGAGGATTGTTTCGTCAAACTATCACGTGACTTTTGAGTAAACGCGAATCCTCACTTTTACGATCGTGATTTGACGATTCAGTATCTTTATTTTGAGGAAACTGAATCTCATTATTGTACTCGCATGCTCAAAAATGACGAAATATTTCTTTAGATTAGACGACATTCAAATCCTCATAAAAATGACGATTCAAATTTCCTCACATGGAGGAAACGAAAACTCGGAGCATTTGCCAGTAACGGAATCGTCAAAATTAAGGAAAATTTCGCTGTTTTTGAGCATTCATTTTTAAGAGTGTAGTGCAACGATGATTCAACTCAGCAACAACAACCAACCCTACTAAAAATGGTCAGTAGAGATCAATAGAAAATTTGTATGTGGAAATGGCTACTGGTACCAATATAACTCTCTATTGATATCTATACAAAACTTTATTGATCTCTATTGATATCCATACAAATCTCTACTGATCTATATAGATATCAGTGCAGGCCTATTAATGTCATTTGAGATCAGTTGCCTACTGATATTTTCTTTACTGGTGTCTATAGAGCTCTATTGATATCAATAAGAAATATTATCAGTAGGTTACTGATATCAGTAGCTTCTACTCTGATAACAATAGTGGCATCCGTAGAAATAAGTAGACCTCAATAAAGTTGCACTTATGTCAATAGATTTTCGTACTCTATGGATCATTTTTAGTAGGGAATCGAGACTCACCTCCCCCTCGACGTCTATGATGGACTTCCATGCCCCATTGGTCCACGTGTTGGAATCGAGCAGCGAGTCGGAGGACCCCAGCACGGCCCGGGCAGCCGTGATGCTGTCGGGCCTTCTGCTCGCCCTCGCGGAACGCGTCCTGCAAAGGAATCAAATGCGTATAGAAAACCTAATAGGCGGGACAGTCCCGCCTTTTGTTTCCCTAACAAATAGGTAGAAAAACAGGAAAAATAAAAATAGAACAAAGGTTTATTAACAACTTTTTTAAAAAAAGACATTAATTTTTAAATTTGATAACTACCGACGGAAAATGCATTTCTCTGTTATTAATTGTTTATATTATTGCAACTTGTATTAGTTGTACCGTTTAACGAAATTTGGGAGAGGGAGTATTACATAAAACAAAATTGTGTGGGGGAGGAGTAGGATATAAATAGAATGTCCCGATTTGGGGTTTTGAAAATCAAGACCCTTTGCTTATAAAACAGAGGACCAGCATAGCCTAATTGGAGAAGGAAGAGAATAAAATTTATAACCAAATAATGAAATTTTTTGAACATGGTAACCCCTTCTTTTACAGCTTAATAAGAGGTGATCCCACATACGTAATACGCTCTCGGCGAAGAGTCGCAAACACAAGGGGTTATTGTAAAAATGAGGAACACATCGCAAGTTTAGAATCCTCCTTTACAAGTTATTTTTTTTTCAATTGGCTACAAATACAGAATAATAAATAGCAAGTGTGAAATAAGATTAAAAGAAAACTATATACCCTTATCATCGTTTATTATTTAAACTATTTTTTTGTGTAATTTTATCTTTCCAATTTTTAAATAATATCACCTCAGTAAAAATATCTTTGAAGACTCTCAGTCTTGTTCGAACAAGAAATTAAATATTGTATATAGTCAAAATTTCTTTTATATTGATTACACTCAAATGCACTTACCTTTCTTTCTGTAGCCTTTCATTTTCCTTATTTACTCTTTCAAGCTCTCTCGTTAATAAATCGTTGGTGAACCTCAATTCAGCATTTTCTTCTCTGAGAAATAAAGTAATTTTTTGAAAATGATTCATAATATAGCACAGTAAGGAGAAAAATAACGCTTCTTCCATATTATTTGGATACATATAATATTAAAGGCGTACACTGTTTAAAAAAATTGGCACAAGATTACACCGGAATCCTGGAACTTTCTAGCTGGCATCATTGCTTCGAGCTTGAATTTACCAATTTTTAGTAAAACTATAACTTTGATACACCGCAAAAGTGGTGAAAAAACGCTCCAAATAGTGCTGGTTCCAGGACTACGCCAAAAATCGCCAAATCCAATTTAAGCAAATCTTGTGCCAAAAATTGTAACAGTACGCAAATTTTTTTTATACCAACACATTTCCTCATCAAATGAATGATTTTACCTTAAAGATTCATTATCTGTCATGTACTGTTGTAGCATGGATTTCACTTCCTCGGGTTGCATATCTAAAATAAATTTAAAAATTAATTATAAAAATTGTAATTTTCCTCAAAAGAAAAAAAACAAGAAAATTTCAATCAACTTCTATTGAGCATTCGTGGATAGCCCTGTTTAAAGAAGAAGTCTAAACTAAGCATAATAAACCTTGATAATCAAAGATACTTAAATGTTTAAAAACCACATTCAGCAGTCATCGGACAATAAAAAAAAAGATCGATAAGAGTCATTTAATAGTCTTTTCCTTGGAACTCGTCTAATAGAGGACATGTTTTATACATGACATGAAATTACTCAATCCCTTAAAAAAGATACATTATTAAAAGACCTTTATAAAGAACTTTCTTTTTACTTGCCGAAGTTTAAGATATATTCAAATTTTTTTACTTTCGATTAAAATTATTATCATTTTCCTTTAGCAAAAATTACTTAAATATGGATCAATAGCCTCAGAGTTTATTTCTTTGGTGCAGACCATAATTTTTAGAAATATTATGCCTTATAATCGTACTTTGTTATTATTTATAGTACAATAAATATTTTGTACCATGCAGGTTAGTTCCACTACCATAATATTTAGTATTATTTAAACAGTTGATTGAATGTTAATATTGTGTATGAAATAAAAAAAATTATGCTTTTTATCACGCATGCGCAAAAGTTAGCTGGCATATAACTTTTTAGGTTTTAAAGGTATTGTTGAAAAACGAAAAAGCTACTGACCTCAAACTTATAACACGATTTTCTATTATACGTCGGGCGTGACCATTAAGTTTTATTTTAAATGTGTATACTAAATTATTGCAACAAATATTTAACTAAATTCTAGCACATCAAAAACATTTATTTGATTGGTGTTTTACATCCCTGGTTTCATAAATTTCAATATTACTTTTGGAATAAAAGCACCTAAAATTATAAAAATAAGGTGGTAAAGTTACAGTTGCAAAACTAACTATGATTTTAAATTACATTTTATCTCTATATAATATCCCCCAACAAAACTAGTAAAATCAAGTTAAGAATGCCAACATATGTAAATTTTACAAAAGAGTTCGCACTAGTTTTCCTCCATCTTTGAAGGTAATTTATCTAAGTTTAAAAAAAATATTTATTTAACAATATACCAAACGTTGAATAAATAATGTTACTAAGATCTCAAATCCAAAATATTTTGATTTGGACTTGTTAAACTTAATCATCTTTACCTAACCCGAAAAAAAAATTGGGTTAAACTAAAAGTTGAAACGTACCATCCATAGCCACATTCCCTCTTACAGCAACAGCTCCTTTGTTGTTAGTTAATAGGCCATTATCTAAGTGAAGCTAATTAATAAAAAGAAAACACGTATCATAAATTGTTTGTCAATCATTAAACGTTGAGCTCTACAAATTATAAATCGTAATTTGTGATTACATGAGTATTAAATGCGACGATCTTTCAGAAAGTAATAAACGAAGTAAGATTTTTATACTTAATATCAAACTTCTCTTATTGGGGAATTTTGTCGTTAACAGGGCTGCTTTTGGCGTATAAGGACTCAAGTCTGCTAATTACTTTAAGCTTATAATAACTTTTTATGGCATGATAGAAAGCCCCCTCTACCAACTTTGGCGCTCACTTTATAAATAAAAATCAATTTTCCCTATAATGTTACAGCCTGTCAGATTTTAATTTTGCCAAAAGTACCCTTAGCCAAATGTTTAATCAATGCATCTTTTACATGGTATATAATAATATGCGTATAATTTTTTCTTAAATATTAAATAAAATCGAAGCATCTACAATATTAAACTTGTGGCCATTCATTAAAAAAAATTAGTAAAGGTATTAGTAAGTTCGTCGAACACGTTGTACTGGCTAGCACTATAAATCAACGTTGGATTACGTCGAAAAGAAAACAAAAAAAAATTAAAGCTTTTTAAATGTTTTATACAAAAGTGTAAAATGCTTACTTGTATAACCAAAATACAAAAAAAAAACTTTGCATTGTAGTGGTACTAATTATCCATTGCACTAAAAAGTGCTCAAACAACGATTTTTATTTTACTATCATTCAAAACAGATTTAAAAGTGAATGACTGCTTTGTTAAAAAATTATTTTTAAAAAAAAATTAATTCAAGAGTTATTGTCAGAATAAAGTACTTTTGTTCAATTAAGAGATAATTAATAAATGTTTTGTTTAAATTTAGTTATAGAAAGGTTATCTGAGAAATTAACCCAGTTTTACAGAATCATGTATTCAAACACTTACTTGTTGCCTAAGGAAGCTATTTTCCATCCTTAAAACACGAACTTCGCGTTTTAAACTCATTATCAACTGTTCCCTTGGATCCTAAATTCAAAAAAAGTTATCGCATTGAGTATTTTTAGATTAATTTTTTTCTAAGTTTTTTTTTAGATAGATAATTCTTAAATCTTACCATCCGAACCATAGGCTTCGTTTTTATTTTCTTGGCTCTCGATGCATACCGAAGTGTGTTGATGGTTTCTGAAAGATTTGTCCGACTTGGTGACACACATGCTATCTATAAGAAAAAGTACAAACAGAAGTTGTCAGTTTCTTACAATCAATAGTTTTAAAAATTGTTTAAAAAAATATTGCGCACCTATATGAAGAGTACAGGGGAAAAACTGCTTGATTTCGTTGAAGGCTTTCCGCAATAGGCCTCTTGGCGATGATAGCGAGAAATCGTCTAAAGAAACCGGTTACTCGCTTTGTTTTTCTTTCGCGGCAACCCTGATTCACGCCAGAGATCAGAGGACAAGGTCACACGTTTGTTCCGCGAATGAAGAACCGAAAGAAAAACCAGTTTCCTGTCGTCAATGTCCGCCAAGCAGCAACAATTACGGGAAGACTCCTAATAAATCAAGCGGTTCTTACCCTGTACTCTTCATATATGTTTTGTCAGTCAAAGAATTTATTTAGGTTAGCTTTTAAAACTAAATATATTTATACTTAATGAGACATATTTAATATTTTATCTGTAATTTTAGGTTTAAAATCAACATCTTAAATAGTGGTGTAGATTTAATTGAATGTGCAAGAAAACTGCTTATGATGCAAAGCTAATGGGATATGATCTTGTGATAATTTCATTTATAATAAATCAAAGCTGCTTTTGGTGCTTAGCCATCCTTTCATAGGTATATAAAAGTTTTTATTCAATGTTTTATTAACCAATTAACGTCTTTAAGAATACATTTAATGCCTTTATACCCCTTTCCCTAAACATTAAGTTTTTTTATTCTTTTTTAGTGTAACTTAATATTTGACCTGCATACATTTTTTAAGGTTATGGTATTTATTTTTCAAGGTTATGGTCTTATATTTTGCTCATTTAGTAAACTTAATAACTCATTTTCGAGTGGCAAATATTTTTACCACTCGCCACTAATGGATTAAATATAAATATTTTATTCATGAAAATAAAGATATACAAGAGTGAGTGCAACACAAATTTTGGTAATTTTTTGTTTGGTGTGTTATTTCTCAAAAATTATCAACTTTCCACTCTACTTTTTTAAGCATAAATATTTTCAAAGCTTAAAGCTGTATAAACTATAAAAAAATATTAATTACGGGATAATCATAGATACACAAAATAGAATCACAAATGCATATTTCTGAAATTTAATTAGCCATAAATATATGTTATAAATTACCTACCATTAAAGCAAGTCCACTTCCTCCCAAGCTGTCTGCTAACAATTTTGTAAGAGTGCTGTCTCTGTAAGGAATATGGCCGCTCCTCTTACGCGGATCTGCTAGAGCTGATATACAATTGCCTAAAGGGAATTAAAACAATATATCAGTTATATAATAATATTCAATAGTTTTTGAGTTAAAATAGGTGATTTTGACACTTTAAATCATCCTTATATTTTTCATGAAATGATTTTCATATCATTCAAAGATATCTAAGAGGTTTGAATTGAAATAAGTGATGTTGACACCTTAAATTATTCTTATGTTTTGTTTTTAAATGACTTTCATGAAAAATCTACCTTCTAATAGTTTGGAATATAATTGGAAAATGAGATCAAGCCTCTCTGCATAAAGTTATTTACAAAATCAGCGCCAAAATAGCTGCCGACCTATAAACGGTCCGTGCAGCCAAAAATGTCCGACGAATAATACCCCGTGTAAGGGAGTGCACGTTAAATATCCTTCAAAGTCCTGACGCTGCGTACGATGTCGCCCTTAACGGTTGCGTTGGGTGCCTATTCAGGTGTGGGTTCGTCACCTGACTGTGGTTCTAAAATACGACGCCCGTCGCCAATAGCCCTCGTGTAGCTCTAGTGCGACGATAATTCAAAACCTAACCTAACAAATTCAGAGTGAAAATTTTGAATTTTTTTATTTAGCTGCAGCCGAAACTTTTTAAATTATAATTTATGGTTGGCTAGTTAAAATAACTTTTTTTGGACAGAATAACGAACAACAACAATAAAAATACGATCCATTACGCAGTTACATATTTGGATAATTATATACAACACCACATTTTCAAATTTTTTAGGTTGATGCAAGGCAATGGTACAGTTGTAGTTTTTGACGCAAGTCACAGTAATACATTTTGAAGAAGAAAATCCAACTAATCAAGTGGTTGAATAAGTGATTAAAAAAATCTCTTATCTCAGTTCGCAAATAGAGCAAAATACACAAACAAACCGTACATA